>WAAB01011266.1:223293-317192 GCA_013389865.1 Piaya cayana
TATCCACGTATCTTTGAGTTTATATTCCGAATGTGCAGTTTTTCTGGTAATTTATTGGTGTTTCTGTCCAGTGTTGAATGAGGAGTTGTATTAAGTGGCCAGCTTTTGGGAAAGGCAAGATTAAGCTTTTGTATAGAGAGACTGCACAGATGTTCTTTATGAGCATTCAGAAGAGGAGAGACTGTACATTACTTCCAATTTGACAGAAACCATGTATTTGAAAATCTTTGGTCTGAATTTTATGGGCTACGTAATGAGGCTGTGAACCTGAAAGAGTAGCATTTGTGATTAATAATGACATTTGCAGACCCTAGGAATACTGAAATAATCTGTTGGTTGGCTTTGCATAGTGATAGTATCCAGATGCTAACTATAAATATTGCTCTCTGTTTGCATAAGCATGGAAATTGCAATGAAAAGAAGTATTAGTGTTTCAGGAAAAGAATTTTGGCCATCCATCTCTTAAAACACCTATTCTTCATTTATCACCTTAAAGCAACCTTAAGTAATTTATAGGTCAGTCTTATACTATGATGTTGAAGTTAAGAAAACTAAAAAGAAAAGTATCTGTTTCGTGAAAGTGAACGCATGATTAAAACCCACCATACAAAACCCCCTTTAACTTGTATGTGGAGCATTTCCATCGTGAACCTAAACCTAATAAAATATTAAGACAACCAGGAAGTGAAGCAAATGCCTAAGAAAATGCTCAAGTTTAGTAAGCTGATGTATTAGGCAGTCTTTAGAAGATACAGGAACAAGTGAATGACGTTGGTAAATTTTTATTTATCTCCCAGATAAAATAACAATTTGATTCACTTTTGAAGCGCACTATGGTACTGATGTTGATTACCTAATAGATTATTTAGTAAGAAAAAGCAACCGTTCTTGTGTTTGTTGGAGGAAAAACATAATGTCCTGCCATCACAATTTTATGATAACTCCTCCCCTTATACCTTAAAGATCCCAAATCCTCCTCTGTGTTCTTCTGCATTATATCATTTACTGTCTTGTGGTTGAGGATTGAGTCCCGAGATGGTGGCAGCCTTACAGGAAAGCATGTGAAACAAAAGGTCTGAAGAACAAAGTGTAATATTAAAAACTGGCAGAATGGTCTGCAAATCTGTTGCAACAGTCCCGGGAGTTGATGAGTTTCTTCAGTAGTGTGCCGTCAATGTGGGGGATGGCTCTGTTATCTGTAAGATGGAAAATGCGGGCCGAGAATCAAAAGAAGTGAAGTTTGTGCTTGCTGGTGCTCTTCAGTGTTTGGTACTTCAGGAATAACTCATGTTTTATTATAATCTTGTTACACTGATATTTGTACATGTGCAAGCAATATTAAGTAAAATTCCAAATTGCTCCACTCAGACTGTATGTTGATTGTATCGCCAGATTAAACAGACCAGACAAACAAACCTGTGTACTCACCTGTGGGGCGAATACCTTCTTGCTTAAGACCTCATGGCCTGGGCTCCCGGCTGCAAGTTGGTGGGTTTTGGTAACTTCCCTGATAATTTTCCAGTTTCTTCCTTGCTTATGCTTAGTGTTTGTTTTATTGGTGTGGGGTTGTTTAAATCCCAGATCACCGTATCTTTATCTTCCAGTTTACTACATTAAAAAGCCTCGTCAAGGAGGAATCCAGGTAAAACTGGTTTCTGTTTAATTCCTAATCTTTTTCTGAGAAATTCTGCATTCGAGATGACTGTGTCTTATGACAGTATCCTTCCTGCCCTTCTTTTATTTTCTCTCTCATCTGCTTGTTTACTGTATCCCAACTACAGTAATCAAGCATCTGACTGAATTTACATTTCTTTTAGTAAGAATCAAGAAGGCGGCAGTGTGTGGCCTTAGTATTTAAGCACAAATGGGGCCTTCTTATGCAAAAGATTACTTTGGCATATTTAGGCCAGAGAGGTTGCTGTGTCCTTACACTTTTGAGGTTTAGAACACAATTTTAAAAAAAAGAGGGGGATCGGACTTCATATTTTTTTATCTTGGGGGAAGGGGGAAAAATAGAGAAAGTGTGTCACTACAAAGAATATTAAGGATGCACATATTGAAAAATTCTGTCTAAATAAGTTATAATTAAGAGAATTTGACTTTAGCAGTACATAAGATAAATTACCAATAATTCTATCTTCCATGTAAATGTTCAGTAATTGATGTATAGTTTATAAATGGACCCAGTGGTTCTTTGAGGAATGTGTTTATACAGGGCAAAATATATAAATACTTCTAAGTTCCCTGGAGTATTTTTTGTTTCTTTCATATACAATTGATCAGTTTACCTAAGACATAGAGTAGTTTGTTCTTAGACACAGTTTACAGATTCTGGCATGATGAAATATTATAATGGCAGCAAATGAAGTGCATGGGAAAAGAAGGTATTCTTAATGGAAGACTGTAATCAGTGTTTGACAACTGGCTAATGGATTGCAGAAGATAGTAGCCTAGCAAACAGATATCCATAAGGAGTGTGTATGAAAATGCAAATGCATGGAACTGAATTGAATGGAAGTCTTGGAAAATGTGCTTGCCTGGAAAAGTAGATGGCCTTCTTATTTAACATGAATGGCTGTGAATAGAAACGTTTAAAACAAAACAAACAAACCAACCAGCTTCCAAAGGCTGAATAAGGTTATGTTTGGGTAGGGTTGTCTGGTCACTTAGCTGCACTGTCTTTTCTCTCATGAACTCTTGAAGCTAATAACAGTCAGGGTAATTCTGTTTTGCTGTGTCTTGGAAAGACTGTGGCTATATCTACGTGTGCACCAAATTGCCTGCAATAGATGCTGGTCACTGAACTGAAGTATTATGGCAAGTGAGGTTCTTGGAACTATTACTTGTGGTGTAGCCAGGCAGGGTTACCTCAGATTAGATTGTCTCTTCCTGTAGGCCAAATGTCTCTGCTGTGTTGTGTTCCTAGGGATCTCGTGGTATGTAGTTTATTAACTCTGAACCAAGCTTCCCTGTGAAATGCTGGAATGCTTCAAATGTGGCGCTTCTGGTTTGCTCTTCTCTGAATGAAGTGATACGGTTCACGTGTATGAGAATTGTGCCAAGAAACAAACTAATGCCTGGTAAATGCAGGCAGTTGAGGCATTCAGTTTTTCCTGTTCTTTTGAACCAAACAGCTAACACAGGTGCAGCTTATTTTAAAAAAAAATCAGGTAGGATGTTGGGCTCCCTGCAAAAGAGAATATAAAAATCAATGGGACAAAGAAGTTGAAGAGAAAAATGTACTGAAAGAGTGATTATTTGAAGTAACTTTTCTTGCTATTACAAATGTGCATTTCTGTTTTGGATTTAACCATTTGGCTAGTAGGTTTTTCAAGTGGTGAGCAAAAGCGAGATGAAGCTGGTGGTTATAATTTAATTTTGTGATGAGAAAGTGATTGTTATCAACGTTAAGAAGCAAACCTTACAGGGGAAAATTGGAAGTTTGTTTAGATAGTGAAATTAAATGCTGTATTTGTACAATGCTCTATATTCAGTGGGAAGAGCAAAGATGTGGTCTCAAAAGGTTATAGGCCAGATATTATGCAGGCTAAAGATCTTTGATTCTGTTATCATCTGAGTTTCTGTTGCCCCTTATGAGAATAATATTTGAGATACCTGAAATACTTTTAAGCTCATGATGTTCATCTGAGGTCTGTGAGGATGACTGCATGCACAGATAATTAACCATCATTCATAAAGTCTACAATAAGGCATTATGCTTTAATTTCTCACATTCTGATATCCTTGTTTATTATCTAGGTGTGGGATTATCCCATTCTGAAACAGGAAAGTCAAATTTGATATGGAATAAAGATGCACGAAATTAAACCCTGCTGAGAAAACTAGTCCTTAAGGCAAGCTTTATCAGTATGTCTGCAAGTAGTGTTAATGGCACTTTCACCTATTAACAATAACACAAATAACACCTATGATGGTATTGAGGGAAATGGTTGGTGAAAGGGACCAAACTAGTAGTTTTCCTGTGAAAATCTCAGAAAAGAGGCAGAGGAGGGAGAGAGGAGACTTGCCAAGAAGAGCGAAGTAGAATATATTAAAGCTGAAAAAGAAATATAAATCACAGGAAATTAGAATTAAAATAAGAATTGACCAGAAGAGGGGGAGCTGTGGCTAAGGCCAGCTGAGATGTCTGCCCCTATCGAGATTAATATCTCACTATGTGTGAAGGCTCCGATGGGGAAATGAGATTAAAACAAGAATTGACCAGAACTGGGAGATGAACCATTGCACTTTCACAAAGGTGTCCACCCCCATGGAGATTAATATCACACAGAATAACAAAAATCTGATTTGGAAAGAAGATAAACATGCGTTCTCCATACCAAGGGGATGATCTTATAGCACTTGCATAGTAAATAGCCTTGACTTTCTTTCAGAGACTAATGATTCTTCTAAATAGATTCTTCCAACGTCATTTGAACATTTTACTTTAGCAGACTTCGCAACAAAACTACTATTGAACTTTTTATTAATGTTGCAAAGCAAATCGTGGCAAGTTCGCTCTTCTCATATTTAATCCTTTTCCTTACACAGTAAGTAATAAGCAGATCATGTTTCTGCTTAAGCAATGGCAAATCAATGTAATTATTGATATATCAAACAGTTCTTTCTAGCTGTCATTTCAACAGCTCCTGAAAGTGTAGTGTCCGAGGTTTATCTCCCTTGGCAAGGAGGGAAGTGCAAACTTACCATAGGGCAATTTTATTTGTTGGAAATCTGTGTAATATGTTTTGGTATTCAACACTTCAATCTTAAAACATAACCTTTTTACTAAAAAAAGGTAGATGTGTACCTATGGTTAGTTTTCCTTAAACTTTATTCTAGTTTATTAGGACAAATGTGTTACTTTCATACTTACCCTTAAATGCCTGTGGAAACTGACCTTGAGCCAGCTCTTACTCAAAATATTACTATTATGGTTTGTATTATGGACAAATGGGATTAGAAATGCAGATCAGTTGAAAGGCACTTTTTAGAATTCCATACTCTAAAGAGTAGTTGCCCCTTTTTCTTGAAGTTCTCCTAGGACATGTTTTCACTGAGGAGCTCAGGGAAGTATTAGTATATCATACTAGTGACCTGAAGGTACAGTTCTAGGTGAGATATATTTGGTTGCGCATTGGGTAAATCTGAAGATGAGGAAAAAGTTTTCAAATCTTTCTTTACTCTCCCTTCCCCCCAGTTTTAACTGCAAAACTTCCAAGAGTGTAGCTTTGCTTTTACTAGAAGTCATAGTGATGTTAACTGTCAAAGGTCTGCATTTTACTAGGCACTCAGAAGAGCAGGAGGGTAAATCAAGTTATAGTAATAATACATATCCTACTACTTATTGCTGTCTTTTCATTTTCAATATCAGTTTTTTGGTGGAGGATGATCAGTGCTGCTAATTGTTTCGTACAGGGATTGTCTGATGTTGAAATGGCACGATTTATGAAGTGGGTCTGCTACAGTAGTCGTGATACACGGTGTGTTACTGCAAACCAGAATAGTTTAATATTATTCTATTTAATGAAGTAATAGTAATATTTAATACTAATTTAATTTTGAATGGAGTTATGAAGGATGAAGAACATTGGTGCATGGGCCAGTCTCAGCAGAAGTTCATGTGTCTGGGTGCCAACTGAATAGAAGCTGAGTGGCAACACTGCAAAAAGGGATCTTGGATTGATATCTGGCTGAGTATAAGCTGGATACATATGGGAGTTTTGTGGTGGTTGTTTTTTGAGGTGTGGTTGTTTTGTTGTTGTTGTTTTAATGGCATATGAGCCTACACTGGGAGTGTAGCCATTATATTTGGAGAAGCTGTTGCCCTCCACTACTTAAAGCTGATGAGATGTGTCTGGAGTATTTTGTTAGGTATTGGGGCTCTTGCCCTCTCACAAGTCAAGAAGGATGTGGGGAAACTGCAGTGTTGAGAAACTGATGAAATTGACAAACTGTGATGACTGAGGCCTGTATGGTGTGAAGGAAGCTGGACTTGTGGGTTTTAGTATGAAGGGTGAGGGGATGATCTTAACAGGAACTTTCAAGAACTTGAAGAGCAGTTATCAAGATTACAGAGCTGATCTCTCTTTGATAGCAGCAAACAGCATGTCAGGGGGTAGTAGTCACAAATTGCAGTTCAGATTGGATGATCAGATTGCTCATGTGGAGGAAAGTGGTAGAGCAGAAGAAGCTGCCTGCGGGAATCCTTGTCCGTGGAGGCTTCCAAGTCTGTTAGGCAAAGCTATGGCTGGCATTATAGTGACAGTTCTGCTTTGAGGGGAGTATTTGGCCTAGATGGCCTCCAGAGCTGCCTTACAAGCAATGCTTCTTCGATTCCAGTAGAATTGTAGCCTGCAGTTTCCTGGGGTGTGGAGAAAAAAAGCAGTCCAACCTGGCACAATGGCAGCGTGGTCTCTGCTCCAGAGAGACTTCAAGACTTTTTTGTAAGCTTCATAACCTTTGCACCTTCTCTGAGCAGTCAGGCAGGGTTTTACATATATGTGTGTATATATATAGCTTGTTTTATCTTGGAGGGGTGTGTGTGTGAAGTGATGCATTCCCAGCTAGCTGAGTATCAAGGAACTTTCGAAAGTTTTTTTTGCAAAAGAGGAATAAGCTTATAAAAATACCTGCATTTTCCCCCCCTCTAACGCTGTGAATTGGACAAGGTTTATGGTTCTTAATGCAGACTTTCACAAGCTGAAGTTACCTTGCAAGTCAAGCATGAAGACAACTAGTGTTTGGAGTTAGTCTGGTTCCTTCTGTCTTTAGTAAGCATAGCTTTACTAGGAAGAAGATCTCTACAAGTTCTTCTGAATGACTTCCACTGTTCTATAAAAAAGGCATCTTACAGTTATATTCAACAGTACTCATTGAGGTGAAACTTCTCTTGCCTCTTTAACCTGCCTCTTTAACCATTGGCTTTGAGGTGGCTAAATGAGGAGCTGTCTTTCCAACAGAGAGAACGCCTTATGCAAAGTTTTCTGGCTGGCACAACAGTGACCATGGATACACTGCTCCATGTTGTACAGCGTTTTTGCAAAGCACGGGTGAAGATGACTTGTCCATATGTGACAATAAGGTCACGTTCAAATTAAAAATTAATTAAAAACAGTTTTGTTAAATCATGTTAAACTTCTGTGTGGGTTGCTTTCATTCAGTATTAAAATGACATATTAAAATTCAGTTTAGTATAATTCACCTTAGGAATGGATTAGGGTAAATTGGATTAAAGTAGACTAATTTTGGAAAAAGAGGCTACACGAGTTTTTCAAAGTGAAATAAATGACTGTGGAGTTACTTCAGACTAATTTTAATTGTTCTGATGCATCATCCTATGATATGTATACCTTATTTTAACCTCAGTGGAAGAGTAGTTATGATCCAGCCCTTCCTTGCTCTGCTGGAAAACCTAAAGTCACTTTTTTTTTTTTATGTTGAGGCCCTGTGTTGCACTCTGTTGGGAAGCCTCTGAAGGCTGTGTTGAGCCTTCTGTCTTGGAGTATCAAGGAGATACATATCTAATGTTCTCCAGCTAGTTTACTTCCTAAGCAGAATGAACTTAGTTGATGTATTTTCCTTTTTCGTGTTGAGCTATGTAGACTGGGTAGCTTTTGGGGCAAGGCTGCTTTTCAGGATATCTATAAGAAAATGTTTATGAAGGGTTGTCCCCAGCAAAACAGCAGTCACTTAACTAAAGGTGTGGCATTAAGGTGTATCAGCAAGAGTGTGTTGTGTGTTTGCACAATGTTTTCATTGAGCCTTGGTTGGCTTTAGGCTCAGAAATAATTCAGATAGCTAAGCTCCCTGAAGCGTCTGGTGATCTGTTTTGGGGCAACTTAAGGAGTTGTTATCCTGAACTGTCAGTTCCAGTAACCTCGATCAGACCTTGAAATCAAACTGCTGATTACTGAGAGGGAAGTGTGTTCGCTGTTTTGTGGCTGCAGTTGACAGTCCTGCTCCTGCCGAGGGGGGTGGTGGATACCAATGATGTGCTGGGTTGTGACCTCCCCAGCTCTCATTCGGAGTTTCTCTGGGCATTTGCTCTGAGAAGGCAGGAATTAACTCCTTCAGCTGCTTTAACCAAATCCTGCGGGAGTTGGAGCGGCAAGCACGCTGTGTTGGCAGATTCTGAAAGGGATTAGTTTAAGTCTCCTTGAAGCTCTGTACTCTGAAGTTATTATAGGCAACCTTCTTGTGGTTAAAAACAAAGAAACAAGCTGCTGCTTACCAAGGAAAACATTCACCATCTCCCAAACCCTCAAAACCAAATAACCCTCAGAATAGCACCTTTGTGTGTTGTGTTTAATGTGATATATGCTGATATTTGGGAGACAAGCTTTATTCATATTGTCAACATTCTTCGAACTAATATATTCAGAATATTTGGTAAGATTACTTTACCTTTTTATATTGGTTTTAGTTGATAAATTGAATGACACTTCAAATTCTCACATCACAAAAAATCCGAAGCAGTTTCTGTTGCAGAAACATTGTGTTTTTCTTCATTTTAAAAATTTTATTTTAAAAATGTAATTTGTTTTGTGAGGAAGCCTCTACAGGATGCAGTAGTGTAAGAGGGATTAAAAAAAAAAGTTAAGACAGTATTTGTTAGCCTAGACATTTGAATCCCATTTTTAAAAAATGGCAACATTGCATTTTATTGAATGTACTTGAATCTTTTGCAGTTCCCTGGAATTTATGGGAAAATGCTTTAATTGTAAAGGGTACTTATTGCTTATTCTTTTTAAGTGGACTGTGCTTGAAAAAGTTAAGCAACTGTGTTTCGAGAATACTTCAAGACTAACCAGAGTGATTAGCATAAACTTTGTGGTTTCCAGTTAAAATTTCTCTTCTGATTCACAAGAAAATCTATCCTATTTTTAGGTTAGTATTTTGAATGAAACAGAAATTCTCAAACCTTTAAGACTGCATTCGTAAAATAATTTCAGATATAGTCTGTAGGCTTCTAACTTGCTAGTGGAAACTGGTTTGTTTGGAAGGATGTCAAAACCAATTAAATATAAATTCTGTATGGTTTCCTGTATTGGGGAATGTTCTGTGTAGGATTCAGAGCTTTCCTTGGATCCTGTACTGGTAATATGTGCTGCTTGAATGAGTTGATTAACACTACTGGCAGTTCAAGTAGAAAGAAAAACCTGAGGAGAAATTATGTTCAAGTGGGTAGCCGCTTGCAATATGATACCAATCTTTAAATTCCTAGAGCCAGATTAGTATGATCTGCTTTATTCTTACAAATATGGGCCTTAGGGTTTTTTTTGTTGTCAAGTAAGTATGTTGCAGTCACAGTTCACTGTGGAGCCGTATGTGTTATGGATATTACTTACTTCTAGCTTGAATGGGGGGGGGGAAATGAGAAGTGTGAATATCTTGGTTTTCAGGCTAGGTTGATGCAAGCCTCTAATGTAGAGAGAGGCAATTTAATAGAGCATTTGGCACTGTTAGAGGAAAACCTCAAAAAAATCTGCTTATGTTCAGGAAACCTGGTATTTCATCCCACTCTTGGTGTTTCTAGGAACACCTTAATTAAACAAGAAATCTTTCAAGCATTGGTGGAGTGATGCTGCAAGATTGTTATACCTATTTTCAGTGAAGTTATACCTGCCTCTTTCTGTAGCAAATTTGTGAATTAAACATGACACTCATATGAGACAAGGACCATTTGAAAAGTCATCAGTAAGGTGCATGTATAACTATCTGCATTTTTTTCCTGCATATTTGATTATTATTAGTCCTGCTTTGATTTCTAATTCTTTAGCTTTCATTCCAGTTGCTTTCAGTAATGCAAACAGAAGGGAAATGAGAAGAAAACGAACAGGTAAACTGAAAGGGTTATGTTTCATGTTGGTAAATTGAAATTGCTTTATTTGGGGGCTCTGTTTCTGCAGTTTTCTGGGATAATTAAGTGCAAGTTACTCTCCCTCGTGATTATAGATTTGTCTGGCCTAACATATAATTTGGAGCTGGTCTTATAGTGTTTTTCTGGGGACTGGTTGGACGATCGCTTTCAGCCTAGCTGAAGCTTTCCAGCATCTGAGGGCAGGTGCTTGAGGTTCCTCTGAAAGAGAAACCCCAGCAGGTATGGGGTTGCCCCAGTGCTTTTGTCTGTCTCTTTCAGCATTTCTGTGACCTTACTGCTCTACCTCCTCCAAGGATGGTAACCAGTTTCCCTGTGAAGGCTCTGGAAAAGAGCGGGAAGAGACTGGTTGCAGCTTCCAGCTTGTGAGCTGTGGAAGACAGTATTACTCATGGTAGCTTTAGGCTGTCATGGGATGGAGTTTGGGCTGAACTTTGCATATAGGTTTTGTGCTCTGGAAAATAAGTAGTTGTGTTAATTGCGTCTCCATGTCTACTTCATTTCTATGAATGGAATGTGGAGGTGAGGGTGTTTTATACTTCTCCTTCTGCCTGAGTACATATTGACTATTGTATAAATAACTTAATGTTAATGACTTATTTGGGATAAGATGGCAAGCTGACCTGAATTGGTGCTTCTCTGGTGCCTCTCTTCTCCTTTTCTTGGCGTGAACCTGCCCATTCCTGGTTTGCCAGTCCAGCCTGATAATCCAGGAGTTAACTATTCCCTGAGGTGCCATGGGGGGGAAGGGGGGGGGCAGTGGAGCCAATGATAATCCTGGGAGCACAGGATCAGGCTCCGGTCCCAGTGTTCTCTGGATCTCTGGCTTTGTGGTCCAGGTGAGTTCAAGTACCAAAACAAAGAGTGGAGGGCAAAGTCTAGTGGCCACTAGGTAAGGGTGATGAATGTTAAATTGTGCACCCAGGATTTCCCATCACGTTCTGTTTATTGAAAACTCTTTCAATTTTTTGCCTGTCAAATATGGCCAGGTATATTTTTAGGGCTTCAGAATTAAGGCTGTGTGTATTGCTTTAGTTTGGCTTAACTGCCTGCTGTTGGTTATCAAGAGTGAAGTGCCCACACCTTGTCCCTGGGCTCCCCAGAGTTGCAGCTGCAGCTAAAAGGTTGGAAATCCTCCAGAATCCTTCATCCGCTTCTGGGGAAGAGATGCCATTTTTTTCATTGTGAAAGATTGTGCAACACTTGTTGCCACCAGTCCTGGATGCACACCA
Organism: Piaya cayana; assembly: GCA_013389865.1. NCBI lineage: Eukaryota > Metazoa > Chordata > Aves > Cuculiformes > Coccyzidae > Piaya > Piaya cayana. Next base: position 234,406 of record WAAB01011266.1, read on the forward strand.
TTAACTCCCATATTCAGCTGTATGCTGGCTTGATCAGCTCATATGCCAGTATCCTCTGTAAGCCTCCTCTATGAAAATGTCTAGTAGCTCCTGTGGCTTCTTTACCATGTATATTTTTCTGTTTTCAACCAGTCAGAAAGGCTGTAGTGGTACCTTGAAGGGGTTTGCATATTTTTTAAGTTATTTTTGTGCTGTGATTTTAAGTGATAAAAGATTGGAACTGGTAGTCAAGTCTACATGCCTTTCTGGACTCAAAATATATTCTTTTATAAATTATTTAGTGGTCAGGCTGTTTGTAACTTTCCTTGGACATCATGTGAGAATCTTCTCATAAACTTGACCATGCTGTAGTCAGTATGGCAGCATGTTGGATGCTTTTTTCCAATTGCAGCTTTTCTCCCTAAGTAGTCCTCCTTTAGTGTTAATCAAATAGGGAAGCAGACTGTTACTGATGTTATTAATTTCATGCTGAAAGACTTGAAAAGGGCAAGCTAATGAAATAGTTGAAGTGAAACAATTTCATTTTTTACTCAAGGTAACTTTGCGATCCCTCTGGATAGTATTAGCCCAACTGAAGGTCTCTAACATGATTTCTATTCAGAAATATGAAACGAAAGATTTTTTTTGTAAGAAACAAAATATTCTTGTAAAAGCAGATCTGTAGTTTGCTGTTGTAGGTGAGTATCTTTTTTTATGAAAAAGACTGAAAATGCACATTTCTTTTTATTGCGATTTCGAGGCTCTGTTTTCTGAATTGTCAATTCTGACAATGTGCAGGGGTATAGTGTACTACTTCTTATTCCAATTTTATTTCATGGGCTCCATGTACCATTTGATAAAGATACATACCAGGTTGTAACCATAACACTTTGAACAGATCTCTGTCTTTCTTGGAGTGATCTAGGAGGGATAGTGTTCTGCAATTAAAACCCCAAAATGTATTAAGTGCACAATGCAAAAAGTGTGACTGTCTCTAAGTGTAAGATATTTGTCTGTGGCATTCTGTCAGGGGTTTTGAAGTGGTCAAGTGGTACAAATTAAACTAATCTTGATAGTCCTATTAGCAAGAATATGTACTTAGGGAATGTTCTATACAGCCTTTTTGTGTTACTAGGAGCAGCATTAGCCATTACTGTGATTCCACATTTGCATTTACTGGAGCTATGGGGTTTTGTTGTTCATTTTCTTTCTTTAGTTTTTAAATAAAAACTCCATTTGCCAGTAGCCGCTGTTGACTTTAAAGTTTACTTTGTAGAAAATTAGCCAGGAAATAACCTGTGTCATATTCAGTGCTGACCTTGGGAGTGTAAATAGCCAAGTGTCCGATTTTGACAGAGTGCTCCTAGAAAACATTATTTTTGTAATCGTTTTCTTTTCTGACTTAACTACCTAAGTTTTAACATATATTCTGTTACTTAGGCTCAGAATTGGATTTTACACTTCAAGGGCATTTAGAATGGAATCCTCATGTAGAAAATTCCCAGTGATCTCATAGCAAACAGGGAAACTGTAGTTGAAGATACAGATTTGAAACTCCTTTCACGTTTTTGTTTCGTTTAAGTAGTCTTAACTATATCTAGAACAAACAGTAGAAAGATTTGATATTATCATTCTGTATTGTGCAGGGAAACTGGAATTTGTGGTGTTGACTTGTTCTCATGGGTGAGTCATTAATTTCCAATTTGCAGTTGTGAAAAATAAAGGGGTTCTCTGGGAAGAGATAAGTGTAGCTTACAAAGGTTGCTGTGCTTGTCAGTACAGTCTGGATTTTGACCGCCTTAATGGGAGTGATGGGGAGCACCGTGATGTGTCTGAGAAGTGCTAGTTGAGTTTGGGACAGTCTGTTCCGCATTGGCAATATCATATTCATGTGATGTTAAATATAGTTTTTGCCCATAACAGTGTAAAGACACAATGCCTGGTTGCAATTTAGTCCTTATAATACACACTAAAGACAAACACCAAGTTAGTTAACTCCATGTTAATTGGAACATTTGCTTTTCTACCAGTCAGACTCCTAAGAAAATAGGATCTTTGATCTTTGGCAGTGGTTGCAAAAGGGCTGTGAAAAAGGTAAGGCCAGTGTCTGGTGGATAGAGCCGCAAGCATTTTAAATATGACTTTCTGAATGAATACTTTTCTACAGATGTACTTTGAGAGGTAAAATTTAAGACTGCCCTTATCTTGAATCTTGTTGAAAGGTCAAAGTTGGTTCTACATCTTGTAAGAGCAAAGTTTTACAATATTGTCTAGTACTACTGAGAAGGTATTTGTTTAATCCTTCTGGGAGGTCTTGGAATGGATGCCTGCATTTTCTCACCCTTCCTGTTTAATTAATTTTTGTTGGTCATTAAATCTATGTAGATCTCTTTGTTTGAGTCATGGAAGGAGGATGATACCAGTAGGATTTACTTAATTATTTATAACACTGCCATAACCATGTATAGAATAGCTGAATGCTTTATGAAAGCTGTGGAATTTGTTGTTAGAACCTCACTATTTTAAATAAGGTTTGTGGGATTTAATACCTTCTCTTAGAGAATGTCCACAAATGAGTAGCAGAACACACATCGGGGAAAAAAGGCATTAAGCTGATTACACTTTACATTACACAAATGCATTTTCATAATCTCACACATTCCAAATGCAAACTGTCTGTGCTGGAAGTGATAGGAAACATGAAATAGCAGGTGCTTACAAGTTGTGGTTACAAACAAACATTGAAATTTAAGAGGAATGGCAATTTAGCTTTTTTGAAAAGTAGTAATTTAAAAATCTCTAATTCTGATGAGTGGGCTTGTACTGTGCTTCATTGCAGGCAGAGTCAATTCTCTCTTTTGACTCATCCCTTTGACTTCTGTTCTTACAGATAACAGAATAAAATTTTCAAGTTACCAAGTTTCGTAACTTCTGAGCAGTAATACAAAGTCTGAGGACGTCAGCTGTGAGTGGTGGTGACAGAAAACTCAAAGAGAAAACCTAAACTATATTAAGACTAAGTTTTGGCACAGATTTGGACTTGTGATTTGTTTAAGCAGTTTATGAGGGAATTTGCATGTATGCTGTTTTATGTTTCTGTAGAACTGTAAACATGAATGGCTCTTTCCTACCCCACAAATGAGTCTAGTTTCCTTCCTCTAAAAAGCTTATGATCTGAGACACAAGGCAAGCTATGTGGCAGTAGTTAAATCAAGGAGGTTAGAGTGTGCTCAGGAAAAAGAGGTATGTTCTACATCTGAGTTGAGATGAAATTCCTCATTTTATTTTCATATTTTAAAAGCAGGATTTTTATAATCAGAGCTTAGTAGAAAACCTCTACCTGCCCATTTTAAGTAGCAATTTTTAGAGGAAATGGGAAGGCCAGATATATAGCAGGTTATGAGCCCATAATTTATGATCCAATGTGCAAGCACATATGAATGGAATAGTATAATTTAGTGGAGGAGGCTAAAGTGCCATTTTTCACAGAGGTTGAATCTACAGGACAGCGTTAACTTTCTAAACATTTTAGTGAAGGTCAGTGTTAGCCAAGCAGGGATTTATAAAGAATGGAATAATTTTTTTTTGATCAAAACTCAAAGTAAGGTTTAACTTCCATCCATGTTCACTTATTACTTGCTGGTGTTTCTTCCCTCCTGGTCCCTTGCCCCCCTCACAAGCATTCCAGAGATAGCCCAGATATATTCTTGGGTAAAATCAACTTGAAGGCTCTGGAACGCTTGTTGTAAGGAAGAGATTAGATTTGTTTGGACAGGAATGTAGAATCTGATTGCTCATAGTGTGGTGTCACGCAAGTGCATGTAAATTGTTCTAACAAACAAAGTTGGTCACATTTTATTTTACATGTGATGTTGTTATAAGATCTATTTGTATAAGCAGCCTATGTTGCTTATGATGATGTCAGACAATCTCAGATTCTTGTAAGCCATGTTTATAAATTCCAAAAGCTGTGGTTTGTGGTGGTGTGGGCTTGGTTTTCTTTTTTTTTTTTTTTATGAGAGCAGGGGCTATTTTTTTTTTTTTTTTGGTTTTCTTTTTATTTTTTTTTTGTGAGAGCAGGGGCTATTTTATTTTTTTTGGGAAAATTTCTTCTGTGTGCACCAATTAGAAATGAAACATTAACTTGAAAAGTAACCACAAAATAAATGTTTTGCCAGATGTTTAAATAGTGTGATTTCACAGGTGCTGCACATTTGAATTCTATCTTCTTTCTGTTGACATAAAATTTTGTGTGATAGTTCTAAATTCAATTGAGTACAACCACAAGAAATGTAGCAGAAAAATTATGTTCTTGGTTTCTGTACGTAATGCATACCATTTTTCATATTAAGTTTTTGACTCTTGAGCTTTCGCTTCTTTTGGAATTTAAAGCTAGAATATACAGTGGTTTTCTTTAAAGCTGTGCCTGTTTATTTGCAGAAGAACATCCCTTTTGTCAACAATCAGGGACCAAGTGCAAGGAAGTAAAATGATTAAAAAGTGTTGAAGAAGCAGCCTTAAGAAAAGACCTTGAGAGGAGTGCTTGTGTCCTCCCTGCCTTGCACAAAAGCACCTTTTCCTTCTCTTGCCATTTGAGCGTGGCCCTGAAGGGATTTCTGGTGTTTCAAGATTGTCTTTTTTTTCCAGCTAGCTGCAACAGATCTGATTTGTGAATGGGGGAGATGTTGACTGCTATGGCAACGTTTAAACTTTTTGCCAGCTGACCTTATGTAACCATGAAATTGATGGAAAGCTGTTGATGTCGTCATTTTATGATTATCTCCTGGTAGAGCAGCCAGTAAGTGTTTGGAAGCCCTTTTGGGACTTTGGGGCAGGCAGGTGGCAAGAAGAGTCAGCAGGTGAGGAAACTTACCGGCAAGCTCTCCCCAGCTTGCACCCTCAGGCTCCTAGGCTTGCCATGGAGCCAGGAATCTTGTATAATAGGTACTTGGTGGTTTCTTTTTTGACACAGATGAACCCAGTTGTATTAGAATCATAGAATCACCAGGTTGGAAGAGACCCACCAGATTATTGAGTCCAACCATTCCTATCTAACACTAAACCATGCCCCTCAGCACCTCGTCCACCTGTGCCTTAAACACCTCCAGAGAAGGTGACTCAGCCACCTCCCTGGGCAGCCTGTTCCACTGCACAATGACCCTTTCTGTGAATTTTTTTTCCTAATGTTCAGCCTAAACCTCTCCTGGCAGAGCTTGAGGCCATTCCCTCTTGTCCTATCCCCTGTCACTTGGGAGAAGAGGCCGGCTCCCTCCTCTCTACAACCTCCTTTCAGGTAGTTGGAGAGAGCAATGACGTCTCCCCTCAGCCTCCTCTTCTCCAGGCTAAACAACCCCAGCTCACTCAGCCCATTGTTTCCTATTCCAATAAAAACTAACAGAGTCGGGGAGGAGACTCTCCTGGTCTGATGCTTTGTCTTTTCACCCTGCTATTTGGAATCGGTTGGCCTGAGCTTGTCAGACTGCAGACTCTTTGTCTCTGTGTATCCTCAGCCTGATAGTTCCTCCTCCTGCCATTCAAGCCCGTTTTTTTCCCCCCCCCACTTTGTCGGGGAAGCAGAAGAAGCTTTAGAAGAAACTTCCTTTAATAATTGGGCGAGAAGCTTGGCGAGACGTTGGAACGCGGTGGTCCCGGCCTGGGCCAGCAGGTGGCGGTGGAGAACACGCTCCAGCCCTGGGAGCTCCCGGCTGCTCCTCTCCCACCGGCCGGGGAGCCGCGGGCACCGAGCGGTTCCGGATAATGGGCATTCGTTCCCTTGCGGCTGTTGCCAAGAACCGCCCTTTAAAATGCTCTGTATATATCAGAATGTGACTTTGTTTGCCTGCTTTGAGGTTTTGCTCCCTAGCCCGAGCTGGCAGTACGTTTGCAATGTGTGTCTTAACTCTAATAAGTGAATCCTGTCAGCACTGGAGTGTAGTCTAGACAGGGAGTGATTTATTTGAGGTTGTGTGATCTTTTATCTCCTAAATTCCTTATCGGTCACCTGAAAAACTGGGATCTCTTAGGCTTCGCTTTACTAGCCATCCTCTTTCCCCACAGTCGGCTAGAAAATCATGACTTTTGAGGTGTGAAGCTGGAGAAGCACTTCAGGTATTTGCTCTCTACAAATACCTGAAGGGAGGTTGTAGAGAGGAGGGAGCTGGCCTCTTCTCCCAGGTGTCAAGGGACAGGACAAGGGGGAATGGCCTCAAGCTCCGCCAGGGGAGGTTTAGGTTGGAGATTAGGAAGAAGTTTTTTACGGAAAGGGTCATTAGGCACTGGAATATGCTGCCCAGGGAGGTGGTTGATTCGCCTTCCCTGGAGGTGTTTAAGTTATGGGTGGACGGGGTCCTGAGGGACATGGTTTAGTGTTTTGTGGGAGTGGTTGGACTCGATGATCCGGTGGGTCTCTTCCAGCCCGGTGATTCTGTGATTCTGTGAAATTAAAACAAGCCTGTTAGCTTTACTGAAAAACTGATGTAGCTGAAACAACTGGGAATTTGAGTATGTAAACATAGAGGTGAGCTACCTCTACCCCTCCCACTTCCCTGTTGTCATGAAAACCTTAAATTCATTTGATTAATTTACAAGCCTATACAACTAGTTTGTGCTGTATTGAGGAACATTTCTTGTATTCTGTCTCTCCCAAGCCCACAGCATGCTTGGCAAGGGCAAAGTTGCACACAATTTTACTAGCCAAGGTCAACATTCTGTCAGTAAATCAAAGGTGTGTTTGGCCGGTGGCAAGGACACCCTCCCAATGTGTGCCTGGTAGAAGAGAGCATCATGGTTACATTTCTAGCTGTTAAATTTAAATTTTCAAATTCATGCCGCTGGACATGCAACAGTCCATGCCTTAGGTGTGTGCCTTCACCTCCAAAATGTGGGGGAGGCTGGAGCCTACCTCCTGCACCTTTGGTGAATGAATTCAAGATGATCCTTCCCCCCCCCCAGCCATCCAGATATTATACTAATTCTTGGATATTGGGAGCATGTACACAAATTTTCAAAAAATTTTGCATGTCAAATGATAGGATTCACTCATTTACAATCATATCAAGAAACGGAATGTGTGAAGACTAACTTAAGTGCTAACTTGCATTGAAGTGTTAGTTGTGTATTTTGAGCAGTATGTCTGATTCTTGAGGCTTTTGAAATATTTTCCTGTTCAAAAATCATAATTAGAATAACTCATTATTATTAAATAATTTTAATGTCTTGTGTTTTCTCTATCACCTGTATCTGCTGTTGAATCACTTGTCTGTGCAAGAGGAAAGCAGTTCAGTTTTCCTAACTCCCCTTTCCTGACTCTTCCCCTCCATTTCAAAGTTCTGAAATGCTCTAAAAGGCTCTCTGGAAAATCGATTTGCTGTTTATGTTGGTTTAATGCTTAACACTTGCTGTGTGTCCTTTGTACCAGCAGCTGTGGAATGCTCTGCTGAAGTTGAATTTGTGTGTTTTCTGACATACTAAATACAGTGGGCAACTTCCTTGCTAGAGGGAGGGATTTAGGTTTGTTTTCACTATTTACATTTTTTGAAAGAATAACGTTTCAAGAGGAACATTTCCATAGTCCTATGCATAAATGTCAAGTGACTCTTGTACAACGTTTCCTATGTTGCACTTTGATAATGTATTTAAATATTCCACTTGGTAAACTCGCAGCCATTCTAAAACAAATGTAAATCAAAAGTGCTACTGCATCTATATCATTACGTGCATCCTTACAGGGGAAACCTGAGGAAGGGAGAGTAATTGAAGTGTGCTAGGTATTGTTGAAGTTAAGCAATACATTTTATTTTCTTGGCTGTTCTTTTTGTTGTTTTTTTCCACATGATAGAGAAGAGTGTGTTGGCATCTGAACACTTGCTAATTAATACTTCTATAATATGGATGGCATAGCAAGGCTGAGAGGCCTCTTTGTGAACTTGCTCCTTGCTCCATCTAGTGTATATTTTCAGTAGATTTGCTCATATAGAATCTGTTTTTTCAAAAGGAGTAAAGGAAGCTTAGGGAGATATTAGGAATATTGCATGGTTATGTTGGAACAGGTTGCCCAGGGAAGTGAAGGGTGACCCATCCCTGGAGGTGTTCAGGGCCAGATTGCATGGGGCTTTGAGCAACCTGATGTAGTGGAAGGTGTCTCTGCCCATGGCAAGGTGGAACAGGGTGATCTTCAAGGTCCCTTCCAACTCAAACCATTCTATAATGCATTCTGTGCTCTTAAGCTGCAATCACTACTCTGGCAAAAGAAACCCCTAAGTTTTTTGTGGGGATTTTTTTTTTCCTTATTAAACTTTTTTTTCAGAAAGTAGGAAGATCATTTAGCAGCTTTTAAAAAAAAAACTATAATTTCAAAACTTCTTTCTCAGCTGCTTCCAAACATGAATCTTGCTGCTAATTTGATGAGGACCATCAGCTACTTATCAAGTACTTTCTGTCCTTCTGAAAACTGTACAAAGAGTAATGATAAGCTAGGAGAATACAGGGGAAGGAAACGTTGTAGTTGTTGGTATGTATCTTGGGACTAGCTGAGTATAACTGGGAGGGACAAATGCCTAGTGGCAGGGTTTTGAAGAGTATTATGAGGGACATTAGTTTTAATTTAAATGGGAATTTAATTTGGCAATTTAAAAGGGACACTCACAACATGTTGATAAAAAAAGAAAACAAGCTTTCATTACATGGCGGTATGCAAAATTGCAAGTGAGGAAATTAAAATTAGTTTTTTAAAAAGAAAAATGCTGAATGCTAACTCTGACACTGATTGTTATTCCTTTAAGAAAATTGGCGAAGTGGATAAAAATGGGAGACATACATCTAAGCTACTGGCAAGAATTCAGTTTGGTCTCCTGAGTGCTTTAGGCCAGGTGGTACTTAAAGGGTGGAAGCAAAGACTGGGAAAGCAAAACTGCCCATAGAGAAGTTTCACCAATAAGTTTTTACCAAATACATTTTAAGCTGAGGGCAGTTATCAGTGGCTGCTAGCAAGAAGGAAGAGCATGTACTTGACACATGACTGGAAAATTTCTGAAAACTCATGGTGTGGAAGTGGTGGTGGGGGAATTGTGCCATAGACAGTAGTTGGGTTTCAGTGCTGTCTGCTGTAATCAAAATGAGCAATTCAATAAACTTTTTTTTTTCTTGATTCTTGTAGTGACTGATGTTTTCAAAGGTTGTCAGGAGGGGATTTCATTCAGCACGTGCAAGAGGTCCTAGTGTATAAATACAACAAATGTGTGGTATTAAGACACAGAGCTGCATGCTAATAAAGACAAGCTTGAACTTTGAAGGACCATTTTTGTGACCACTGATGTGCTTTTTGGGAGACACTATACGCTCTTGTGCAGTGCTTTGAACTAATTGGGTCTGTGCATTAATACCTGTAAAGCATTGTGCTGTTCGAGTGAGCCTGCCAGGATACATCAGACCACAAATGCCTTGTCAGCATTGTCTAGTGGAGCTCTGTTGCTAGAAGAAAAACAGGTTTTGGTTGGGAGCAATTACAATATAGTTAATGAGGAGGGTGCAGCTTAAACTCAGACCTTGAGGGTAGAGTCCACTGTAAAAGGATTTTCAAAGTTTGTCAGGAGATATGAGATAAAAAGACAGCTTGTTGATAGAGGTGTTCATAGCAGTTAATCAAGAAAGGTATTTACTGTGAAGAGTGGCTGCTTATACAGAGTGCTTTCAAAGACAAATGAGGTTGAATTATGCAATGAAGGGTAATGCTTGGCTACCCTTAAGCTGGGAGGGCAGTTCTTTAACATGTTTTAACGGCCCGTCTGGGATCAAGTAGTGGACAAAATATTAAACCAAAGACGACCTAACATAGCAATATTCACCATATTCATGTGACATTGAGTTTGGAGTTTTTAATGTATGTAGGCTATGACTCACACTAGGTAGCTTTGCCCTGAAGACATATACTATAAAGTGCAAGGCACAAAGTTTTTAATCAGTTTTGGGTTGTTCTGATTTGGAATATCCTCAGAAGCATTTTGAAAATATGGGGGGAGGAGTAAAGTGGGAAGTCAGGTTGTCATTGTGTATTTAATGGCTTCATTTTTTTGGCATGAGATGAGTAACACAGATGGTTTGGATTTTCTTTTTGGTTTGTGGGGGTTTTTTTTATTTAAAAGGATTTATGGTAGCACATGCCTTTTTGCTTACTGTAAAATGAGTTGCTATAGTTCCTTCTCATTATTGGTGAGGTGAGCCTCAGTCTTACAAGTGAATGCAAGAAAGTTTTGTTTCCCAAGAACCTGGAGAAAGTATGTAGTTAGCTAATTCACAAATCTGTATGCTTCAAAGCCTAGCAGCAAAGGGAGCGACTTTGAGGAGGAAAACACTGAAAAGATTTTAACCCTTGGGGAAAGACTTCACTGCATTGTTTGCCATGTTTGTGCTAATCTTCTTATAGTCATCAGTGCTGCCTTCACTGCTGCTGAAAACGTGTTGCATAGATTTTAATGAGAACATAAATGATGTAATGTTATACCTGGAATCAGTTGTGAAGGCCCTATGTACCTGTGTCCTGTCTCCTCGAAAATGGAGTTTACAGGTGCATTCTTCCTGTCATACCTGCAGACACAGAGGATGCCTTGTCAGCCCTAAGTTCAGTGTTATATAAAAGTGAAATGTAGATAGAGATCTTTTAAGTGCAGAAATTCAGCTGTGTGGAAACACTGAGAAGCAGAAATTTGTGGTGTTGTCTGGTAAGATCTGTCAGAAGAGCAATAACTTGGCATCTCTGGGGAGAAAGATTCGGAGTAGGATGGCACAGTGCAGTCCTAGAGGAGTTACCTTTAGTACGTTTGGTGGCAGTGTCCACATATCTGTCACTTCAACTACCCTTTCAGTGGACAAAAAAAATAATACACACTTTCTAAGAAAATATTTCCATCGTTATCTATAAAATTATTGTCCCTAGGGTGACTCTGTACTCGTAAGCCTTTGCCACCTAAAGTTGGCTTCCATTTTTGAGTTACCTACTGTTTTATTTGCCTAATATATGTGCAACACGGTACATCTACATTTACAGTGCAGTCAGGTGAATTGCCCTATTCTTTGTTTGTTTGTGTTGCATTCTTCTGTTTTGGGATGGTGTCTGCATTGATGGAGTGTCCTGCCTAGCTGGTTCTCTTAAAAGAAGAATTTGAAGAAATTGGGGGGGGAAATGGTAGCTGCCTTCAGACAAAGTTTGCTCTAGTCCATTTAGAAGAATTTCTATCGAATGCTTGTTGCATGTAGCAGAATATGTAAACTGACCGGATTATCAGGCCCTTTTCAATGGTGGTTAACAGAATGCCTCAGTGCAAGAATGGATTCTTGAAATTCTTCTGCTGGTCACTGTGAAATATGAAAAAATACGGTGCTTAGTAGCCAAGCAACATATATTGACATCCTGTTACCTGGACTTTGATCTGTTATGTAAACCAGTTGATTGTGTAATATTAAATGAAGTAAAGTGGATGTTTGTTGGCATGGGTTTTTTTTTTCTAAAACTTAATACTAGAAAGACTACACAAGTCAGTCTTTAAGGATTGTTGGCAATGTTTGTTTTTGTCACCTGATATAGGAGGCAATGAAATAGCTGAAAATGGTATATCTTTTCTGTAATCAGTTGTGCCGCAGATCATGGAAATATCAAAAGATTAGTGCTGCTGGCCTTCTTGAAAGGGGCTGGTGGTCTACTTTGAACTTGAACCAAGAATTGTGAGTAGTTGACAATGTAATGCTTAGGAGGTACCTCACTGTCTACAAATTAATGGAAAACAGGAGTGACTCTTTGATTTCAGTAAATAAGAATGTCATATTGTACAGCAAAACATGCTATAGAGTAGCAAGAGTTTGATTGTGAACTACAGGCAATGATTGATTGTTTTTGTCAGTCTTGAGTACATGGAGATACAAAGACATGATCCAAAAAGCTGCATCTACTCTGCAATTAGAAGACTTAATAGATAGTCCAGATACCAGTTACTTTTATAACTGATAAGGGATCGTTCCAATTATGATTTTTAATCATTTTTTAAAAATTAATGAAATGGGAATAATGGATAGAAAAATTGAATTACCAGATACTACTTTTCAGTATTGCAGGGCACTATTGTTATGGAGTCTTCTGATCAGTTTATTTGTGTACTGCAACATGGTATACAAAGATTGGTTTTTGTGTTACTTGAACAGTGAAACATCGTTCAATCATGAATGTAACTGTTATGTCACACTGTATTTTCAAGGTAAGACAAAAAGAAGTGAGAGGCTCATCACTAAAATACAAAAAAAAAAGTTTTGATGTAGCTGGTCTCAGGAGTTTGATTCCTGTATAAAACAAAACCAGAACAACCAAAACAACTGTGACCACATTCAGTCACTTCCTCTGACCAATTTTTTTAATTAGATGTGTTATTGAAGAGCTGAAGTCTGATATACCCCTAGATAAGGGGTTTTAGAGTGATATTGGAAGATTCACTAAAGTTCATGGAGCCTTCAAAAATCTTGAGAAATGGTTTTGTGCACTGTATTTGAATAATATTTCTTTCATTTTGTCGTATCCTTTTCTACCCTGAATGCATCAGTCAAACATATTTGAAGAAATGTATTGGAATGGACTGCAGCAATTTGTTACCTATAGATTAAGGCTTAGCTTTACATTGTGGACTTAAACTGCATCTCTGAATGGACTTTTTAATCTTTAAAACAGAAGACCAGAAACCCAAGCTTTATATGAATTGTAAAAGCTTCAACCATTATGTTTATCACAGTAGACTGTACATCTTTACTGTTCTTGGATATATAGATTGAAACTGAGAAAAACCTGTTTCCTTTAGAAAAAAAGACCTTTTTCCCCCTCATGGTTACGTTGCCCCCTCACTTACCTCACCCTTGAAGTTGGTCTTCTATTTATTATGTTAATATGTAAAATAAATCACTGTGTGCAGATTTGCAGAGAGGATTCTGCCCACAATGAAGCAGTGGGATGTTCTTTACCGGGGGAGACACCTGGATAGAAAAACATTTTCAGATTTGAGTTCGAGTTTTGTATTCGGGTCAGCTTTAAACTGGGTTGAGATTTGTTAATCTCTCATTCTGAGTTTTATTTAATTATGTTAATCAGGAATTGCTGAAGAATAGCTAACTATTAAGCTATCCTAATGACTATTCTACTAATAGCTAAGGGCTAACAGGAGTTAGCTCTCTGATGCATTTTTTTTTTCTTTCCAGACTGTTTCTTGTCCCTTGCTGCTCTTGCGCTCTATACAGCTAGTCCCACTGACTGACAATGCTAACAGAAAGTAAAGCATTTCCTCCTGGTTGTTCATAGCACTGGTATAGTGATATGTTTGTTTTATGCAATGTGCTTCGAGCTATGTTTAACTTTTCTCTATTTTTAGAGATAGTACTTAAATAAGCTTAGAACCAGATTTCTTCGTTCAACATTGTATAACTCAACCCTTTAAAATCAGCAGAATATTTTTCAGCAGAATTGAAATACCCATGGCAATTGCCTGAGCATATAGATATATTTATCCCCTCTAACTATAGGTCAAAAATGTACTTGTATATACTGGGTAAATGGTTCATGTACCTGTTATAAAATGGAGAAAACGTAAATACCAAGTCTTCTCTTTGTTTCTTCATCTTTTGTTAGTGTGTTGGTTAGTGCATCAAATTCCTTTTCTCTACTGAAGCTAAAAGCTTAGGAGCTTGAAAAATAATCTTTCAGTATGCCATTAATAGGCTTGTCCTTCCTACAGAAACTTTGAAAATGGATTTTTAAAATTCATGGAATCTTTAATAGAGCATCTCTACTGTTGAGCAGATTGTTTAGCAGGAATTAGGAAACTTCATGCATTCTGTCACCATTGCAGTTAAGCCTTTTGAGACTTGGTTTATCTGAGCAAGGAAGTTGTCAATTCCATTTCTAAAATAGCCCTGACTAAAGGTACTCTTTTGGGGAAAAGTTAAAAGTTCTTTTGCATTAAGTAGGAAATGTTCTGCTCTTCCACACAATTGTAATATTTGCTGGATGGAATTGATATTTGCTTCTGGTGGAGTCCTTAGCTAGGCAGAAGTCCACTCATCCTCGTGGTGGATTAAGAAAGAGGCAGGGAGACTAGTCTGGCTACTACTTATCACAGCTCAGTGAATACAATCTCCACCTTTAGTTCCGCCTTCCAATTCTCAAATCCTCTGGTTTTATGTGGCTGCTCATGCACTAAACCTGTGAAATATAGAATTTTTTTAAATGTCTTTTTTTTTTTTTTTAAAGAAAAGGGAAATCTGGCATAGGGAACACTTGCACATTTTTGTTACTGTTTTTGTTCTTGGGGTATAGATTAGGAAATGAAGTGACTTAATGGTCAGACATGGACCAGTGCTGAAGGATGGGTTGGGCAGTTCGTGATCCAGATGTAGAGTATGTAGAGACAGGTATGCTGAAGTCAGGCCATCTTCCTCAATAACTTTTCCTGGAGATGTCTACTCCTAGCAATCATCTTCTGGATTATTTTAGCATTCTGTACTTGCTTGTATGGCATTTGTGTTTTTCTCCTAATGAAGGGCATGAATGAACTTCTAGGGCAACAAAACGAAAGATTTGTTGTTTGTAAGCTGATCTTTCCATTTCATAACAACAACAAACCCAGCAAAGGAAGTTTTATGGCAGTAGGAAATTTACTGGGGACATGATGGTACTGGTGAAGGAGCCCAAAGGATATTTTCTGTTCTTACTGTGTAATAAACTCGTTGTTTGCACATACTGTGTATTGCTGCCAGAAGGGAAGGGTTTTTATTTCTGTCCTGCTTATTTGAATCTTTTCTCTGATGCCAGAGGAAGGATGATTGTCTGAGGAATGGGCCACCTTTTCAGGGATAATTCCTGTTAATGCTTGTCCCCAGAATTAAAGTGTTGGTTCTGTATTCAACTTCAGTATAGATCATAACAGGCTTGAATGCTTGTCAGTGTTGTTTTCCTTTTATTCAAATTTGGCAGCTAATACATCAGAAGATAGGCTGGCAGATCACCTAACTGAGAATTTTGCATTTGCTTGGTTAGAAAGATTTGCTAAATAGGGTATGCTTGACAGATTGGTTGCAGACCTTCTGGAGGGAAAGATGCCATTAACAGAGGTTTAAATGCCAGGTTGTAAGACTGTAGAGGATAGTTGTAAATACTGATATGTTTTCATTGCATCTCTAGATTAGGAAGGATTTAGGGTGGGATTTCAGTCAGAAACTAAAAAAGAAGATACTGGCACTTTTCTGATAGAATGGGGAATTTAATTATTCAGATCTGTAGTAGTTGTTAAGTTTCACCTGAGCTATTTCCATTAGGTGCATTTTGTGCTTAGGGTGGATATTGCAGACTGGGAATCAGAAGTGGTAGATGTAGGAATTTTAATGGCTTTATTCACGGTCTACAAGCACACAAAATATTATCTAAACTTATCTGTTTGCATTTCAGTTTGGTATCTTGAGGGAAATTGGGGAACTGTTTGAGGAATAAGACAAGTAGTCTAGGAAAACACCTTTCGTAGCAGAACGTCCTGTGTGTAACACAGACTACAGTTATTTCATGCCACGTAGTTTCAAAGGAGAATTGGTCTGTGATACTTAGCTTGACAGCCAATTATTTTCTCTTGAGGGACTGCTAAGTAATGTTGACTAATTGTTAAAGGAGGCTACTTATTCTTACCTATACTTTACAGTTTCTCTGTGATTACTGTTGCAGGAGTTTTAGTCTTGTATTGAATACAAATAAATAAGATGATACTTGCTGTCTTGCTTCAGATATTGTCAGACTCTTTAGAAAGTAGCTTTTCAGTAATCATGAATGTAAGACCCCAGGGTATAGAAAGCTACTCTGTATAAATGTGAGACTTGTTTTCAGTAGACAAAAGCAACTGGACAAAATTATTGTGAATTTCTCTGAAATTTGCTTACAGTAAGTTTTCATGAAAGTTTTATTTCTGTGGTTCAGGTAATGGGATATTGGTCTTTTCACTTGGAGTTCTCAACTGCTTATGAGGCCGTGGTTCAGTAGACCAAAATTCCTTAGCACATGATGTGGAAAATGAGATAATGCAAAGTGCTGAAATGGTTAATCCAAATTTATGTTAGTTGCAGAAGAATAAAAGAACAAATACACAAAGAGGCTGAATCATCTTGGTTTTGTAAGCAGTCCCTTCCCAGAAGCCATACTAGCACAATCACACATGGAGTTTTCATCTCAGAGTTCCCATGTTGTTTTAGTTTTTAAGGAATGATTGAATTTCGCTGTCAGTCTCACGACTGGCAGTGTTTAATTATAATTAAAAATGCTGCTTGCATAAACAAAACCATTTGGAAACTAGTGGATAATGTCATGTCCAACCTTACAATAAACTTTTCTCATATATTAAAGTAGTATTGTTTGAATACATACTAGGTTTTTCATATACCACCTACCACAAACTATTAAAAACTGATAGTTTTCCTCTAGTTTTTTCCTTTCAAGTCCAGGAGGAGGAAGCAATTAATGATCATGTGCTGTGAAAGAGTCCAAGGTAGAACACAGTTATGAAACAGTCTTTTGTGAAGATATTTAGAGTGTGAAGAGGAGCTAGTGTTGACTCACAGATAGCACAATTGAGTCACACATTGCATAATTTCCCTTTCTTTTTTCGTTCCCCCAGGCCTCACAAAATTGTTTTGTGTCTTGAAACATGTTTAATGGAGCTATTAAAAAGTAATAACTTATGTTTAGGAGCTGCGCTGGTATCATGGGATACCACCAATAAGCCAAAATCACTGAGATCAGAGTCTAGTTTTAAATATTTAAAAACAACTTCCAAGAGCATCAATTTTATTCTTTCCTTTTAATTATTTTTTATTGAGATGATTTAATAGACAGAAGATCTTACTGGGCCAAAGTGTCAGTTTGAGTCATTGTGGATAAATTTACACTTTCAGAATCAGGGTTTTTCAAGTTTTGAAGTATTCTGGCTGTCACAGCTGAATTATTGCTTTGACCAAAAAAAAAAGTTATTAGATCTCATAAAATATGAATGTAGTACTAGATATGTCATGGAAAAGGCCAATTCAGGTGAAAAAAAAGTTTATGTGGGATGAGGTGGTTGGTGCTGCACTTGATGTTCATCTGTTCTTCTAGCACTAGCTGAATAGAAGTGGGTTAGGTTGCATCTAGTCCCTTTTAAAGGTGAACAGTGATATCTGTTTCGGAGAGTTCTGATTGCCCTGTCTGGGTTTGCTTTTGGTATTTAGGCATCAGGGAAGTGCAAGTTAAGAGCATTTTTCTCACTAGGGAGGCTTGAATTAAAAATGTGAGGCTTTCTACCCAGCTTTTGTGGTCTGAGCGGCTAAAAGGCTGTGTAGAGATAGGTATTTGAACAAGTTGTCACAAGAGATATTAGGGGACATGAACTTCAAGTGTGCCAAGGACTGTAGCAAGTACAGGCTCAGTGTATGCTGTAGTACGTGTGGAAAGAACATAGCACTTATGTTATTGAAATGGGATTTAATGGATAGTCAAGAAGTCAGGAAAAGAAATACTAGAAACTATTTTATTCTGGTAATATGGCACAAAGTTAAAGAGGAGCAACTGGCTGCAGTGGCAAGAGTTGAGTTGCAAGCGTGGCACTGTATTTACTGTGCCTGATTTGACATAGAGGGTAGTAGCAATATCCCCAATTATTTCTGCTGTGAAATGGAGGTTATTTGAAAACATCTGTTTAAAAACTGTTGGACACTTCCATAATAAAATACCAAATGGCATTGTCTTGATGGTCTACCAAATAAATGGTTTGGGATGGAGGTCTGTAAGACAGAAAATCACCCAGAGAAATATCTTTTAGGTTCTTTGGGATGCGTTGAAAATAGGGGGAGAAAAGTGGCATGAGTTTATGCAGTAGTTCTAGGTATGGGATTATAAAACTGTGTTCATAGAAAGACTTAGCTGTCCTCTTGTATCCAAAATATTTAAACATGGGATGTTTATTTTCAAGTACAAGATTGATTTTTAAACCACAGTGAAAAAAATTCAAGCAAGCATTAATACATTTTGTTTCTACATGTAATCTCTCATTTGTCTGATCACTGTGCTTGGATGAACTAATTCTATAGGACCTCTACTTTCTCATATGTGAGGTGTGAAGAAATAAGTGTAGTGGTGATAGTAGAAAGGGATGTTGTGTGGTTTCAAAAAAAAATCAGTTTCACGAACAGCCTTTAATGTGTATGAAAAATGTGGTGTTAGAAGGTCTTGATGTAGCTACATCCGTGATGTAAATTCAGGCTTCTCAGAAGGTAATTTAAAGCAGCCTTGTATCTGGACAGTATTTCACGTGACAATTTGCTTTCAAAGTGTAAATTCACATGTTTTTGTAACACTTGTCAGTTTTCTTCCACCAGGTCACTGGAAGATGACTTTGACTGTTTGCTTCTTGGAAGGGTCTATGCTGTACTTAGCTGCCACAGTTCTTTTTGTTTTGTTTTGTTCCCTGCCCCTCCCCCACCTCCCTTCCTGTCAATTTAATCTATCAGAGTAGTTAAAATCAACCTTTTCTGGGGGCTTTTCCCAAGCCAGGAAGTGTTACTGGATTGGATTGACTCTCACTGGGTTACCAAATCTGTTTTGTCAGGGTTCGTACATTCAATAAATTGTGGGAAGGAAGAAAAAAAACACACCCAGATTTGTTTTCAGAAGATCTTTTAGTAGTTGAAAGGTGTGGTATTGCTACCAGTAGGAAAAGTTTAGATGACACTTTTTTTTGCATGTAGGTTGATTCTTTACCGAAACATCTGACTAGGAGTTAAACTTACTGTTGTTTTCCAGATATGAAGACATAATAGATTATGCATTTGTATAAAAGGTGTTCGAATTCTGCTGGGGACTTTAGAAATTTGGGCAGTGCTCCCCTGTGTTTTGCTTTGAACCCTACAGTTAATTACTGTGCACTTTGCGAAAGGAATCTTCCTGAAAGACTTGGTGATGTACTAGCAGATACCGAGTGAAAATTTGCCATTGAAGCAATCAGATTTTTACTTTATGTGCAGAGTCTTGAAAAGCATCAAAACTGCTTTAACTGCTGAGTATATTTCTCTTATTTTCTAGTTCCTGGCTCTCTGAGAGACTTAGGTGTTTTAGAGTGTTCATGTACAGTTGAAATGTTTTGTTTGTTTCTAAGAGTTTGGAGTTTGAAATAATTACAAATGTTAGTGGATACTTGCTTTCAAGATTAAAAGGTGCAGGGTTTAGCATTGCATCTGATACAATGACCGCTATGTGCTGGGGAGATAATGAAAGAGATGCTTAGCATGCCGTATATACTTACTTAATCTGACTGCATCATGGTCAAATGTTTCAAGGGAGTCATCTTTGCAAAGTGTGACTTCTCTGGTGAGCTTTTGGGTTGAGGGAAACGGTCTATGTCATTGACCTTTGGTAAGTACTACACTTGGTATAACAAGGCAATTAAGTTATTGACAATGTCTCTTTTACTGTCAGAGATGTGTGCCACTCAGAAACAACCCCCCTTCTACTTTCTTTGCAAGCTAGCCCAAGAGTGGCAGTACACAGAGCTGTACTGTCTGTAAGAGCTTATGGAAATCTTGCAGGATGCATGGCAGCATTTTTTTATGCTTGGTCAACAGGAGGTAAATAACAGTTAGAAGGAAGAGTGGTTTTATAGGCATGAAAAGCAGTGGTGGTACTTTTCACAATATGAGTAACAGAAGGCGTTTAATTAGGTTGGAAGTTTGCAGTGGGTTTTTTGGCAATTTGTTTCTCATCAAGCCATAAATCCCTTTCTTCATGTAAAACTAAAGCTAGTTTTGTTTGTACACTAATGAGCTACAGTTTATGCAAAAAAAATGCCTTGGTTTTCTTGTATCTGAATGGCAGTGTTCTTGGAGGGGAGAAGGGAAGAATTCTGGGTTGTTTGTGTGCGTTTTTGTGTTTGTGTTCTTTTGGGTTTGGTCTTTTTTTTGTTTACACCAAGTATGTGTTACGGTGTAGGAGTTGTGTGTAGACTGTTTCTGTGATCAAATCGGTGGCACATATAGGAAAGGCACATTATTGCAGGGACCTGCTTCTTAAGCAAATGCAACTGTTAATTTACTAGTAAACTATAAGTATTTTGTTTATGTTCACATGTTAAGCATAAAGATGTGTTATAAATTGAGGAAGAGAAGATGATAGGATAATTAGTAGAACTTGTTTTGTGTCATGGAATACACTTGTCACAACAGTTATTGTCTTTCAGTTGGGGATCATCTGGCAGAATTTTCAGTCTTGTGGTATCGAAGTGACTTTGAAAAGAGTCTACTGGACACCTCTTCAGAATTGATACAGATTATGTGCTCTTTGTCATACAATTTAATTTAATGGATTACCTTCTTAATAAAGTAACCTAGTGACTTACCCTGGCCTTGTTATTGATGGTGAGTGGGAAGGGAACATGTTAAATGGCGGCAGTTGTCATCCGAGATCCTCTTCTCTATGGGCTGGCGTTGATGTTTGGTACTTTTCCATTAGCTGGAAGGGCAGATACGGCTGTCATAGCACTGAATGATTGGCTCTACATTTTTATCTCCATGATAGGAAAGTGCCTCAGAGAATAGAAACAAGTACAGTGCCACATGAAGTGTGTCTTACACAGTGTATCTCTGACCTTACTGTCTAGGAGCCCCTGAATCAGAGCCAGCTCACACTTTAGGTAGTTTCCCTGAGCTGTGGCTGTATTAAGACTTGCTCTGTATAAGCAAGGGTTGTGAAAGGGGCACTGAATAGTGCAATTGAAACCTGGGTGGTTTTGGACAAGTGTTTACCATTTCTCTTCTTGCAATTACTTAATTGATGTAACATAGCATGCTCCACTTCCCTTTTGAATACTTTGTCACTTAAAAGGTCATGAGATACATAGTGATGAAAGTGTTTCTAATTCATGTATGCATGGTTAAGAACAGCTACATACTTTGTTTCTAAATTTGAAATGATAAGCAAAGATACAAATGTAATATTTTAGCACAGCAAGCATATAATAGCTTTGTTCTTGTCCCTGTCACATCTATACCTCTTGATGTTCAGTTTTGATGGGACCTGAGGGCAAAGATATTGACCATAATTTGTCTTATTCACCTCTGCTTTTTTCCGCTCCTGTGTCCCGGTTTGTTCCCTGTCACCACCTGTGCCCTTGCTGTTCTATAGATGAATGTAAATATGCTCAAGTATCCTCTTTCTTCTGGCTCTGCCCTTTCCAGCCTCCACCATGCCTTATGCAAAATGACCCCTGCCCCCCAAATCTAAGCCTGTGACATACAGCAGAAATAGGAACCTATAAATAAGTGTTAATAAAACTATCTAGCTAAGCAATTCAAAGTCATGTTAAATGTCTAAAGATCTTTCCTTTCACTTTTGGTGCAGTATTAATGGTTGTCAGTAGCAATGAACTGAATTTTTTTAGAATTCAAAATGATTTTTTTTTTTTGCAATGAAAACTATTTCTAAACTGGAACATGTCTTTGTAATGCAGGAATGCTTTTAAGAGGGAAGAGGGGAAGGAAATGAGAAGAATTCCAGGTGCATTCAAAGTTAGGTACAAATTTCCTGACTTTTAAAGCTGTGGGAGGAAATTTCTTAAAAGTTGTAAGGATGCAGACAAGTGTTCCCTTCTTGGAGAAGCTTTGCTGGCTGAAGAGGCTGATGCATGTGGCTCTGCAGCCATGTGGAGATGACCGTCCTCTCATGTCTTCTGCCTCCCCTCTCTGTGTACAGTCTTTAGTCCACTTGTCCAAATCAGCTGGGTAAAAGGTTTCCTATGCAATTTTATCTGAGAGATGGAGGTTAAATAACCCTGCCCCCTGATGTTCTGGGAAGGAGTGGGGACTGGTAGTCTTCAGTGGAAAGGTGCAAACTCGAACCCAGGCTGTTGACATTGACAAGGTAGTACAGGGCTTGGACAACCTCCTGAGCTGTCTGTCTGAACCTGCAGTACTTTGCACCCCAAAATTACTGTTTTATTTTTAGTTGGGACTAACAAATAAGGAATTAACAGTGGCAGTGTTCTTAAATGTACTGGCTTATTTAAAGGAGTTGGGGGGAGAGGAAGATAGGATTGGGGGAAGGAGGAGAAAGAAGAGGTTTTAAGCATGTGTGGTACATACTGGGTAGTGTCTCCTACCTAGAGGACAGCCAGAAGTTTGCATGCTGTGTCTAGTCCTGGTGGATGGACCAGGATGCATTCACTTTGGAGAGGTGGAAAGGCTGCAGGGGGGGTGTCCTGTTCTCCAAAAGGTGGAGAAATCCCTGCTTTTTAAAGCAAGGCTATCTATCTCCTGTTTCCCAAGGAATGCTCTAAGTCAAGATTCAACAGCCTCTGACCACTGTGGAGAGAGGCAGCTCACTTGGTACAAAAAGCAGTGCAAACTCTCATCGGCTCTGCCTCCCTCTTTGTGTGTGCTCTGGTGATTGATGTTTTTCGTTGCTGATCCTGACAACTGGCACTATTGTATTGAGGTGAGGTAGAGAGAAATTGTCAGCTTGCTTAAATCCCTGTGAAGCCTGGCAGCAGAGCTGTGGTGGAGGAAATGGGAATACAAATAATGTGAGGCTGTTTTCCCTCGCCCTGTTCCTTCTGCCTAGCCTGTGTCTTTGCAAGTATGAGGGCAACACAAGGCAGTTCCATGTGGGAAAGTTAAGGAATTAATGTGCCATGTCTTAGTGTAAATGTACTGGGGCTAAACAGATGGTGTAATTAGCCTACAGTGGTGAAGAGCTGTTTTTCTGATAAGATAAAAGGAAGTAGTAGTGGGTGGTGGAAGAAGAGACTATTAAATTGGCAAGGCTTACAATGTGTTTATACAAATGTATGAAGTGTATGGGCATTATAATTCCTTTCCAATTGCAGTCCTTTTTTCTTTATATTTTTGTTTATTGAGAAGCTTGTAAGGGAAAAATATTTCGTTGAATTATTTTTCAACTCTTTTACCAAGCTCATCTGTCTAAAAAATAGACATTCCCTTTACTTGGCTAATGACAATTGAATCACTTTGGAGTGATAGGGAAAGAAATCTTCCATTCTTTTCCTCCAAGTACGTGTTGGGAGGCTGATGGAGGATGGCAAGGGTCTGTAGGAGGTCTGTTCTTGACTGAACATGTGTTCTGGATTTTGAATTCATTTGCATTTTAGCTCTGTTTCTGGATCCCCCTTAATTTGTTTTGGTTGGGATTTTAAAAAAAGGATAGGAGCGATTATAAATGAATTTTACAGACAATAAAGAAGATTAAATTTGGCTTGCACTGTTTCAAAAAGAAAACTTCATCTAAATGAAAACAGTGGGAAAACGAAAGAATTGCAACAGGAAGAGAGGGAAACAAAAGGTGTATTGGGAGAAAACACATCTACAACTGGATCAAGGTTCAGTTTTTGTTCGTTTCCAAGTCCTTTGATTCAGTTTTGTTTCCTTGTGAAAAGATAATAGGTATGCCTGCTTTTCAAGCCCAGCTGTTCATGTTTTGACCCTAACTCAATAGTATCTATTCTACTGAGGAGTTAATAATCCTGATTTCTGGATGATTTGGTTAAAAAGGGAATTGTTCTATTAAAAAATGGCTTCTTGGATACGTTTGTAAAAGATGTAGTATTGATGAGTTGAAAATGGGGCAAAAGCAATTGCTGCACAATTTTTTTTCCAAATATTTTCCTGTTCTTTTTCCCAGGAAGCAGTTAGGTCTGGTATGTTGGTTTTATTTGCCTTTCCTGATAGGGCTGCTTTCTGTTGTGCAGTGGTAGTTCCTGCCTGTCTTCAGAAGATTTATTTTTGTCTATTTACTTCTAGGAATCTGTCCTTCCTTTATCTACTTGAGAGTATGTGAAGTCTCTCAATATGTTGGACTTTTTAACCAAAACCCAAACAACGCTTCAATCTAAATTTAAGCTTCATTTCACAAGTCTCCACTTTGCATCCTCTTTCCTGAGAGACAAGGTGGTTGGGAGGGGTTGTTTTTTGGTGGTGATCTGTACTAAAGCTTAAAGTACTGCTTCAGTAGTGTCCATTGGAATTTTTGCCACTCAGCTTTTAGTCTAAGTGACAATAGAAGGTAGTCTACAAAGTGATTTACAAAGCCTTTCCTGCAAAGAATGTACTTGTGTGGTTCCTTGCATAGAGGCAATCAAAAGGGGAGGGAATAAAAATAATAAAGGAATGTAAAAGCCTTTTCTCCTAATCAATATTTAGCTGTAAAGGAACACCATTAATGCATCAGCTCATACAGTTGTGTTTTTTTTTTTTTTTTTTGAGGGGCATAGCTTTTTCTAAAAAGATTAGGTTGCCTTTCCGTTAAAAAATGTCTGAGGAAACATGGTACTAGAGGTGATTTTCATGAAGTTGTGGTAGGTTTTTGTCCATATATCATGAATGTCAGTTGGGTGTCCTGTGTGTGGTCATTGCTTCTTTCAGGCAATTACCAGAGTTACAGAACCTCCTGCTTTCAAAATCTCATTTCCTCTTGTGACCATGGGAAAGGGGCACACACTATTGGATGCAGCCTACTTACTAAGAAAATTTCATCTAGTTTTGAATGCTCCCAAACAGGCAGTGGGGCCAAAGGATCCATGCAGCAGTCTTAAGGTCAAACTGCAGTCCTTGACTACAGCCAGTGCCATCTGACTGCTTTCCTTGCCTTGGCTGTGTTCACATCTTGCTTCTTGGCATATATGACAGGTTAGAGCACTTGAGGCTAATGGAAGATGATTTTAAAATTTACCACTCTTCTGTA
The DNA here is from genome assembly GCA_013389865.1 of Piaya cayana. Classification (NCBI taxonomy): domain Eukaryota; kingdom Metazoa; phylum Chordata; class Aves; order Cuculiformes; family Coccyzidae; genus Piaya; species Piaya cayana. Next base: position 259,166 of record WAAB01011266.1, read on the forward strand.
CTACTTTCATTACTCCTTCAGTAAGGACTAAGGATTAGATAGAATGAGGAGGGGGAAAAGAGTACAAACACAGTTTTCTTTCCTGAAATACCATTTGTTTTCAAGGAATTATATATAATGGAATAATATGTTATGGAAACAAATATACTTAATTACAACCTTTGGAAAAGGCTTTAACATTGTAGCTGATATGTATCTAGTTTTAATAAAGGAGAGAGAAAGTTGGATTGAGGTTAAATATCATTCCAAGTCAGCTCACCTTGCAGTTTAAAAAAGTGTGTATGTATAAAAATATGTACATAACAGATATAGATACATGCTCTAGGTTATATATATATGTAAGCAGTTGAAAATAAAAAGCAGATGTAGGAAAATGTGTGTTTCTTATTCATTAGTTTTCTTTTGAGGGAATATGAACTTGAGAAATTGTGATTATGTTCACTTTTTTTAAAAAAATAGTCTGTTGGAAGATTTAAAGAGATATTTATTGCAACATTTTGTGGCATTGCAAAGGATGAAAAGTAGAGGTGTGCAAGTGTCTTCCTGCTAGTCCTGATGCTCTATGAAGAGTTCTTCTCGCAGATACTACTATAACATGATTGAAGTGAGTTTCAGAGAGGGAATGTATCCCCTTTCTTGCTTTCAATTTTGCAAACAGTCGTCTTATTGCTGAATTTGTTTGCTTAATTTATATTTTTTGTTCTAAATAGTCCTCTCTAATTCACTGTTTTTTGCCTGAAGAATCAGTGTTTGTATGTGGATGTCTCTCTACTAAGAGCAAGTTTTTGGCAAGTGCTAACAAAAACTGTAATCTCCATTACATTTCTCTGGAACTCAAAAAAAATCTTTAGTTCTCTAGAAACTACCTTTCTTTTTATCTTAACTCTCTACAGATAAGCCTTCACCACTCTTCAGAAAATAGAGGGATAGCAAGCCCAAGTTGGAATAGTTTCTTCAATGAAACTATTTTTAGTGATTCCAAAATCTGAAGCTGAATCGGGGAGTATAGGAGGAAGCATAGGAGGGGAAAAAAATCGCTTTTTGCTATGTAACACAATCAGTCTAAAGAATTTATGGCTGATGAGGCATGTGGTATCTTAATCTTCTTATCAAAAAAGGATATTGAAAGTGAATAGTAGTCATGTTTTATGGGGGGAGGGGAATATGAAGACTTTTTTTCCTCTAGAAAATTAAAGTTTTGTGATGGTAAATTAAATGTTTATGATTTTTTTTAAATAGCTATAATGTTTACCTGATAGCTTTTCTGCCTGGTTCCGTGTTAGAAAAATCTACCCTTTTTATGAATTATGTTTTTAGCTTCCAGCCTGTGGGGCATAATTTAGGATCCAATTTCATCTCTTACCTTGTTGCAGACAACAAATACATTGTAGACAAGAGTAAGACCTCTGCATTCTTTTTCATTAAATTCATGGTGTTCTCTCCACCACCTCTTTTTGAACAAGGCTAAATAGGGCTATGGAAATTGTTTTATCTGTTGAGTTAATGAACTTACTGAAACGCGTAGACTGGAGAGATCAGAATAAGTACTTGACTAATCATTTATTCATATCTGAACTCAATAAAATTGCTTGATTTTAATGTTGTATAACTTGTCATTTTTTAATTCAGTGAAGGAGCTAGATGTCTGTTTTGACAGAGTGAAAAAAGAACGGGCAAACTTTTGAAATTGAAGCACTAAAGTTGGTCTGTTCTGTGTTTTGTCCTGCCATGCTCTTTACAATGGCACAAATGGGAAACCAACTGTCAATTTTTGGGGAGCAGATACTCTGGCTGTCTTTTTCCAAAGAAAAATAAGTCACTTTACAAATAATACAATGTAACACGAGTTTAGACTCGTTCCATTCCAGAGCCGTGCTTTTTTGATGTATTTTTTTGTCTTTAAACAAAGAAATTGTTTGGGAGGAGGAGGCTACTGGATGTAATAGCGAGACACTGGAAAATTCATAGAATTAAAGGTGTATCTCAAAGGAAAAACAGTGAAACTTTGCTATAATTATGCACCAGATAGGCTGAACGCTTTGTTTTCTGTCCTCCCTTGACAAATTATTTTAGGAATTTTGAGTAGTCAGCTTTGATTACAAGCACAATATACTGAACAAAACTTCTGGGATTATTGTATTTCCAGAGAATAATGGGAATGTTGTTGTGTTAATCTAGTACTACTTCATTTAACTTTTACCTAGAGCAACACAGTAGCTCTCAGCTTGACTGGGCTGTCACTGATAACTTTCTGTTCTGGTTTCTGGGGACCTGCAGCAATGTACTGTTACTGTTTCTCAAGAGACTAGGAAAAGATAAAAGTTCTTTCAAAAACATGGGAAACATCAGCTGGCTGTGATCTTGGATAAAGTCTGACAGAATAGCCAAGGTCTAAGTGGCCTGAGCCACTGGCTTTAAAACATGTCATACATTTTAAAATGGGAGGGTTGTGTGCGTATGTGGTTAGATTTTTGTTGTTGTGGGTTCTTGTGGTTTGGTTTTGGGTTTTTTTAAGCCAAATTAATGTTTTCTAAATAAAATGTTTCTCCCATCTGACAAACACTTCTCTGCAGTCAATTTAAGTCCTCAGAAGAAAATGAAAGACCAGATCAGGTATGTTGATACCAAGGTTTTATCCTTGACAATGGCATTTTTTAGTGTACAAGTGTAACATAACCATTCAACAGAATGTCTGGCCTGTTTGAAGAATACGTGATGGACTAGCTGTAGGGTCCATTATTGTTCATAACATAAAAACCTTTCAATTAAAATGATGGTGATAACAGTGTGTTCTTTCATCTCTGCATGTGCTGAAAGCAGATGGGGGGACCTCTTCATGCAACTGTTGAATGCTTCCTTCTTCCCCCATAGTTTTGTGGATGACATGTTGAGTAGCAATGCTGAGGGAGTGGATAGGAGTAAATGATTGTGCCACACGACACCTGTATATCCCAATGCCTCATTCTAATTAGGTTTTAAAGTGTTCATACACTGAATTTCATAAACAAAAGCAAACTGATGGGTGGCAGGGAGATTGTGTGAGGTAGTGCAGGTACTTTTGAGTGTCCTGTGGGAGTGGAATAAACGTGCTATATTTTGACCAGACCCTGGAAATGTGGACAATTGGGGCAACAAGATTTTTCTGTAAATATAAAGATGTTTCATAGGTGAGCATGTCTGGAATAAAGAATGAGAAGGATGAATTGGCAGGAAAAAGAAAAGCAGTGATGTTTACCGAGGTTACAGCTTTAGACTGGATATGAAAGGGGTTACAAGGAAGTTTGGTCTGGGAGGGAGAAAAAACAATATGAGAAAGCCTGTGTGATGTAGCATTGTCTTTACTCAAAAAACTATGCAAGAACAATCTGGCCTTGGTAGCACTCAGGTAAAGAGTCACCTTTCTAACACGGAAAAGAAAGATTTTTTCCTTCCTTTTAGCACCATATTCCTGTTATCTTTGCAGATAGTGCACTAGGTTTCTAGTCATCATTAGTCACTGGCAGGATGTTACAATTTCCTTAAAGTCTTTAATTTCATAGTGTCTTTAAAGGGGGTATGCCTATTTATGGAAATTTTAAAATGTTGTCAGGGCCTGACAAAGGGAAGTTTGTCATCTAATTTATGTGCATGAGCTTCAGGCTGAACAAATAATAAAGCGCTTTAACTGTGCGTGAACTCATTTGGTACTAAAAGGCTTTCTTGAACTTAATTTAGACAAGTGTTTAATGCTTGTACTAAGATCACTTTAAGCCTGTAGAAGCATCTGTACAGATTTAATTTATTTAAGATTCATGTTTGGAAGTATGCATTTCATTTTCCAAATATATTGGATCAGAGCAGCTTGATGGATGGGTATAGTGATCTTTGTTTGAATGGCTGTAGTTTACAGCGATGCTCTTGCTATTTTGGGCTGGAGGCAGATTTTTGTAAGAGTGGCTTAAAAGCACAACATTGCACATGTTCACATTTTAAATGCTGTTTGCATTTTTCATATTCTTTTTATATCATATTCTAGCTTGCAAAACCAAATGCTTTCGCTCTTATTCAGAGTACGTAGAGAAACTATTTTTAAAACTTCTTTTCCATCTGTTGGTTTTTTGTATTAACAGAAAAGAGACAGTGAGGGAGGTGGAAAGAGATACAGCAGTGCAAGCTGGTATTTAATTCAGCTCAGCAAATAAGAAATTTTTTAATTAATCTGTGCATAGCTACTTCATTCAAAAATCTCTTAAACAAAGAATTCCTCTGTTTTGAAGAGACTAAAATTGTTGAAGCCCATCACTGCAGTCTTGAGCTATACTAATGGTTGTTACAATAAGAGGTCATATTCAGCTAGTGATTCTTCTTCCGCCTCTGCTTCTCTGTGGGGGACATGGAAATAAAACTGTTCTTAATTCTTTAGGATTTTTCTTAAAATAATTTCCTTACATGCAGCATTTAATTTCAATTAGACTGAATTGATGGCAAACATACTCAAAGTTTGCCTCTAGGTGTTTTCTGGCAGAGTTTCAGAATGCTGTTTAGAACCAGGGGAAAGTCCGTCACTAAAACTCTCTAGCTAAAACTTGTTGGTATCGATTTCTCTGCATCTCAAACCAATATGCATACAAAAAGGAAGTAGTAGTTGTCTTTTTAGTAATTCTGTATAGCAATGGGCTTGATGAAGTAACAGTGATTTTGGTGACTTCAACCTTGTTTAAATTCAAGTTAATGATGGAAGAAGCATTTGCATGCTTGCTGTTGTATAGTAGTTTCTTCAGTGCCTCTTAGTGTTAGTGCAAGAATGCTGGTTTACTTCCCTGAGGGAAGGGCTGATGTTGAGGGACAAGAGGCCTTGCAGAGGGATCTGGATAGATTGGAGTGTTGGACACTAGTTAATGGAATTAAATTTAACAAGTCCAAATGCTAGATTCTGCACCTGAGGTGGAGTAATGCTGGACACAAGTATAAACTGGGAGGGGTGTGGCTGGAGAGCAGCCTTGTAGGAAGGGTGCTGATAGGCAACAGGCTCCATACGAGCCCACCGTGCCCTGGCAGCCAAGAGGGCAAACCACATTCTGTAGCACATCAAATACAGCATAAGTAGCTCATCAAAAGAGGTGGTTATCCAGCTGTATTCAGCGTTGGTGTTACCTCACTTTGAGAACTGTATGCAGTTCTAGGCCCCACAATTTAAGAAGGATGTGAAGGTCCTTCGATGTACTTAAAAGAGGGAGACAAAGCTGGTGAAAGGGTTAGAAGCCATGTCCTGTGAGGAGCAGTTAAGGTCTCTGGTTTTGTTTAGCTTTGAGAGAAGAAAGCTGAGGGGCAACCTCATTGCTCTCTGCAGGTTCCTGAGGAGGGGAAGTGTAGAGATATGCTGGTCTTTTCTCCCTGGTATCCAGTGATAGGATGTGTGGAAATGGTTCAAAGCTATGCTGGAGAGGTTTAGACTGGATGTTAGGAAGCATTTCTTTACCAAGAGGGAGGTCAAAACACTGGAAAAGGATTCATAGAGAGGTGGTTGATGCTCCAAGACTGTGAGCGTTTGCAATACAGTACGCAGATTGTAGAAGTAGAGTGGATCTATGTTTTGGACTGTGTGCTCTCCAAACTTTAGATTAACACAATATAATTTAAAGTGAGTGTGTGGTCAACCCCTTCATTTACTGTACAGTGCAGCATTTTCTGCATAAAGCGTCCTTTTAAACAGGGTGAACAAGCAGAGTAAGAGGTTAGTGTTCAGTAAAGGTGAAGGTTTTGAAATTCCTGCACTCTTTCCCTCTGTCAGTCATATTGATGCTCTTTATATAGTTTGATCCATTCTATCTAGCCTAAGACAGCTTTTACAGAACTCTGTTTGGAAAGCTTTTACATAGCACAGACATCCTCTTATGGAATAACTAAACCTGGAATAAACTAAATGTAGTAGCTACTGTGGAAGATGGGATTTGTAAAACTAGTTATTTGAGGTCACTTGGAAAATCTTCAGCTGGTTTTGTTAGATTCTGTCACCATCTGGATGTAGAATAGATTCCCGTTTGTTAAGTAAAACAAAGCATCTTTAAAAGATCTTTCTAGACTTCTTACTCTTGGTTTGCATTGTTTATGTAGAAGTTAGGCCAAATATTCAAGTTGATGAGGAGAAGGAAAGTGATAAAGTCAGGGTCATGAAATGTAACTCATTTTAGACCTTGTAATTTAGTTTAAATTGAAACTTCACTGCATTTAAATAAATGGGCTGCCAGTTTCTTGTCTATCTCAGACAGACCAGCCTCCTGTTACTTGTTGTCTGTGCTAAACCTTTCTCAATGCTCAAGTTCGACAGTTTGCATGTGACCAGAATAGTGCAGCATTGAAGTGCAGGTTAGAAGCCTTTCTTCTCCATGCATCCATGTGAAATATTCTGCGTGTGTTCAGTAACTTGGAATTTGGCTTCTGTAATCATGAGAAAATTCAGACCTGTGCATGTTTTGATTTGTTCTAGTGCTGAGTGGCACTTCTTGGTGAAGGAGAGGGTACAGGTATTGGATGTTGGAGGGAGGGGCCAAGGAGAGCCCAGAGGCAGGGGGATGTGGTAAACCCACATCCACCTTACTGACATGGAAGGATCTAGAGAACCAGCAGCAAATGCTGTTGAAGCCTTGTGGTTTTTTTGGTTTGTTGTTTTCGCCTGGGTAGTCATCAGGAATTGCATGTGGATTCCCCTTCTCAGATCAGATTTGGTTTGATCACCTGGTGATGCTCTGCAGCTGTGCCAGCATTCGTGTACAAGTTTTTGTTAGAGCAGCTTCAGCACTTGCAGCCCTAGCATAGACCAGAGTGCTTCCCCAGCAATGGTGTCATAAAAATTGCAAGTGACCAGTGTGTATTGGTGCTCTCCTGCAGTAGGTCTTCAGGCTTATTGGGAAGGAAGTGTGAAGCAAAATGCTATCGTAGGTGATATTTAATGTACAAGATGGCAGTGGAGTTGAATACCTGCTATGGGGGTAGGTGTGGCTCATTGCACAGAAAAAGTTTTCTTAAGAGCAAAGAGGCTTAGATTTCGAGTACTGTTTATCCTTGCTTCAGGGCTACATCCTCCCTTAAGTTTAGTCACCTAATGTATAAAGACAAATAGAGTGCTCTTTCAAAACAAAGGCAGTTTTCTAAGTGAAGAAATATGCTATTCCAATTTCTTAGTTCAGAAAAAAAAAATTCTTGTGCTTAATTTTCTGTTTTGCCAGTTTCTGTTCCTTCCAGATGATTTATGGATTTTAATAATATGTATTTAGGCATATTGAAAATAATTCTGTTGCCTGCTAGATTAATATTAGTTTGCTATAATAGTGAAAAATACCTTTGCTACCTCTGTGGTGCTTACTGGATATTTGTAGTATTTTCCTAACAGACTTGAAGCTGTGGTGGGCTTTAAGATCATTTTGAGTGGCTAGTAATCTTCTCTGAAAATGCCAAAGTTCATGTGTACCCCTTTGGTGTGAATTTATTGTGATATCACTATAAATTAATACTACTATCACTGTTGTTTATTTCCCATACAAAAATAAGGATACCTTATCTTTACTTAGCCTGTGTATTATAATATCCATATTAATTTGCAATGTTTTCTGTCTTGTACTACTTCCTTAAATTTCTTCTTTTCTTGTCTAATCCTACACTGTTGTCAGAGTAGCTACTTCTAATACTTTTGTGTCATTAAAAACACAAAATGTTATATATTAAAGAGTTTTGCTTGTCAATTAATAGGATTTTTTAATTTATATATATGAATATAAATACAAAGAAAAAACCCTCTAAGGATGGTTCTTCTTATTTGGATTGGGAGGGACACAGCTTTTACACTGTGTGTACTCATATAACACTTACGATTTGACCCTTCTGACTTAAAGGACTTCTCCGGTTTGAATATGTAGATTTTTATGAATGCTAATCCTATACAGATGAAAGATAAAGAATTGTATATGATGATATGAAGCCTTAAGTAATATTTTAAGTTAGGAAGGACTTGTATAGGCCCACAAAAAAGTTGTTACTCAGTGTTACACTTAATGCGAGTACAATGTGTTTTAACTAGCCTGCTTTGTTTACTGTTCCATGATCTAGTGGCTGCAGTATGGAGCAGATACATAGAGCTGGCGAAGTCTGATTTGGAGCTAATAATATCCATCTTACTTTTATCCTGAGCCTTAAAGATAGGACTGCCTGTTTCACAGTCAAGTGACTCAGCTGTCTGACTGGAAAAGGTAGTTTGTCATGTCAAAGATGAGTTGGTCTTGTATCTTTTACTAGTGAATTAAGGATGATGTTTCTCTAGGTGTACTTCTAGTTCTGCTTCACTTTTAGCAGCAGGTGACTGTCATGGGACTTGGTTTTCTTTACTTTCCTAGTTAAAAATTCTTTTATTTACTTGAGAATTGTGGAGCCTTCTTCAGTAAGCAGGGCAGTGATTGTTATAAAGTTTGGGTTTTTTTTATTTCTGTGTTAAATTTGTACTGGATGGATCCATTTTCAGGTCTTATTTTGCTAGTCTGCTGCAAAGAGACAGCTTAGTCTGTGAGAACCTGACTGAAATTGTTGGGAAAGTTTCCATGCTTTTAAGGGGTGTGATATGGGCTTTGAATGAACTTTTACCCAATGACAGTTAATTTGCTTAGAGATTATAGGCTGGTTTAATTGCACCTTTGTTATTCTGCATTATTCCTTGAAGTGACATTTAAATGTTGAATGTTAATTATTCAGCCACAGAAACAGATGTTGATGTGGTCAACTGGCTTGCTGGTGCAGTTGCCGTTATCAGGTTTCTATGAGTGCATGAAATGGTGGCACATCATCACAGTGATGTCTTGCAAGTTAAGATGCCAGATGTTCTGCAGAGGCGCTACAATCCCTGCTGGATAACGAGGTACCAGGAACTGGGTTGAAGACCTGTGCTACCAGTGTAATGTGGAGGCTCTGCGAGTGGACCATAAGGAACTCTTGGTTTCCTGTTGTTGTTGGGGTTTTTCCCCCCTTTTCTTTTTCTTTATTTTATGTTCCAGTGCAATCCTCAGGCCCCTCACATGGCAAATGTCACCACTATGTGTGGTGTCTGTGCTTTGCCCCAGTGCTTTTTTTCCAGACAGGTGGGCAGAAATTGCCCCTTTCCCCCAGCTTGCACCCTCCCTTGAGAGAAAGGGCACAGTAGTACTCCAGGCTGGAGGGGCAGGGGCTTGAGGGAGCAGTGCAGCACTGCAAATCCTTGCCATCCTTTATGTTGCGAAGCATGCTAGTACAGGGTATTGATGTATAATCACCCACAGCACGGGGAACAGTGTTAATGTTTATTGGCTTTGTCTTTACGTACTTTGTTCGTGCCAATTCTCATCTATAATACAGCAAGCATAAAGACATAAAAATGCATAATGAATACTGAACATCTGTGCAGAGTGCTTTTGAGTGCTTTTTTGGTAAGAGTGTTTGAAATGCTGGCTGACTATTTAAAATACCCACAAAGGAATCTTGTGATCTTACAATGTTTTATAAAACTTGTCCTAAATATTTTAAGATAATTGTGGGCTTTGCCAAATAGCTTTATCTGGTGCTATTGCAACTCCTGGGTTTGAAATGTGTTTTTTTCAGTAGGCATGCATATGAAAGAGAAAAGTAAGCCAAAAGGATTGTATATTAAACTACATGTGATAAAATATACCTTGGCTATGTAACATGTTTAGTTTTTTTCCTGTTGATGCTCACTTGAATTTGAATGCCTTCCACAATAAATCTTTCCTCCCCTCCTCCCATTTAGCCATTAGGCTTACAGATAGTTATTTAATGGATAGTGTATTAATGGACTTCCCACCCTAATTACTAAAATGAATGCCTTGCAAATGCACTAGTCAATCAATGATTGAATGTGTGTGTTGGATCTTGAACTCTCTACTTTTTCACTGAACTGCCTCAGCTGTTGAGAACAGAGATATCCTGGAAATCTGTTTTCTGAATTTTAGTCACACCTCAGTGATATTTAGAGATACCAGCTGCCAATATTTTGTCAATGAACTCTGGTGTTATTGTTGTTACCATTGACTTCAATGCTAATTGGAGGTGGTGATCCAATTGAACGAGTAGAGCCTTGTTAGGTACTGCCCCATAGCTTTTAAAATTCTGTTATTAATGGTAAAGTGTAAGTTGGAAGTGTGTGGATGTGTATGTACAGGTATCTGTCAATTGGTTACATATAAATGCACTCATATATATGTTTAAGACATTGGCTTTATTTTTTCTTCTGTTGTATTGCTGTAATATCCTTACTTGGAAGTCAAATAAGATATGTAACTTAGCAATGTGTTGCATTTATATCAAAGTTTAAGCTGCAGAGCAGGTTTGTTAAGCTTTTTTATTGAAATCAATTGAAAGACACATGCTAGAAGCAGCGGCAATAAGACATGACCAGGACCAACATTTTGAGTGCTGTTCCTCAGGCTGAAAACTGTCATCTACCTGGAAAGTGGAAATTCATTTAAGAACTTGAGATATAATGAGTCTTAGTAGTGTAGCTTGTAAACAACAATGACAACAATGAAGTGTGTTACTTAAGCAACCTGTTCTGCTTTTGACTTTGTGTACCAAAGCTGTTGTCTTTTCTGAATGCTTTTGGCACATCCCAAGGTTTAGTCAGTGGGAGATTACTGTGTGTGCACTGCGTGCAGTGAGCCTATTTGGCTTGTTGGTCTTCTGGGTCAGGTGTCTGGCTGGAAACACCTAGAGTGCTGAACTAGATCAAATAAGAAAAATCTGTTTTGAGTTGAAATCATTCAGTGATAGAACGCTGTAAATTGCTAGTGAAAATACTGGGAGCTAGTAAAGCTTTGTTTTCACCTGGGTCCTCATGGTGAGCCAGCGGCCACAGATGTAGATGAAGAGGTGTGGATTTTGTATAGAGGGTTGTGCCTTAACTTGCTGTTGAATGCTTGCTTTCTGTATTTTTTTCTGCATTGCTAAGAATGTTATGAGTCGTTGCTACGAGTTACCAGAACCCCCCAAAGAATTCCAGGTCAAATAGACTTGAAAAAAGATGGCTAGCTATAGTGCATGGCTGGTTTGACAACAGTGCAGTAAGGCAGTGTCATCCTAGCTTTCAAAGGACATCCATTTTCTTCCTCTTTCATGTGGATTGCTCTAGAAGTGCTGAATAGCTGCTTAATGAGTCATAGGTTGCAACCCAGGCTATGCCTTGTGTGTAACCCTTTTTCCCTTTGGTCAGTTTATCACAGAGCTGATACGATATGACTCTTTCAACATAGCTTCCAGTCAATTATTTTGAGGCCTTGGAGACAGCCAATATCAAGGAATACTGATAACAGTGCAGGCTTGGCAAAAATGTTAATTGTAGATAGGAGTGTGTTTTTACCACCCCCCCCGGCAATCTGTCGTCTTGAACTCATGCTGTCCCATGCCACTAGGAAGGAGAAAATGACCTTCATTATTTAATAGTTATGTTTTTGTGTTTCATTTTTTTAGGCAAGCCTTGAGATTTAGAAAAGGTAAGCACGTGAGTGTTTTACAAGCAGGCTTCGAAGACTCTGTTTTAGAAATTGCTTCCAATTTGGATCTTCTGCGTGCTTTGAATCTTTTCTCTAAAATGACTATACCTACTGTTGCCCAGCCATAGTTGGGCTAAAGGCATCTGTCGACTACCCCTGGATTTTTGTAATGAAGACATTAAGGTAGATGTTTCAGTGATTTTTGTATGTTCTGAGGTTTACTTTTTGCAATGGGAGTGTCTACCAATAGCACTGGAGAAAGTAATTGATATCTCTTAATAATACTAAGAAGTTGCATCGCTTTCAGTGATTCTGATAAGCTAGCTGAAAAAAAATTAATGCATGTAATGGTACAGAGTAAACAAGCTTAGGAATTTAGTTACATATGCTGAATAAGTGTGGGAGTGTCAGCATTGTACTAACTAGTAGCTTATTCATTTGCTGGGTTCTTGTAGTTAAAAAATCAAGAGTTTGTGTACGTGAAACAAGCAGACTTGCACTGAGGAGCCAAAACTGTTGTAAAAGCTACTTAGTAATTTGGAAATCTCTTGGAGAATAAAACTCATAAGTCAAACTATTGGACTTCATGTAAGTGAAAAATAATATTCACATAATGTGAAACGTGGGTATAAAGTTGAAAAAAAAACTTCTGCATATTTGTAAAGAAATGGGCATTTCCATTTGTGAGCCACTTTGCGTGACTGATGACTTCTGCTGCAATGAATGCTCCTCCAGTTTTACACTTGTGCTATAAGTGATGCTGTTGTGTGATCGTTTAACTCTGTCTTCTCCAGCTGCTTTTGGAAGTGGTTTGTGTGAGATAATGTAGTCTCATATACTAATGGCAATATGCCAGATTTTAAAAACTCAAAGTGCACAACTGTAATGCACTGACTTACCATGCTGAGGTGATTATTGTTTGAGAATAGGATTTGTACTCTGTAGGCTACCTTTTATCACCTTTTCCATGACTTTATCTGAATCTTTCCTATCTGATTCCTTTGCTTGCATGAGGTAAACCTGGTTTGCTCAGAGATGGAAATGGCAAGGAAAGGTTTCTTCATCCAAGAAGATCACAACTCAGTGCAGGGAAGTGTAATTATATTTGGAAAAATATAGTCACACTATGAAGACAAAGATGTAGTGGGCTCTGATTAGGGCGTAATGTACTAATTAAATATTTGAAGAGTGTTTTGACATAGAGTAAAAGTTGAAATAATCTAAAAATCTTTTCCTTTTTTTTTCTTTTTTACCCCATGCCTTTCAAGTCGTGTTGTGGCTATCAAAATACTTTAGCTTTCAGAAATTTGATTAGCTGCTGTAAAACAGGTCTTTGCTTTGAAACTATCTACTGTGAGACATGTAGTGCCAGTGTGTTGGACAAGACTGTCAGCTGCACAGACTCCACATTAATAACAGTTTCTTAGATGCTGCAGTTCTAGACATGTTATTTAAATGTTAGAAGCAGCATGGAAAGGCAGACTCTTAATAATGGTGAAGTCCAGAAATTATACACTTCAAATTTTTCTGTTGTCAAGGGGGCATCATTAATCTTTTAATTGATTCTTCTGTGTAAAAACTGTCAATCATATCCTGCCCTGCCTTCCCCTCCTCCCTGTCTCTCCCTCTCTCCCAAAAAGAAATGCTTATTTCAAGGCACAGAAGTTACATTTATTTTTAAAAGTTAAAATATGTGATTAAGATGGCCAGGTACATTTTTAATTTGTTATATAGTCATGTTTTTTTCTCTTTTTTTTTTTTAAATTATCTTTGTGTTTTATTTATTTTCATTACATGTACCAGCAGGACTGGATTTGAGAATCAGTGGCTGGTGCCAGTAGAAGCAGCAGCTTGAATATCACTGTTTAATATCTTTCTAGGGTATTTAAGATCTAGTATTTTGCCTTTGGGCTGTATACACGCAGAATTTTTGAACCAGTTATAAAACTGGTTGGGGCAGTGGTGTAGATCATACTCTTTTCTTCAAATAGCACTGGTTTGTCTGACCTGTTTTCTGTTGAAATAACTTGGTGAAATTCCCCCAGACTACAGTGTTAATGCACTGCTTATTGCTTTACAAACACATTAGGAATTTCTTGTTCTGCTTGGAGCTGTTCATATACAACTCTGTATTTAAAATCACTTTGCATGTATTTCTTCTTGTTTCAGTACAGTATGTGGTTGTCAAGATTGCCTTCTTGAAGGTCAAAATGATTTGTAAGTGTGAACAGAAATTTGGGAGTGGTAATTCAGGAAATATATGTAGATGATGTCTATTTGATGCATTTATCTGCTACTAAATTTAGTTCAGTTTGCCTTGAATTGCGTATAAATTCAGGTCAGACCTGCAGTACTGTTCTAACAAAAGATTTGTTCATAAAGCTGATATTTAGCTGATAGCACAGTACTCTATCGAGGGTGTCAGGGTTCACTTCTCTCCACTCCCACTATTGGTAATGTAAATCTGTCCATTTTTCTGTGTTATGTTGGCCTTTTTTCTCCGGTGAGAATTTTTTTCTGAAGTGGCAAACTGTCAGAATGTTTTACAACTTTGAGGGGAATGTTTAACTCTTCTTGCAGGGAAGGATGTTTACCACAGGAAAGCATGAAGGTCTCATGGCAAGGAAGTATTATGACTTTTGTTTGAGGCTTTTTCTCTATGACAAACAAAACTAAGTCACCATGACTGGAAGCATTTTTTACTAGGCTCTGATATAGACCTATTGTTGTTTTTTTGTCGTATGATTTCATCTTAGGCACTTAAAATGATGTCTCGTTTTCATAGGAGCAGCCAACATACTGCATTCCAAATGAACATATTTTTCCCTGCTTTAATTTCTCTTGTAAGCTGTTAGTGGCTGTTTTTCAAAAGTGACGACGCCTCTCCATGCAGGTGACCAATGCTGGCTATGTCCATGAAGTGTTTTGCAGCAAACATGGCAGACCATGCTCTGGCCTTGGGCAGCATCACATTAGCTCTCATCCAGGAACTGTGCTCAACCGGTACAGTGCTCAGACCAGGCTAATAAGATTTCTTTCCAAGAAGGGCTTTTTAGTTCAGGCTGGCAACAGTGTTAGCACAATTACAAAGCTTTCCAGGGGCTCAGAATGCTGGCAGGGCAGACTCGCATCTGCTATGGAAGCAGGTCAGATTGAGTCCCTGTCTGCCCAGTGTGGACGTGCTGACTGTGTTTAGTGAGCCTGACAAATCACTGCTTTCCATAACCTGATGTTCTGTGGTTGCACCAAATGGTAGAAGCTGGAGGAGAGCCTGCAGGGAGGTGATAGGGCTGTGGACACATGGCTGAAGTGAGTGCAGCAATTTCCTCCCACTGATAAGTACTGTTAATGAGAAGCCCATCTACTTTTGAAGAGCAGAAATTGATTTTTTTTTTTGGTGTTACTTTGGATGCAGTTATTGAAATGTATTTGATAATACGTAGACAGTTTTTTGTATCACAAAAGGGAATCTTTTAAGTTTGTTCTTGTTAGAGAAGGATTTCACTGTTGTTCCTAGACTTGGCTTTGTTTCTTCAAAAAAAGGTTGTAGATTTCAGTAATTGGTGGGATTTGCACGTTGATGTGAAAGTAGATGGTTTTCAGGTGATGCTGACAATTGTGGCATTTATTATGTATAAATGAATTATATATCGTTCCATAAAAATATGCATTAAAAATGGGTCCTTTTTTCTTATAAATGACTGTCTGCTGCTCTTCTCTCAGCTAGCAAATTGTGAAGCTGTAATAAATGACTGATGCATAGCTCAAGCATAGCAGTGACCCGTCAACATTGGAAAACTAATATTCTGGTGCTCCAGGAAAAACTGGTTAGTAACAGCAGTGGCCCATCAAGGAACTGTTTCAGTAGCTGAAGGCAGCGAACTTCATGATATATCGTGGGCTCAGAGATGAACTGTGAGGTAAACCTGTGATTGTTTAGGAATTGTTAATCCACCCTACCTTATAGCTTCCTCAGAAAGCACATACCTCCTCCCTACTTTGGAAGTTTGACATTTTATCTTGGTAATTTGTCATGAGGTAATTAGCAACAATGATTCTAACTAGAAATATTTTTTATTGATTTTTCCCAGGTCTTCCTTTCTATTTGATTTGTATTGATGGCTTATTTAAAATAATTCAATATAAAGTCTTTTATTTTGGATTGGAAAAAAATAGTATAACATCTAATGCTTATTCACTACTATCCTTCTCTTTCACATTTCAATACTTATTCTTAATTTTCCTTTTTTTGGTTCATCCTATTCATTCAAAATAAGATGCTGCTGATTAAGAGGAACCGCTCCCATCCTACCCTTTCCCTTCTATTTTTAACAGACTGAGTTGAAGGCTGCCGCATTAGAAGCATTAAGATGTGTAAATAGCCCCTGTATATACAATATTTTGACTAAAAAACCCTCCAGAACTGTGTCAAAAAGTTCTTGTAAATTTAGCATCAATCTGCACTTACGTATTCCTACTGTATTTAATCCTGAGTAACAGCTAAAGCTTATTTCACATTGCTTTTACATATTTCAGGCACAGCTGATGTGAGAACTCTACGGTAGGGTTCTGTCCTAGGGCAGAACTGTGTCACTCCAGTACTGCTCCTCAGCTTCCTTCTCTTTATGAACTGACACTTTCTCCTTGAGTTCTTTACATCAGCAGCAATGTTCAGTGCTCCCTCCCATAGGTCAGTTAGTGGTTTTGTCCAAGATTATGATGACTACTTTTCTCTTTTGCCAGCTGTTTGCTTATAGAGCAACAGTGTTTCCATCTTGTAGAAATGTAAGACCATTTAATTTTTGTGATGAAATAAATCACATTGTGAAATGTCAGCGGGTAATAGTTCTAAATCAGAGGTACTCCTGATGTTACTTAAGACTTTGACCACTGTGTGATAATTTACTGGTGAGTTTTGGATGTCAGTGAAGAAGCAATTTTGGGGGGTTTACATAGTCATTGGCTAGCTGGAATATTTATCTGTCACTGTTTATTTGTGTGGGTTTTGATGACAGTGACACCATTTGCAATTCCCAAATGAGGGGTTCTTCAATAGAATTTTGTCTTCTCATTAGACTTCTAGTATTAAGCTTGTCTCATTTAATATTTAAAAGTACGTAGAATTATAAATTGGCCATAAGTTTTTAAATTGTGAGTTGAGTAGAAAATTAGAAACTGAAGATCCTAGCCTTATTTTTTTTTTCTGGAAATAGTGAAAACTGAACACTGTTTTGAATCTTTGAAAGAACCAAAAAAGTAAATTTGTCCTCCACCTGCTCTTCAAGGTCTACAGCTACAAATATGAATTTCCTCTTCAGAGGAAAGAAAAATGAAACTGAAGTAATTAGTCTAGCGTATGAATTGGTAGCAGGAGGTTTAAAGGTGACCTGAACATGTTGATTGAATAAACATAATGCTAATTCATTTATGGCTGTATAATTTAAAAGCAACTCAAATTAGATCCTCCTCTGCTTACTTTCTGAAATTGGAGTTGTGAATTCCTGGTTTGCTATATCTAAAAGCAGCAGAGAAATAAATTACTGCATCAAAGGATGAAGATGTCTGCTTGTTCCTGAGTACAAGAAAACACAAAATTTTAAGCCCTCATCAGAGTAGCATTGATACAAAAAATATTTGGCCTAAGGAAAAAAGTCCTTTGTTCATCATCTTATCTCCTTCCATCTTAACTTTTACATTTCATCTGTACAATGTACAAATATACAGAATGAGGAATGTGATGGGAATTGCCTTGCCTTATCAACCTGATGAAAGTTGCTTTTCGTAAAATGCACTGAATCCTAGTATTGTTATTCTTACTGTGGCAAAAGACTTCTGAAGATTGGCTGGGATCCTAACTTTCAGTGATTGTTATATAATTCAGAGCCAGTGAAGACTGACCCTCTCTTGTTTTTACTCTTATTAATTGCATAATTATTATGTGGTAGGTAGTCACTTGTCTTGAATAATATTTGAGAACATTTACCTTGCCTAATGCTTTCTTTACAAAGTACGACGATGGATTGGTGGGTGTGTGCCTTTGTCTAACTGAATGCTGAAGGAATTAAGATATATTCTGGCAGTCTCCTTCAATTTTCTGTTCTGTGTTAACAAATAAATACTTTTTATTTCTAGAATTTTTCCTCTTTGAGATTTTCTTATTCCCTAGTCTGTGTATTAAATGTAGTAACATTGAGTGGGTTGAAGTAGATGGATTAGGAGGATACTAGCAAAATATTTCCAGTAATCAAGTTATAAATTTCATTACTACTGTTGATGTATGTACAGAAACCACGCTGTAGCAGTTCTAGAAATGAAATTTCTTAGATTAGCCTGTGATTGCTCTGGGTTTGAAGCCTGTCCTCTGGGACGCTGCCGTTTGCTGTATCTGCATGCAGGTGCGCTGGCCCCTCTGCTCAGCTGGAATTCAGCTGGGTCCCACACTGCCTTCCTGAACCAAGGACCTTCCTGGCCAGTGAATGGATGATATGAGAGGATCCTCAAGGTGCCAAGTGGTATTCTATCTTCTTCCAGTGAATTGCTTCTTATAAACAGTAGTGTGACAAAGCTGGCAGTAAGAAAAAATCGAGATTTGATACCAAGACAGAACAGGGTACAGTAAGTCAGATGAGCTTTCAATCTTTGTGACTATTTTAGCAAATGTGTATTCATAGTGAGCAAATGATTTGAGTGGTATGACTCAGCAGTGGCAGCTGGGTTAGAGATGCCATCTGTAGTCTGAAGTGACACAGTAGTGTGGAGTTGCATGACAGCTAACTACATGTAAGGTAGGTGGACCTAGAGTGGTACATGATATTCTGGCTGTGGAGTAGCAGCACTCAAGAGCAGATGTCCAGAGACTATGAGTGATCCCTGAGTAGATCCAATATTGCTGCTGTGTGGACTATTATTGTGATTTTGTGGGCTAGGAGGGAGGGTGTTGCATCCAATTTTATCAGATGGCTGTGGTAAGTCAGAGACCTACTGAGACTGATGCTGAGAGAGAACAGATGTGGATTGTTTTAGTAGAGCTCTTTTTGTGAGAAATGCTATGCTATGGAGTCACAGAAGCATTACTAGAGATGGAAAATACGCCAACTGTAGTAAGAGTCTGCAGTAAGTGCCAGCTTGCAATTTGTGGTTCCCTCAGGATTCAAAAAGGATTGAGATTAGGTAGCCAGGCAGATGTAATCATGTACTGTGTGGATTGAAGGGAAACCCTGGTTAGAGCTTTGAAAATGTGGAGCACTAGCACTTATACTGACTCTTAAAATCTGTTCGTTTCAGCCGTTTTTATAGACAGTGAAAATGGTGGCTGGTTACAAGAGCATTGCATAGTAGAAACAGATTGCTTAGGGGTTATTTTTGATAGGTATGTTAGAGACTGCCTTAGTATACTTCCTAAACAGAATAACGTGACATCAGTCATCAGTGTTTTCTACTATGAATTTGCAAAATGGTGTGTCAAATTTAGACCTTCTAAACAAAGACAGTACTAAAAATTAGCTCTACCTTCTTGGCTAGTCCATGAAGATGGATTATTAGAACACCTTGCAGCAAATTCTGAGGGAGATTTAATTCTTCAAAATATAACTGATCTTTATCCTGCTTTGAAGGTGATTATTTCTGTCCCCAGAAACAAGCAAGAACAACAAGAAGTCAAGCTAAGGGGATCAAAGTGATGTTGTAATGGCTCAACTTTCCCCTGGTGAACACCGCAGCACAGCATGCATCTCTTCTGGATTGCAGTACACTTGTAGATTCATTTAAATCAAGTATTATGGCATGTGAATAGGTTCTAAAGCTGCTGTAAAATGAAGGCTGTCTCTCAGGGCTTGCATATGTAATGCTGTGCCTGCTGAGTTAACTCTGTGTGAAATTAAATTGCACTGGGAGGTGAGTGTTTTCCATACAACCGGATGATACAAAGAACAAAACAAAAGCATATTGGTGCATAGGTGCCACAGTGACTGCTAAACAGAAGACATCATTTGCCATCCGAGGATAGACTAACTGTTGAATTACACCTTCCCTGAAATCTGACATTTGGGCATTAAATGCGTGTAAACACTACAAAGAGTTGGAAGGTGCTGACAGTGTCTCCCTTTCCTTTGTCTCATGAAAAATAAGTCTTTTTCAGTTCCTTTTCTCTGTATCTGGTAGGATGCAAGCAGTGCAAAACTGCTGAATAATGCTTTTGGCTTCTTGGTTTGGCTCTGTGAATTAAAATATGCTAGCACTTCTTAATGCTCAACCCCAGAGAGTGTATCTCAGCAGATATACTTAAAATCTCCCTTTAAGGAACAGTTGTAACTTGTTAGTGTACAATGACACTTGTACCTTTGCCATGTGGACCATTCTGACTGTAAGTGGATGATGTTGGCAATGTCGATGAGTGGGATGGTATGATTTTTGCATTGGAGACCTATGGGCATCCAAAAGCAGGAAACCTAGCCAACTGAATGGTTAGCTTACCCATGCTCAACACTCCATGCTCTCTTGCCTCCCTCTACACTCATCTGTCTTACTCCTTGTTTTTGCAATGGACTTGGCACTTGTTTGACCTCTAAATCCAACTTCCCCTTAACGCTCTGGGTAGTTTTAACCAGAGAAAGCCAAATACATCAAGAACAAAGGAATAGTTTTCTGCCAGTTGTTGCTACAAGTTCTGTTGAGTTTAATTGGCTGGCATTCTGTAAGTGGGCATAAACAGTGAATGGTTACAAAAATAAGTTTGTTCTATGAAAACGGAGAGAGAGGAAGTGCAAGTGGATGGCAGCCAACGCGATGGGCTATAAGAGAGGCTTTTTCAGCAGTACTGTGAATAGATAAGAGTGGGAGAAGATGCATTTGTCAAGGGCAGAGAGGAGATGCTGAAGTGATTGGGTTAAGGAGAGATGAAAGCTGGAAGAGAGTTACAGAGAAAATGTGTCTTGTGGAAGCTTTTTAGTTACCCTTCAAAAATCGTGTATAGCTGGAGTGAAGGACACAAGAAGAGGCTTAAATGCAGATTTGAATGGTGGATGATGGTGTCAGCAATACTTGAGAAAAGACGTGCTGACCTGATATCGAGATTGGAGTAAGAGACTAAAAGGGTTGTTTTAACTGTGCTGTGCTACTCATGATAGCCTGATGTTATCAGAAAGGCAGGCTGAGGTTCAGTTTAGGCAGAAGGAGATCGCTTTGGATCAGGAGTCTGACCCCCACAGAAAATGTTTGCAAATGCGTTTGATGTAATGTGGACAAGACCTGGAGTGCATGTTTGTCCCTATAGAGTGTATGTGAAAATTCACAATTACAGAGGATGAAAAAGGACAAAATAATACAGTGCCAGTGGGTGACATGAATTTATACCTGGACTTAACCCCACAGTTTATAGTAGTCTATACTGGTCACTTCTTATTCCTTATGAAAATGATTGACCTACTTGTATGGGTGGTATGATTAAAATACTTCTGTTTTTCTGTTGTCTCATACTTTTGTAGGCTGGACTTAGATGGCAAAAAAATTAGAGGGGAGGAAGCTTTTGGTCAGAACTTGAAGCTGTTACTACAAATTCTGCATATTCCCCTGGTACTAAAGAGTTTCAATTTAAAACTGACAACATTTTATAATAAATTGATAACATTTTATGAATACACGAGCAGAGAATGACTGAAAACGTGAAAGCACAAGCATGTAATTTGCACAAGCTCTAGCTGAATGTGTAAAATGCCCTGATTTTATACTCTCCTCTAGTCACTTGCAAGTCTATAAGTATGCTTAATGCTATGGTGTTTAATTTGATCCTGACTCCATAGCTTCAATTCAAGGCCTTATATGTGGTCTTACACACATAAAAAAGGGGTTGATCTCTATTCCCGTCTTCTTGTCACTGAGGATGCGCTATTTCTTCCATCATCTCTGGCTGAAAATTCCTAGTCTTTTAAGTTACGTCTAATAATTCATGCATCGTATGATTATCTTTATTATATGTTCTCTAAGATTTTTATTTTTGCTGTAACCCTTAGGAAATGGAAAACCAGAACCACATCTGGAAGTGGCTTATCATGTTGTGAAGACATGTTCTGTGTTCTTAATTTCTTTCCTTATAATTTACAATTTAAGACTGAGGGGTAAATGTCTATTTGGAGACTTACTGGTATCTTATCAATGCTTGCCACTACAGTTTTCAGCCACAGTTTTTCCTGTACTTGACTTTTGTGCAATGCGTAACATAAACAGGTATGTTTTCACTTATGTGCTGGAATTGTAAGGTTGCAGGAGTTGTGTTTTTCTCCTTACTGCTTTGGGCACTATGCCTTCAGGGCACAGGCAGAGAATTGGCTCAAATGCTACAACTTCATTGCACAGTCTAAAGTAGAATTCATCTAACCTTCAGGCTTATCTATGGCACCATTTCACAGAGCCACCCCAGTGAGAATATTTCTCCATTTAAGAAATAGAGGGATTAAATACAACTTGAATCTGCTAGAAAAATACTATAATACATCTAAGTATTCTTGTAATAGTTATTTCTATTGAAACTAAAGCGCAGATCTGCAGACAAAAATACAAGTTTCAAGTCTTTAAGTTTGATTCCCTGGGGAGTCACAAAACAGCACTTTCTTTGTTTGTTAAATTGTAGCAGAAATACAATTCTGATTGCAAATATTTCTACCCTAAAATAGTGATTTCTTACTAGAGCTTTCCACGCCTATTTCAATTTCTCTGGAGAGGATATTTTTTATTGCATAAATTAAGCTAAGTATGATGGCATATCAGTAAGCTTTATTCAAAATGATGTGATGGCTTGTTCCTTCATCAGAAGTCTTGTTGAGGACTAGTTGTGATAAGAGAAGAGACACAGTATATGCTTATGTGCATAATTTATATGTTAAATCAATTTAACAGGCCTTATGAGGAGGTTGAGAGAGCTGGGGGTGTTTAGCCGGGAGAATAGGACGCTGAGGGGAGACCTCATTGCTCTCTACAAGTACCCGAAAGGAGGTTGTAGAGAGGATGGTAATGGCCTCTTCTCCCAAGTGACAGGGGACAGGATAAGAGGGAATGGCCTCAAGCTCTGCCAGGGGAGATTTAGGCTGGACATTGGGAAAAAAAATTTCACAGAAAGGATCATTGTGCACTGGAACAGGCTGTCCAGGGAGGTGGTTGATTCACCTTCCCTGGAGGTGTTTAAGGAACGGGTGGACGAAGTGCTAAGGGGCATGGTTTAGTCTTACATGGGAGTGGTTGGACTCAATGATCCGGTGGGTCTCTTCCAACCTGGTGATTCTATGAAATCAGTTTTATGTACAAGATCTGAAGGAGAAAGTGAGTTATTAGCACGTTTCTTTGTGAGTGCTCTGAGTGTGTTCAGTGGCCTTGCTGTCAGGTGACTCTTTCCTCATGAAATCTACCTAAAATATTTTCCCAATAGTCTATTAAATATTTTGATAAATCTTTCAGTGCCATAGAATAAAGTAACAACTAATGCTAAGAGTAGCATGTAAAATGAATCATCTATTTAATGTTCATTTGATTCCATACTGCATCTTTAACAAAAGGTTTAGGTTTGCAAGGCGGAAGAGGAAGAGTTGAAGACACAGCAAAAAAATTATCTCTTTTTCTGTATTTGCTGCTCTTAGCTGGTTTAATATGAAAAGTTTTCATATAATTCTAGTTTTTATTTACTTTATAGTCCATGTTATTAAAACTTGTAAGGATGTACAGAACTTTGTTTTGATTCCAGAGAAAATATGAAGTATTAATGAGAGAAGTTTAAGATGATGTAATATTTTAATAATACATAAAGCAAGAAGGAGAACCCAGGGAAGGACAGGCTGGTCAGCCTTGCCTTGATCCCAGAAAGGTGATCAAAGGTGATGAAACAATTAGTTCTGAAACCACTTCCAGGCATGAAGGACAGCAGTAGATGTCATCTTAAACAGCAGTGAGGATTCTGACACTGCTTTCCACGTAGGGAGGATTTGTCTGAACATCAGTAAACACTTCTTTACTATGAAGGTGACTGAGCATTGACACAGGTCACCAAGGGAGGTTGTGGAGTCTTCATCTTTAGAGACATTAGAAAAACTTTATGGAGATGACCCTAGGTAAATGGCTGTATGTGGCCCTGCTTGAGCAGCAGGGTTGGACCAGGTGACCTTCAGAAGGCCCTTGAAGAGTCAACGATTGTCTAATTCTGTGTATTGGAAGTCAGTACATCTGAAATCTGTTATTTGCTGGTCTGTATCTCAGCAGGTCTTTCTCTAAATTGGGGAGCTTGGCCTTTTCCTATGAGAGCCTTCACTGTGTTTTCAAAATATTTTTACACTGTTTTTCTTTCTAGCCTTCTATTTCATGAGAATATTGCTGGGTTGCATAAGAAGATATTCCAACTATTAAACTGATTATGACTGTTTTCTTACTCTGAAGTGGGAAACCAGAACAGTAACTGCACTTCTGTTGCAAAAGGGTTTGGCTTTTAGTTTAGCAGTGGCTTTGTATGTTAAGATGTATTTTTGATCTCAGTATTGTAGTACCTCTCTCATTAACATGCCTAAGTTCTGCAATTTGCCTCTAGTTTAATTCTTCATGTACCTTGGTGTCGTTTCTTGAAAGATCTCGTCTGAGAGGTTCTTGTCATACTCTTGTGACTCTGAATTTATACCATGACTGAACTCTTCAATTATCCACCTTCTTGGACTTACCTGCTTATGTGACCTTAGTAATGACCTTTTGGCACAGCTTCTGTCATTTTCAACGTCAGAACTTTTTTCATTTCCTTGCACTTAATTTGATCTTCCTTTCTGTGTGACCCTTTATAATTTTATGCACAATCCTACGCTTATCTCCCCCCAGGAAGTCCGTGGCTTGCACATCGGTTCCTTGAGCTCTGTTTATAATTTAGTTTGTGTAACTTATGCACTTTGAGCTCATTTTTTTCCATCTGTTTGTCTGGATTCTGAACTGATGCTGTGGTGACTTGGGATCATTTCTGTTGTTTTCAAATGAGACTCCTTTTTATTTTTTGAAAGATTGCTTCTGCTGTCCAGTTAGAAACGCTATTTTGTCTGTTGAAAAAATTTTTATACCTGTATTTGTTCTCAATAAGTGATGATTATTAGAACAAATGTAAATAACCTACATTTCCCCCTTTCACCTTGTTTTAGGGTTAAATCATCAAAGCTTTAATAAGGTGGCTAATGCAGTTGTTAGGCCATCTTTTCCAGTTGGGTTCCTAATGTGATCAGTAGAAATGGAAATTTAGCTATAAAGTTTTTCCTTCCAAGTCCTTATTTTTTTTTTTTCTTGGGGAGAGTAGGTTACAAAATAACCTAGTACTCTGAATCTATTGAAATTTTTGTGATTTAATGTAATGGGTATAGGGCTGTCTTCATTCAGCACTCCTACTGAGCTTAATCGCATTCTTATCCATTAACTTTTAACAGCATGTTGTGAGAACATTTAGGAGAAATGCCAGAGACCCTGATATCTACTTAAGATTTTCTATAAATAAGCACTAACAATGTCTTGGAAAAAGGTGTTATTTTTGGAAGCAGTGTTGTAAGACTACATATCCATAAATAATCAGTGACTGATTCCATTCTAGAACTTCTGATTGCATTCTTGAAATCATAGTTTGCTTGCCGGTGTTTTGGTGTCTATTGGTGTAGTCATGGAAATATTTTTTAATCTCGGGTACTGATTCCACTCCTCAGTCCCCCGATGTTTGTATTCAAATGGTATAACTCCCTGTCAGCAGTGCAATTGGTCAGAAGTCTACTCATTTCACAAGAGGAATACTAAAACTTGCAGCCGAAGAGCTGAAATACCAAATAGCTTCAGTGTTTTGTGAGTGTAAACACTTACCTCTTAATGAAGATCTGTTCATAATTTCATGAAACTGGTGAATTTCTTCATGGTTTCAGAAGTATCTTCTGATTGAAATTGTTTTTGAAGCTTCAGCTGTATAAAGTAATCTGTATATGTGGTGCTGTTTTCTCTGTGTTGCCTTTTCTGTGCCAAGGAAGGATGAAGAAAATATGAGAAAGACATTAAGCAACTCTGGCTCTTCACAGCTACCTGTTGTCACCTCTTCAGTAATGAACAGAAAACCTCCTTTTCTCTGGAGAACAGGAGGCAATTTAAAGACCCTTTTGTTTAGATTAGGTTTTGCTTATTTTGGAAACTGAAGGACAGATAGTGTAATAGAGACTGATCTTCCCATCCCTTCATCTATTTCCTTTTTCCATGCTGTTTACTGTGGTAAATCAAGGAAAGGTTTCCCATTGAAATCTTTTGAAACTTTTGAAATGAGAGATGAAGAAGCCTTTCGCGGGCCTGATGTAGAGAGAAGGAACTTGATTTACTACAAGGAATGTAATACATGGTATGACCAGGTAGACTACATCTAAATCTTCATGCTTTCCTAAAATTTTGCTGTTAGGGTAAATGCAGGGAACTTGTCCTGCAGATTATAGGAAAGGACGTGCACATGAGGCTTCCTGCATTCTTGGTAATTTTTACCTATTATCTTTCAAGTTCCCATCTTTTCTTTCTAAAGTAAGCTATTACACTTTATTAATAAGGGATATGGAAGACTGGTACAGAATGAAAAAAGTATGCTTAGATTTGACTTTGTTAAGACCTCTTGGGCGTGTGTGGGTTTTTTGGTTTTTTGTGTCGATATTGGTTATGGGTACTACTTGATGTCTATTTGGGCATGAGGTTGGTTTTTATGGCTTGTAATGATTTAAGTGTGATTTAGTCCACTTCCTTTTTTTGATTTTTTTTAAAAATAGGGATATGTAGATTATTTGATTGTTCTAACACCACCACCAAAACCCCTACAATGAGAATAAAATTAGGAATAATTGGCCATATATCTTCTTATTAACCTGTTGGTGTCTACATTCCAGTGGTCGTTTTATATGACATCTGGATGATAAGCTAACAGGATGATTTAAAACATACTGATAGTGGGAACAAGGCTGGAAAGTGTTTGAAAGGTGTTTGTAGGTAATTGACTTTACTTGGCTTTCAGTGCTCCTAACTGAAATCAGTATTGAATTCTAGTACTACAAAACAAGATACCGTTGCAAAGTAGATCGTTAGTGTTTAGTATGGCTTCTCCCTGTAGTCAAGGGGAACCTGTCATTTTCCTTAAGTACTGCTAGTTCCAGTTCATTATTTTTTTTTTCTTTTCTAAATTAAATAGTGCCCCTGACCCTGTATATTTTTAGATGCTATGACTTAATTAAGGTTATTTCAACTGTACTTCAGTAGGTAATACTGAACATGAGCATTTTAACATAAGTCATTAAAATTTATTCTCAACTGCATTAACAGCAGTTCATAGTATATTCTTAATAGGTATCTGAATACTCTGCAACCACTGTGTTTTAAAATGCTTGTAACAGAAATAACGTAGTGCCTTTGGAAGATGGAAACATCCTGTGCTTCGAGGCATGCTGTGATAGAATCAGTTAAATTAACGTGGTAGGTGGGTGATTTTAAAAGCAGAGCCTGTTCCTGAGTATATGACTGACAAGAGGCCTGCTATAGCACCTTTATACTCTTCAGGCTTTGAATTCACTAATCATTGTGAGGAGAAAAACTAAATTTTCACAGGACTTTTACCTGACATCCCAGATAAACATAATTTTGCACTAGCTTCTTACCATGGAGCTATCTACTTTGATAGATTTAGAGTTAGTCATTATACTTTTACAGCAGGTGGTGGAGAAAAATAAAAGCATGCTGTTGAATAAAAGGAGCAGATTGTTCCAACTAATCATTTGAGCTGGATGAGAAAAGAGTATTTCATTCCTGGTATGACACCTTCATACGTCTGAGTCCCCGAGAAGCTACTGTTAATGGAGTCCTATGTAAGAGAAAAGTTGTAATGATGGAAGTTTTTTGTGTGCCTGTAGTAGAACTTTTCTTTCATACTAGATTTTTTAAAGCCTGTCTTAATGATCTGCTTGTTTGTAGAGGATACATTCCTGGGCTTGTAACCAGCTCTTTAAAATTGAGGAGCCTGAAGCTGAAGATGTTACTTGTGTGTTTTGCATAACACCAGAAGTAGTTGGGTATGAGAACAGATCTTGTTAAATAAGCTGTAGATGTGTCCTTTTGACCATATCCTGGGCTGCATCAAAAGAAGTGTGCCCAGCAGGTTGAGGGAGGAGATGATTCTCCTCCCTCTCCTCTCCTGTCTTGAGATCCAACCTAAAGTACTGTGTCTAGTTCTGGAATCCCCAGCATAAGAAGGATATGAAACAGCACTGGAGCACCTCTGCTGTGAGAACAGGCTGAGAGATTTGGGGTTGTTCAACCTAGTGCAGAGAAGGCTCTGGGGAGACCTTATAGTGACCTTCCAGTACCTGAAGGGTGCCTAAAAGAAAGCTGGGGAAGGACTGTTTACAAGGACATGTAGTGACAGGAGGAGTGGGAATGGCTTTAAATTGGAAGGGGGAAGATGTAGATTAGACATTAGGAAGAAGTCTTTTACTGTGAGGGTACTGAGGCAGCTGGCACAGGTTGCCCAGGGAAGTTGGGGCTGCCCCATCCCTGGAGGTGTTCAGTTCCAGGTTGGATGGGGCCTTGGGCAGCCTGGTCTAGTGGGATGTCCCTGCCCATGGCAGGGGGGTTGGGACTAGGTGATCTTTAAGGTCCCTTCCAACCCAAACTATTCTGTGATTCTTGATTCTATGTGCTGTTCTATGGTTGAAAAAGATCCTTTCAATGCCAATAAGGTTATAGAAATACGTGGAATTGTGGAACAGTCAAGAAGAACACGTCTAAAATAATCTTTTTTTTTGGAAAGCAAATCAGGTACTTCCATTTGCACCCCCACCCCATGTACAGAAGGTGTCATAAAGCATGGCCAGTAAATATGTGCTTTTTTTCACAACTCAATTTCATTAATAAGTATTTAATTTATCAGAATTTGTTACTTTTCTGAATGTTCCAAATTGTGGGTTTTTGCTATTGCTTTTCCGAGTATATGTTAGAGAGTGCTGGAGTTTAAGGTCTAATCAAATTGACATACAGAAATTCTGGGTGATATCTAGGAACAGTTTAATTTATCTAGAAGTCAGTAGATCTCCAGTGTAGCATCCCTGTAATGCCATCCATAATAAATGTTTTGGGCATCTTAAATTTCATGTAATACCGGTATGAAACAGACTGTTTCTGCTCTAAATAGTTACAAGTAATGTGGTCTCTAGGAAGTGCAGTGGGAACACTGGAATTGTTAGATAAAGGTAGTTATGTCAAAATCTGAATTTTCCTTTTCTCTCCTGAAATGATTTAATGGGATGCTTCAGTAAAGTTGTAGTGGATATCCATTTATCAGTGGGAGTTACTGATACATACTCCTTTCAGCCTTAATCTTATTTATATTTAAAACTGGTGGGGAAAAACCAGTTCACTTCTTTCCTGGGTTGGCATGGAAGGATGTAGGAGAAATAAAAATTACAGAATAGTGCCACTAATAAGTGTTGCTTCTAAGGAAATATCATGGTAAAATTTTAAAAAAAAAAAGTAATTTGTCTTTATATTCCAGCATTTTCACTAGCTCTTCACAGATGATGTGTAAACCTTGACTATATCTTTATTAAGTTTAGTTTAATCTTTGGGATTTAAAGGTTAAGTTTAGGTGAATCTTAATGACCTTGTTGTTTACTGGAGCTTTAAGTTCTTTTATGAGATTTCAGTGTGGGATATTCATATATATTCTTTTTATAATGAACGTTTTTAAGATTCCTTATCTTTTATAAATGAAAATGGACATGTAGTAAGGACATTTTATGAAGCTAGTGTGATCTATCAATTTTCTTTTTAGAAGGATGTTGAAGAGGACTCTGTGAGGTTCTAACTGCTTTTAAGCTGAAGTTAATAACTTATGGGAAAAGATAATGGAAACAGTGAATTGCTGATTTGCCTAGTTTCTTTGGAATGTAAATGTTTCCCAAATAACTTCCTCAGCAAGTGAATGAATTGCATTGACAAATCCAAATTGTTTAGTGTTCTGTTCTCTAGGCTAAACAACCCCAGCTCCCTCATCCTATCCTTGTAGGGGAGTTGCTTCAACCCTCTCATCATCTTTGTGGCCATCCTCCAGACTCACTTTTACAGATCCATGTCCTTCCTGTGCTGAGGACTCCAGAACTGAATGCAGTTCTCCAGGTGATACCTCACAAGGGCAGAATAGAGGGAATCACCTCCCTTGGCCTACTGCTCGCACTTCTGATGCAGTTTAGGATGAAGTTGGCTTTCTGGGCTGCAGGTACACATTGCCGGCTTGTGTTTTGCTTCCCATCCACCAGCACTCTTGAAGACCACCTCTTCAGGGCCACTGTGAATCTGTTCTCTGTGCAGCCTGTATTTGTGCTTGGGATTACAGGATCTTGCACTTGGCCTTGTTGAACCTCGTGAGGTTCTCACAGCTCCGCTCTCAAGTCTGTTTAGGCCTGTCAAATGTGAATGTGTATTCGAGTTGAGCTGCTGAACCTCATTGGAACTTACTGAACATTCATCAACCCATTCACCATCTTCCTTGAACACTGCTGTTACGTTACAGTGGAGAGTGGTCCACTAGCCAAGCTTGACAAGTCCTGATGTATGGTGTGTTTGTCTGATGTGGGTTTATGTGAGTGGTTAAAGATTGATTAAAAATATATATAGTTGTGAACAAATGATTAGGAATGGAAAAGAATTGTGCATGTTTCACTCATCCATCGTCTCTTACTGTTCCCTCTGCACAGGATGTTACACTAGGATTGTGTCTTAGTATGTCTTAGTACTGAAATAGCATGTCGGCAGTTGACTATTAAAACAGAGAAAGGGACATCCAAATTTGCTCATGCTTTAAGTCATAAGGAGTAGTCTGCAAGTGGTTTAAAATGCCGAGTCTGTTTCATTGTGTGATACTGGATAAATTGTTACGGCACGGACTTTTACTGTACTTGCCATGAGGTTTCATGATCTGCTTATAAGAGAGGATACCATTGGTTTAATCAGTTGTTGTGGGGTGGATTTTGTAGTGGTTTAAGAATCTATCCCAATTAACTTTGTTCATGTGTATGCAATAAATGAACACTTGCTTGTATTGTGGATGCAGCTGTGATGTGCTATGCATAAGGAGGTTTGGATTGCTTGCTGTGTATTAACAAGCACTTGTTATTGCTGCCCCAAACCCCAATAACTAAAATTAATAGTGGGTACAAAGATGAGCAATTAAGGACATTCATCTTCCAAATGAGACTACAAGATTCATTGGTAGTTTAAATTTATATACCGAGGGCACTTAAACCATTAAAAAGGGTAATGGGTGCCCTGCAGGCATGTGCTTCAAAGCTGTATGTCATTTTGGTGCTGGAACAGCAGACAGTGATAGCTTCCCTTTAAGGGAATCTGCTATTCATTTATCAATTAAATGTCAAAGGAAATGTACATTTTTGCTATGGAGTGATCATAGCAGTACCTTGTAAGTTAAATCAAAGACCAAGATTTATGTTCTAAGCCTTTCTGACTTTATCATGATAGATGTTAATTAGAAAAGATGGTAACAGGGCAGTGGAGTTGGGACTTTTAAAGGCAGAAATGTTTCTTTGATGTAAAAATATTTCTCTTCTAGTACCTTGCAGCCTTTTGCAGTAACACAGATGTGGTAACCAACACAGTACAGCACATGAAATGTCTAGGCTTTTTTGTTGTTGTTGCTGTGCTTATGTTGTCACAGAGTAACATCTCAGAATGTTTTGCCAACATGGGGCTGAATATAAAATTTTAAGGTTTTATGCTATAAGGATTTAGCAGTGTAGAGGTTTCTTTCACACCTGGTCTTATCCTTCCCAGCCAAAGGCTGGTTAACAAGTGGTCCTACTGGAATGAATATCTGGCATTGTTTTTTTGTGAAGTAGAATTAGTGAAAACTTAGGCTATTTTGTCATTTTTCAAAATGAGAAATACTTATGCAGACCTGTGGGAATTATTTTTGCTGTTTCTTGCTGAGGATGAAATACTCTTCCAGTTTGTGACAGAGTCTAGATTTTCTGATGAAATATGGTGGAAGTGACTTCCTCTTCTTCTTCAAATACGATCCTGGTTTTTGCCTGTTGTGTGACATTTGATCATTCCCATTTTGGGTAGGTAAAGATACTTTTATCTTTAGTTTGGTGGCAGACTTGCCCAGTTCTCCCTTCCTTATTCTGTGACTGGTCCTTTTTCCAGGCCACATGCATCTTGTACAGAGTGCAGAAATAAGCATAGGCTGTAGCTCTTCATGGTCCTCATTCTTCCCTTTTCCAACCTCCAACCCATTCTCCTCTGGGGTGTAGTGTGGGCTGGTGAGAACCTGGCAGGCATGGGAGGATGTTTGCTATTGATGGAATGGTTGTGACTCATCGTACTAGAATTTAATATAATCAGGATTTTTTTGTTTATTTGTCCTTGGATCTTACAGTACTTGTCCATGTTTTGTATTCAAAAAGTCAGACAGTGAGATTGTCACAAATGCTCCTGTTACTCTAGAGTTGTCTTCTTAACAAGATGAATTTTTGTTCTAATGATAGCTGTTAATTGGAATGATATGCCCTAGCTACTGCAGGCAGGGAGGAAAGGATGCAAGAAATACCTCCTGATTTCTGGGAGTTTTTATAAATCTAATTATTGAGTTATTATATAATTACTCCCCTGGATTAAGAAATACTGCCTAAGTAAAGATGAATACACCATATTTGCTCTTTCACTCTTTACTGGCTTTGCCTTTCATTTTTGAGCAAAAGGAGGAAACTCAGGGGTTGCGTACGATGAACTGATACATCATATGTCACAACATTCTCTTCGTGACATCTGTATTTGCTTGTGTATACACTCTACTTTTTCTTCAACTGGGCTTTTTTGATTAATTTTTCTTCTGTTTCAGACCTTGATCTCTTCCCACAATCATTGTGTTTCTTCTCTGTTTTTCCCCACCCTATTTAGTTGCTTTGAGTGAAAAATGTAATAAAAAACTTATTAAATGATACAGAGCACACAGTACCATGCTACACAGGAATATTTTTTTTTCCCCTTGTCTTCTACATTCTTCCCCTTCTTTCTCCCTGTCACTTCTCACAACTTCTTGTAAGGCTTTCATATCTGTTGTTTGTGTGACCCTGAAAAAGTGCCTTTAATTTGTGTTCTGCTATGTGAGATTGATTTAATAAAGCAAGATTATCCAATTAATTCTGTAGCAATTATTTCATTCCTAAGTAATTTTAATTATTTTGTCTGATTGCCTTTTTTTTTTTTGGCACACTGTTTATCCTCGTAGTTGATGTTTGGACTGGTTATGCTTTCAGTGTATTGGAGTATTGGAGTTGCTGATTTACGATTTTACTTTGTGAGCCTAGTCTATTTTTTCCTGTTCCCCCCTTGGTTTAGATCACTGGTTTTCTTTTGGGGTTTTTTTTGGTTTTGTTTTTTTTTTTTGTCACCCAGACACTGGGCTAAGTTTCCTTGAGCTCAGTGACTCAGATTGTTATCTCCTAGTCTGACAGAGGGTAGTCTTGGGGTAGAGTGCTTGTGTGAACCAGAGGCATTTTAAAAAGAAAGAGGAACACTGATGGATGATCTGCTTGTGGGGCTTAGCTTTGCACAGGCAACCTTGTGAACCATGCTACAGGCTGTGTGGGCTCTGTAGATGTGTTGTGTGCGGGAGGAAAATTTATGCTTGACTCTTGGAAAACCTCTGCTTTTACATAAACTAATGAGAAATTTCTTCCCTAGGTGGATGTACGTTTGAAGATGGTCCTGGACCCTGTGACTACCACCAAGACTTGTATGATGACTTTGACTGGGTTCATGTCAGTGCTCAAGAGCCTCACTATTTGCCACCTGAGATGCCTCAAGGTGAGAACTCCCTCCCCAGATACTGAAGGGCTAAGTTGCTTTATTAAGAAACTCAGGGCTTCAATGAGTATGGCCTTAAGGCCGTACTTTGTGATCTCTACTTTAATTTTGACAATGAAGGTAATAAAAAGGAACAAAAATAATGAATTTAACAGTCTTGGTAATTGAGAAACCTTCTTAGATCAAATCTCCCTTTAAAGTTAGGGGGAACAGGGAAAGGAGAAAGGAAGACATAACCTCTTTTTTTTTCTTTTATGTAGTGTGGAGTTCTTGTTGATTCACAGTGAAATTCTGCATCTTAAATGACAGCTAATTTATCGATTGAATTATTCAGCTATGCATTAGAACAAATGCTGAAAGAAAGATACATGCAAAAGCCCATACACTGATTCCTCCCTACCCCCAACTGCTCATTATCTGAAGGTAATCAGAAAAGCTTTGATTTATGGAAATATTGCCGTTGTTAATTACTATTTAGGACAGGTAATGAATAACTGAAGAGGTATAGCCTACATGACCTTGCCTGCTCACCTTTGATGAACAGCTTAATCGGTGCTTCCCAGACAGCATGATGTGCTGAGAAAATGAAAGCATTTGAAATTCAGCTACATTTTCCAATTAATTGTACATTAAGTAATTAATCATGCAGAGGAGGAAAAAAGGTCATGGCTGTTTTATTTGTATCTAAAAGATTTTGTGAAGTGAGGTATGTGTGGAGAAGGAGTAGGAAATGTTGCCACACAGAAGTAACCTAACCTCTGCATCACTCCTTCCCCTGCTTTTTATGTATTGTTGTGTATTATTAATGGTGGTTAGCGTATGTAATTTTACTTCTTAACTGCTAACTAGCTGGGTTTCCCCCTGCTTTGAAGCCACTGATAAAACCAGCTGTTACCATGCCCCATTATCTTACAAAATAGGCTGACTGAGCAAGATCCACACTTAATGGACTGCCTGGTGCTTCAAGTTTGCATATGGAAGAGTAAATTTAAACCCTGAAGCCATGGCAGTCATGATGCTGATAGTCTTGTATTAACAAACTCAATGTAATGTCTCCCATAGGAAGGCAGGAATTAGTTACTTCTCAGTTTGTGTTTTTCAAGGTCTACTTTGTTTATTAAAATGGTGGAGGTATTTTAATTGTTATAGAAGCAACATTTTGTAAAAAATGATATTCTTTGAGTCTAGGCACACTTTGTATAGGAAGAAGGTACTTTGAGGAACTGTATTTTGAATTAATCTAAATGACAAGATAGCTGCTTCTTGCTTCTTCCATACCTGTCATGCTTAGGCAGTTTTCAGAGTTAAATGACACAATTCTCTCTGTCTTTGACACCTGATTTCTGTTCAGTTCTACTACAGACCTTTTTCCAATGAGTGCAGCACTAGGACTCCTCTGGAGGAAGTTCTTTTTTCGTGTCTGTATACGAAATTGTGGCTGCTCAGTAAAATCTAGCAAAATAAAGGAATGTTTCAGAGGTAGTCCAAAACCCCATTCAGAAAAAGATCTGATTATTATGTTTTTTCTTCCTCTGGTTAGAATTCTACAGTTCCTGAGCTGCTGTTTAATAGATTGATGTTTGGTAATCGAGATCCAGACTAAAAGTGAGCAATCTCAGCTGATGAGCTGCCCTTAAGTAGTTCAGTCTTTGGATTCTAAAGATCTATGCTGCATCTAAATACTTATACTCTTTTGTGTTTGAAATAACAGGACTTTAAATTAAGTCTGAGAATGTAAAACAGTTCTAAAGCAAGTGCCGAATTCCTCTGGTGGGTCTGCAGGAAGTGGAGCAGCAAGAAGGTCAGGCTAAAGCAGGAGGGAAATGACTGTGCAGTTGTCTTCTGTGCAGTTTTTTAACATCGCTGACCCTTTCTGATTACTGTGGAAATTGTAGGTTAGAAAGCAGCCCTCTGCTTGTGAAGAAGTTATCCAAGTAGAATAAGATGTGGTAATGAAGGCACAGGTAAAATTAAACTACTCCTGTTTTCACTTTGAAAAATGCTGGGTTTTCTAAACTGTAGAAGCCAGGGTTCTCCTAGGGACATGGTTCAGTGCACTTTCCTCTGTTCAATCAGAGAATGAGAGGAGAGAAGGGGTTCCCAGAAAAGCTGAGCAGTGCAGAAACTGAAGTGCTAGGGAAGGGACTGTTTTCTTTCCATCTCTTCTTCCTGGGCTCTATAAACCTACAGGTAGGCGCATAGCTCCTTAATGCATGTGTTGAGGTTCTCTCTGTGGATGCCCTTTGTAGTGTTTGGAGCCCTTGTCTCATACTCCCCTCTGGAATCCAATGCAGTGTCCTGGCTTTGGCTTTAGCAGGGGCAATACATATTCCAGTGCAGCTTTGTCTCAGAAGAAACACTGTTTACCAGTATGCTAAAAAGATAATAACCCTATGCAGACTATGTAGCTTTTAGGGCTCTAACTTTACCACATGCACCCCAAACCATTGTAGTCATGAAGGATTATACTCAATTTTTGTCCTTAGGTAACTTCCAAAAGTTCCATTTAAAAAAATGTAAAAATGGAGAGAGAGAGGGAAATGGGCATGTGAAAAATAGGAAAAGTAAAAAAAAAATTGAAAATTGAATTAATACATTACTTTTGATTCAAGTGTTGTGCTCTGGAGAAGGGTAAACTAAACCATGGGAAATTTCAGACATAATGGCATATGCTTCAGAGTGCTATGAAAATGTGAGAACTGGTCATAATGGAAAGCATTTTGCAGGTAAACCATTAGTAGACATTATTGGTAAGGCGAGTGTAATTACTTCTGAGTAATTAATGCAACTTCAGATTTTGTTTTTTTCATGCTGACCTACATTGTATTTCTCAAATCATGAGCGAGAGCACAAGCCACTTATCTGCTGTTATGGGAAAAATAAATGCTGTACATAATGATTAATTTTGAAATAAACTGAATTATTAGAGCAAGCGCTTTTGTACAGCTTTAAATAACAACTTGTAAATTGCTTGAATTGTGGCTTACATGTTAAAACCTTTGGATTACTTACTGAAGCTTTGGAAAACACACGATATCCAACATTAGATTTCTACGAGGATATTAAAACAATTGTGCTAGATCAAGCTAAAGGTTTGCTGCCTTTGAAAGTAGCCATTTGCAGCTGGCTAGGGAAGAATGTTTAGGTAGGACAAATTAGTGGTGATCACATTTCCAGCTCTTTGGCATTTAGGAATTTCATCAACCGGAAATCATCTTTATTTATGATGTTCTCAATGAATTAATGTTTTCCATCAGCTTTGTCTCACTGTCTGTGAGTTCCTTCAGGACTTCTGGTATCTGCTATGTCCTTTAATGGAGCGCCAGCATTTGCTACAAGTAATGGAAAGATGCAGCTTGTTTTGAACTTGCGCACAGAACTGGATGACCTTTAAGATCCCTTTGAAACAAAAGCATTCTACGATTCTATTTGATATGTCTCAATCTCCTGTACTGTAACATTAAGTGAGCAAAGCTGTTTAATAATCTCTTTATATGGCCCATTCTACTAAGTACAATATGCGCCCTTCTGACATTATTCTAAATTGACTGGTCCAAGACTGCTGAGCTGTTCTTTCTGTAGGAATGGTTCTACAACTGTGGATTTGCTTGCTTTTTTTTTTTTTTTTTTNTTTTTTGTGAGGCAAAGTTGGTGATTCAAGTCAATATTTTTGTAGACACAGTGACAAAAATCAAGTTAAAGTATTTACCTGTTGGTCTTTGTATCTCTGAAGAAAGGTGTCTTCTATATACTGAAGCAAGCCTTTTAGACCATGCATTATGTTTAAAGGCGTATAATTTTTATACATTATATTGTACAGGATAGAAGTTAGAGAATGGTAGTAAGATGAAATCTAATTTTACCTTTAGATTTTTTACAGGGGCTATTCATTATGTGTGGATAACTTCATTTTGTAGGAGATGTTGATAATAGTACTTTCTTGTATCACTGGGATCGTGTGAAGGAGTGGTTTTATCCATATTAATAATCTATTTACTGACGATTTTACCCTTTGATAGAAAAGATAGTTTATTTACGCTGCTTAGTTTGGCTGTTGAAAGCAGCATTATACTGAGGTTATGCAGGGTTGGTGCATGAGAGTCTGTAATGAGCTGCATGATGGGGAGCCATTTAATGAAGGGCTTTTTTAATGTAAGGGCTAGTACCTTCCTGCATACAAATGCAATTCGAAGAATGTGTAAATTATAGTGGACAACAGTGATGTGCTGAGAAGGACATCTTGTTTCCTTTCTCTCAGATTATGCACCTGGGTTGGGTGTGTACTAGTTTTGGGGTTTTTTTAATTGGTTTTCTAGAAATCTGAGGAAAGTAAATTAACAGTAGTGGGGGATGTCCTTAGTTGCACTTCTCATCTAGCCTAACTAACTAGGAGAACAGATTAAATAGCTAAGGAAGTTTCTTAGTATTAGAGTGTGTTTCACAAATGCAAAGTTTATTTTTTAAAGTGGGAAGTATTGCAGAAATTAATTTTTTACTTTGCAGAAATTATGCATCATGTTACGTATTTCCCCACATTTTATAGAATAAAACTAAATCATTATGCATTGAAAAATGTAAAAAAGCAATATAACAATCATGAATAGTAAAATACTACATATTTTGGTTTAGGCTGATGTTTTGAGGTCCCTGGTGGATGACTGCACAGTTATTTCAGAATATGCACAATGGAATTGGGAGGAATTGTGTTGACAGGTAATCTTAGGCTATACTTTCACGGTAATTTCCTTTATATGAGTTTTAGGCAGAATGTCTCTGGCTGCACATTCCTATGACCCATCATTCCCAGAGGCATTCTCTTGCTGCCTCCTCTGAGTTGCTCTGTTGTGCATGTGGTTGTGCAGTAAGTTAGGTCAGAGAACTAGTGTGGATTAAAAATAATAACCTGGGGGTGGAAGTGTGCAGCATGGGTCAGCTCCTTGACCTAGTTCATCATGCAGTTGTAAGAAGAGTTGTTATGCTGGTGCAGCTGATGAGGACCACGGGACCTAGTGGTGTGAGCGGGTACAGGAGTTGTATAAACCTCTGGGACACCTGTAAGAAATATGAAAATTATGCCCTTAGATCTGTGTGCAACTTTAATTTTCCTGTACAAATAGCATTGAGTATTTGTTGTGATACAAAAGGTCAGTTGTGTACTATTCAAGTTCTGCCTTTTACAGAAAGGAAATAGCTTTTGTGTCATTTGCATGACCCAAAATGGTTTTAAGCACAGGACCTGCATAAGCATTTATGAAGTGTATAAATGAGTGAGGGGAGCCAGAAGGTCATGAGATTTGTGTTTTAATGTAGATTTAATATGGATGTGGCTCAGGAAGAAAAGCTGTAATATAGAGGTCATATAGATGAGACTTTTGACCTTTTACTTAAACCTGAATTTTTCTTCTGTAGAAATGAAACCACCAACCCATGAATAAATTTAAATTATTTCGATCTATATGGGCACAGTTATACAAAAGTTAACCGGAAAGCAATGTCTGGTGAGAGGTGGGTGTTCGTTAAGGCACTGGAAACACAAGTGCTTGGTAAGAAGGAGGAGAACTCTCACCACATCTAGAGTTACTGAGCTCTTCTACCAAGGTGCTGCTCTACACATGAAGCACCAGCTTGCTGTTTTGCACTACAGAATGGTGAAGCTCAAACATATCGCATTCTGTGTCTCTTTACTTTAATAGGTAGACTAATAATGTTTACCAGCCCACTGAGCAGTTGAGAACTGACTTTTCAAGGTTTTGCTGTCGTATGGCTTGCGTTGTCGGTATGAAGGTAATATATCACAGAAGCTGTGCACAAGGGAATTTATTACCTAATCCATAGACTTGCAAACACAGTCCAGGAAGGTAGTGGTTTTAAAGTTTTGATAATTGAATGCTTATCTGGGTCATTACATTATGAAATAAATTGCAAAAGCTTGGATCTGTGTTTGAACTGCTAAGAAAGCTTGGTGGTCTCTCTCCTTTTATGTTTAGGTGATGGGGTAGATAGGTTTTTTATTTAAGATGGCTGATATTTATTTTCTTCTTTATATACTTCAGTCTTCATACACTCCTTGGCCCTAAAAGGTGAGAGGTACTTGTTTCCTTTTTAACTTCTCAATATATTGCAGAGCAGAATTTATTTGAAGTATTTCCTTGATCAGGAAAACATTCCATTGCAAATAAACCTTGTGGTTGATTTCTTGTCTGTATTATTTGTTAGGCTTCTTTCTGTAAAGATGCTACTACCTTGTCAGCGCAGTACAATTAATGCGCACCCAAAGAACACTTGTAAACATCCTGATCCTATTTGGCTTTCTCAGTACAGTGCACTAATCAATCTGTTGACCAATTCCAAGGGTTGCCTGTTCTCAAGCATGCTTCCTATAAAGTGAGGAGAGGAGGGGTACAGAGAAAACTCTGTAGACAATGTACAGTATAACAATGCTTTTGTACATTTAGATAAGACCATTTTAATAAGGAAATTTAGATGCAAGCTTAGTAAAACTTAAGGAGTTTTGTAGCAATAGAAATGACTTTTACATGTGAGTTAACATCCATGTTGTGGTTTTTCATTCATTGATACAGATGGATTTATTCTGTTTTATTTGGGTGGTGAAAGACAGAACATTTAAAAAAGATTACTTGCTGTGCTTCACCTTCAAGGCCAACTGCTATAAAGAGATTATATACAGAAAGAGAGATGCCTTCTTTTTTATTTAAAGTTATAATACTGTTTTGTTCAGCCATACCTCTTCCATTTTTCAAAAAGCTGTGTTGTTCTTGAATAGCTTTTCTTTTTACTAGCTTGTATGTGTCAAATGAGTGTATTTTACTGATACCAATTACATTTTAGAAAACCTGTCAGATTGTTATTTTGAGTATGATATAACCAGTCTTCAGTGGAAGCTGTATAAAATGCTGCCTTCTGAGAGACTCTTTGTTTTCGCTAGTTAAGTATTTGAAGCATGTTAGTTTATTTCTCTCAATCTGGAATATTAAAGTGAAGCAATGTGAGAAAACTTTTTAATATAAAAGTTCCAAAGTATTAGATTAATCTTGGGTGAATCTATCTTTACCATGCTGGTACTGTCACAGCGTTCATAATGGTATGATGCTCGTGATGCAGCCTTCTGTTTTGTGATGCAGCTTTCTGACTTCTGATATCTGTATCACAAGATGTTCTAATTGTATTGACCATCACTGCAGCAGTGTCAGGGGTGGAGGTAGGAATGACCAGTTCTTGTCAACTGTTATGTTAGTCAGGAGTCCAGGCTGAAAATGTGTTTTCATTGCTTGTATGAAGTCATCTGTTGCTTGGGGAAACAGTAAGAGGCATTACCTGAAGCTGGTATTTTGGTACCATTGTGAAGAGTGAACAAAAAGCATAATGATAATGTGCTAGCCTTTGAAAGTTGCAGAGAAAATGGGACTTGAATAGCACATTGGTAGTGTGAAAGGTGTTCTGGGTTATTTGAGGCATTTCATGTTCAGAGTGTGCAAGGCTGGAAACCTAAAGCACAGCTGAGTAGTAGTGCTTTTTGGTTTCTCACTGCTTCCTTGCACGGAAAGGAGCAAATCAGCCCTGCTCTTGAGTACTGTATCTGCCTGTTTTGCCAATGTCCTTGCCATCAATTTTCACTCTTGACCTGATTGTGTGCATCTGTGTTATGTATATTGATACAAACACTCTTTTTTTAAATTCTCTGTCTTGAAGTTACAGAAGTTTGCCTTACTTTCAAATTATCTGTATGTTACAGTGTAGTGGAGGGCTGGAACTGAGTTAATACCCTGCTGCTTCTCATGTGGCTTTGTTTTAGCATGGGCACAGCTCATGCATCACTGCCCTCAGTGTGTGGCACAGGGCAGCAAATCTGGTGACTTTTTTACCTTGTTTGACACCCTATGACTGGAACTTTTCACAGAAAAGATTAAAACTAGGCAATTAGTGTATGTGAACTTATTTTATGTTTACATAGTTGCTTCAAGATTTTGGACGTGTAGGTGGCCTCCATTTCCTGCCCTTCCTTCTGCAGGTTTCTGGTTACTGCAATTTTTAGCAATCCAAAGAATGCCATGTTCATGCAACAATATGAGAAAGAAGGTTGTTAATACAATATGGAAAAAAAGCCCTATGCTAGAATAAGTGATAATGCACAGTGGTTGCTAATGCAGATTATTATTTTGGAAGCAGTAAGCTTCAGAAATACAGTGTATTCCTGCCATCAAGGTGCTGTAGTAACACTTAGTGATCTGAGAGACGCGCTCCTGTTCCCCATGCTAACTTCTTAATTTTGCCACGTAAAANGCCTGATTGTGTGCATCTGTGTTGTGTATATTTATGTTTATATATATTTACATTGATACAAACACTCTTTTTTAAAATTCTCTGTCTTGAAGTTACAGAAGTTTGCCTTGCTTTCAAATTATCTATATGTTACAGTGTAGTGGAGGGCTGGAACTGAGCAAATACCCTGCTGCTTCTCATGTGGCTTTGTTTTAGCATGGGCACAGCTCATGCATCACTGCCCTCAGTGTGTGGCACAGGGCAGCAAATCTGGTGACTTTTTTACCTTGTTTGACACCCTATGACTGGAACTTTTCACAGAAAAGATTAAAACTAGGCAATTAGTGTATGTGAACTTATTTTATGTTTACATAGTTGCTTCAAGATTTTGGACGTGTAGGTGGCCTCCATTTCCTGCCCTTCCTTCTGCAGGTTTCTGGTTACTGCAATTTTTAGCAATCCAAAGAATGCCATGTTCATGCAACAATATGAAAAAGAAGGTTGTTAATACAATATGGAAAAAAAGCCCTATGCTAGAATGAGTGATAATGCACAGTGGTTGCTAATGCAGATTATTATTTTGGAAGCAGTAAGCTTCAGAAATACAGTGTATTCCTGCCATCAAGGTGCTGTAGTAACACTTAGTGATCTGAGAGACGCGCTCCTGTTCCCCATGCTAACTTCTTAATTTTGCCACGTAAAAGATGAAGATTCTTTGAGGTGGAAGTGAAGCAGTGAGCAACTTTGAATTCATGGCCCAGTAATTCACAATCCCTCTTTTAAAATGGGATCTGTTATGCAACTGGAAATTAATATCTGAATTACCTGTATGTCTATAACCTGAACAATGACAACCTTATTAACAAAAGAAATAATGCCTGTAAAAACAAACAAAAAAACTTAAAATAAGATGAGGTGAAATTCTGGAAGCGATATAATCACAACAAAACAAAGGGAAGTGCTGCTTCCCTCCCCATTTTTTCATGTACAGAGCCTGAAATTTTCCTATCTGCTTAAATACTGATTTCCCAGCTCCAGCGCTTTTGTTGCTCTGTATATAGTTTAGGTTCCTTTATGGTGCTTTTGCTGCCAGTCTGTGCTGATGTTGTTGATGTTTGTCAATAGTGATTAAAGCTGTGGTATTAATAAAACTATTTTTTATTTACAGAACAGATTTTGAATCAGCTGAGAAGACTCAAACTTTTTAGTTAGGTTGTGGTGAACTAATGAAACAATTGTTTTCTGAATAAATAGCAAGATTTTTATAGCAATCATTTCTGTCATAACTTGTACAATTATTTGTTCCAATTGCTGTTATCAAGCCTAATTATCATCAGTAAGGCTTGTTACATTACTTCGACCCCAGCCTACCCAGCCATCCTTGCTGGGATTTTTATGTTCCTTTGTACCGGGGGGGGTCACACAAACCTCCTTCTTTGGAAGTATGTAGGCTGTGAAGAGGCAATTGATTAGGTGGTTGTATTAGAGAGGGAACAGGTTTGTGTCAGGTGTGGTAACAGATTCCATTATGTTGCTTTGCCTCTTATGTGATGTTTGGGTTTTCTTTCTGAGTCTTGCTTAATCACGAGCATGAGTAATGTTGCTGCCACAGAAAGTAGTGACATCTGGCATGATCTTGCTTTCTTCCTGTCAACTCCTTGACTTGAAAGTGTAACTTCCTTTAAATATGTCTTTGCGTACTTAGTAGAATATTACTGAGAAATGAAATCCATGAAGAACATGACCTGCTAGAAAATAATGTTACTTCTAAAATGCAGTGCATTCTTTCATTACAAAATGTGTTGCTTCTTTCCAAAGGTTGTGTGGTTTGTAATCAGATTTGAACTGTAGTTAAAATTAGCAAACGAGAAAACTTGATACCTTTTAAACTTTGATTTGCATTTTATACAGTGTCTGTTTGGAAGGGGAAAAAGTGTCCCTTCATGCCCTGTGGTTCGATGCATTTGCCTAAGGATGCAGAATATCCCTTTTATTATTTTCTACAGGTGTCATGTGGACAGTGGTTGACAGCAGGGCTCCAGAGGAGAGCTGAGCTGGGCTAGAGGTGTGGGTGTAGGTGTGAGTCAGGTACATGCCTGTCTTCTCCAGAGGGTGATGAAGCTGGCCTACATGACAAACCTAGCTGGTAGCAGTTAGATCAGAGGTTAAGGTTGACTCTCTGTGCCATCAATAATGGCAGGATAGATGTAGTAATGCAGTACCCAGGTCAGTTTCTCTACGTATAAGCAGGAAGAACAAAGTTTTTCTGTAAGCATGGAAATAGATTGCTTGTAGCAGAGTCTCTGTATAAGTGGAAAAGTATACAGAAGACAAATATCC
Organism: Piaya cayana; assembly: GCA_013389865.1. Lineage (NCBI taxonomy): Eukaryota > Metazoa > Chordata > Aves > Cuculiformes > Coccyzidae > Piaya > Piaya cayana. Next base: position 303,169 of record WAAB01011266.1, read on the forward strand.
TATGAGACAGCTATGAAGATGCCAGTCTGATTTTTCACTGGATGTTTTAAACCTGTCCTACCAGATTTAAAAAGTCAGCTACCTCATATCAGAACCCTACTTTGTCTGAGGAATACTCTGGAGTAATAAAAGCATGAGTGCGGGATTCCTTTACTTTTTCCCTATTCCCCCCTCCTCTTTTTTTTTTTTTTTTTTGGTGTTTGTGTGCTTTTAGTTTTGCTCTTTATTTTCAAGAAGGGAAGATGCATTTAGTTCATTTGTTTCAGAGGAAGCAGCTTTTAAAGCTCTCAGTCTATTCTGCAGTATAAAATCACGGGTTCAGAAAAAATGAGTAAAAGTGCAAAACTTACAGCTACACTTAAAATGTACGATGCTGGACTATTCAGAGATACTGCAGCTAACCTTATGTTCCTGAAGTAGTGAAGGTGGCCTAGCTTTGTCACTTGTTATTGAGTTATCTGGGTCCTGTGCTGCACTGGAGCAGCTCTTACTGCCTCAGTGACACATGCATTGTGCAGCCCTGGGAACACATGCTTGTGTTCATGCATTTAATGCCTTGTGGAACCATGTATGCACCAAAATGGTGTTTACTGAGGGATTAGCGAGTACTTCTTCAAAGCTTCAGTATTTTGCAGTTCAAAAAAACCCCACAACAAAACGAAATTCAAACTTCCTTCTCTTCTGTAGTCTTTCTAAAGAGCAGCTGTCAGGATGTAACAGCTGTTTACTCTATTTTGCATCAAACCATTTTTAACTCCCTTGAGGAAGAAAACCTAGCCACATATAAACACAAGTCAGACATACCATGCTATTTTAGAGAAAGTCAACAAACAGTATGAAGTAAGCATCTCTCTTGTGCATTTGGTTTCCCTTAACTAAGACCCATGAATGAGGGATGACCAAGCACTGTCCTTAATTTTTGCCCCTGGGCATAGCTGATGTCTGATGTCGGCCTTTGTCTTCCACGGGGTTGGCTGACTGTGTGTTGTGTTTCTGACAGGCTTGTGGATTGCTTTTGGATCTCCAAACTTGTGGACTTTCTTAAATGAAGAAAAATTGCAACTAAGTGACACCTGCAGTACCAGTAGTGAACGTCTCTTGTGCAAGTAGTGCAGATGGCTTCCTGTATTCTTTGTGCCTGTTGGTTACAGTGACTTGGAAGCAGATTGCTTTAGCTCCACTTTTTATACATGGATTTATGACTTTCCTTCTGACTAGCAGTAACAGCTCTACTTTCTAATTAAACTGCAGTTGCAGGTAGATATTAAGCCAATAACAAGTTTCCAGCCAGGCTGCAGCTTCACAGGTCACAGTGAGTAAGCTGAATGCCTTACTCTTGAGTAAAGGCATTATTCTGCTCCTCTTTACTCCTCCTCCCTTGTCTTCATGCTTCAACTAGCACCCCTAACTAGCTTTTCTCATCAGAGCTTACTGAGAGCTGACATAACCCAGAGAAAATGTTGTTATTGTTGTTTTTATATATTCAGCTGGCTTAGTGAATTGAGTGGACTCATGGAAAGGTCTGACAGGCATCAAAGCTAGAAGGCACAGGGGAATGAAGGAGCTGTAGGGAGGAGAGACATAAAAATGAGAGGAGAGGCAGGGAGGGAGTTGTTAGGTCATGTCACCCGTAAGCTATAAACAGAAGCTTGTGTTTTGAGTTTAGTGATAAATATAATCTAATTTCCACCCTGTCGGCCCCAAGTTTTTTATTGCACGACTCTGTCAGTGCCCTTGTATTTGGTCTTGTGTGAAAACAAGAGATGAGCCTGTTCATCCTGTTAATCAGACAATGGATATGTGTGCATTTGTGTGTAAGTGTTGTCTCCAAATGTGGTGAACCATTTAAGGAGCTTCTTCAGGGGGGATTTGGTCAGATATATAGTCCAGATCTCAGAAGTATATTGGTAGTACTTTGTTGCAAAACATTTATCCACTGGACTTAATGAAGTGTATAAGGAAGATGAGGTTATTACTAATTAAAAACTGATGGTTACCTAGCAGTAGGTGACTGTGCGAAGAGAATACTGTATCAAGCAAATGCAGACTGATTAATAAGAAGGTCCATGTATCATAGCTTAAAGGAGTTATGGGCAAAAGTTTACACAGAACTTTAGACAAAAAAATCAAATTATTCCCTCTAGAATAACTAAATTTTGCAATCTGATCAGCTGAGCTAGTATGAAAAGAAAAAAGACCAAATCCTTAAAATTACTATTTAAATTTCTCATTTGTATGAAATTCATGTTACCCATAATATAGTTTAATTTACATATATGATTTATGTTTATATAGAAGTATATTCATGTAATGTTCATGTGGCATTTATATAAAGTTTTTTATTAAGGAGTGTGAAAGGAGCAAACCTACAAACAGTAAGATAGCTTATGGGTAAGTTTCAGAGGATAAATCAGCACAGGTGATATTGCAGTGTCTGTTACCACTGATCAAGAACAGGAGATAGATGAAGCCTTCGTTATGCAACTGGTGAAAGCCTCACAATCACAGACTTGGAGAAGTACCAACATAACAAAAAAGGGAGAACTGTTGGAGTAGAGTTGAGGGCAGCCTCATCTGAAATAACTGTGGGATTTCAGTTTAAGATCCTGAGAGAAGTCACCAAAATGAGTAGCAGAATTACAGCCTTGGAGTTTTCAAGAGCAGATTTTGACCTGTTCAGGGATTTGCTTGGCAGGATCCCACTGGGATGTTTCCTAAAAGCCGAAGGGGTCAGGAAAGCTAGTTGATCAAGGACAGCCTCTGCTGCCTTGTGCAGAGTTGAGCAGTGATGTCAGAAAGCCATCATGGATGAATATGGTGATCCTGACTGAGCCTGAGTATAAAAAGCAAGCACAGAGAGAGAAGCAAGGGACAGGCTTCTTGGGAGGATATGGAGACATTCCCTGCTTGTGTAGGGATGGAGTTGGGAAAACCAAAGCTCATCTAGAGTTGAAGCTAGCAGAGTGTTGCAGTTGAGACCTGTCCCAGCTTGATTGGTAACTGAATGTTAGCAGTTGTGGTCGCAGTTGTGATCAGGGGTGCAAAATCCTGCTGGTGGTCAATTTAATGTCTTCAGTACGCTGGAGGGCAGGGCTGTGCATGTCAAGGTCGTGGGCAGGTTGCAGAAACAATGGGCTGGCATGATCTTCATGAAGTTTTACAGAGGGAAGTGGAAGGACCTGACTCTGGTGAGGAGCAGCAGCCTCATATACCAGCATATGCTGGGGCCCACTTAGCTGGAAAGCAGCTTTGCAAAACCTTGGAGTCCTGGTGGAGCATGAGCCAGCAATGCATCTTTCCAATAAAGGTGGCTAACATGCTCTTGGGCATCAGGAGTGCTGTCTCTTCATCTGTGCTCCCCAGTGTGAGACAGCTGTGCAGCAAAGGTTTTGCAAGCTCATCAGGGGCAGGAGCACAGGACATCCAAGGAGATGCTGAGAGTGTTAGGCCTGTTCAACCTGGAGAGCAAGGGAGACTGTTTTCTAAAACTGCCTGATCAGAAGATAAGGATAAGGTAGACACATACACTTTTCTGACGGTGATGGGATGAGGGGCAGTGGATGCAAGATGGGACATGGGAAATTTTGGTTAGATATTAGGAAATGTTTTTTACTATCGGAGTGGTCAAATACTGGAGCAGGTGACTAGAGAGGGTGGGGGAACTTCATCCTTGGAAGCGTTTAAGACCTGATAGGTCTGCTGTGTAGGTTACCCTGATTTGAGCAGTGGCTTGGGCTAGAATGACATCCAAAGGTCCCTTCAGACTTTTGAACCACTCTGTAATGCCGCAAAAGCAAGTACGTGAGGATGCTGATTAAGAGTGAATATTAATCTATGATATGAAAACTAAGACAATGAAAATTAAACAGAAGAATAGACTAGCACACTGAACAACACAGAAAGAAAATGATATGGGTTTCTGATTGCCTCAGATCAGTATTGGGCAATGGCAGTACACATATAAGCAAGCTGAGAGTTCTGCTCAGGAGCAGGCAGGGTAAAATAGACCTTACTCAGGTAATAACATCCTTTTTTCTCTAACTGGTAATTGGTATATCACATAGCAACTGCTTAAAAATAAGTATATGTAAAATCTGTAGGACAGTGTAATTTACGTGCAGGACTCTTGGAACCACACCTTTCAATTCAAGACTTTTCCAAGTGTTGATCTGCTGGAGGGTAGGGAGGCTCTGCAAAGGGATCTGAACAGGCTGGACCACTGGGCAGAGTCCAATGGCATGAGGTTTAACATGGCCAAATGCCAGGTCCTACACTTGGGGCACAACAACCCTATGCAGAGCTACAGACTAGGAGAAGTCTGTCTAGAAAACTGCCTGGAGGAGAGGGACCTGGGGGTGTTGGTTCACAGCTGACTGAACATGAGCCAGCAGTGTGNGGAGATTTAGGCTAGATATTAGGAAAAAAATTTCACAGAAAGGGTCATTGTGCACTGGAACAGGCTGCCCAGGGAGGTGGTTGATTCGCCTTCCCTGGAGGTGTTTAAGGCATGGGTGGACGAGGTCCTGAGGGGCATGTTTTAGTGTTACATAGGAATGGTTGGACTCAGTGATCACATGAGTCTCTTCCAATCTGTGTTTTCTATGATTCAAGCCTGTGGTGCTAATTTTTCAAGATAAGCTACATTTTTTAATAAGACACTATAGGTTATTCCAAGTTTTTGAGATTTTATTCTCTAGATCTGATTGGGAGATGTGTTGTTATCATTGCATGAGCTAGGATTTTCTTGAAGACTAGAAGCAAAACTTTGGTGCCATTTAAAATAATCTGCTTGGGAGTCAGTTGATACAATGTTGCCAGAAGAGCAGTATTATGGAATGAATGAGGCTTAAAGCTTGTGGCATAAGTAGATTTTGGGGTGGTTCTTTGCTTTATGAAGGTAGTGTTTTATTTGCAGAGTTTGTTTTGGTCCTGTGTCAGTCAGCCAGTTATGACTGAATGTATTTGACCGCAGCTTGAAAAGCAATGACTCAGAACATCTCGGGGGTCACAGGCAGTTTTAGAGCTGTGTATGGATATAAGTACAGTTGGAGTATAAATTGTTGGTGGGCAGATGCAACTGCTTCTGCAGTGGGTGTCTGCCCTTGTGATGTTGTCCATTTCAAAATCAGATGCTGACAAATGGGAAAGAACAGAGAACACAGCGATGAGTAAGGTTAAGGATTCAGGAAATGTCTCTTGGTGAGACTGAAGTGATGCTCTCCTCAACTGTTCTGAAAGAAATTTCAGCTCTGGTGAGAATGGCCAGAAAGTAGTTGTGTGAGGAAAAGTTTTAATAGGTGAAAGCTTTTTAACACAGCTAACAAAGACATCATAATACCCAGTGATTGTAAGCAGAAGTGATATGAATTCTTCTCAGTGCTATTTAAAATACTTCTCTCCAGTGAGGGAAGTTAAGATTAAAACCTTTCTTTTAGTTTAGATTTTTTTTGTTGCTTGTTTTGTCAATTTTTAGTTTTCACGGACTATACTTGTCCTACTTCAGACTTTTTTTATAGCTTGTTTATGTATTTATTAGTTTACGCATATGTAATCAGAAACTAGAGTGATTTTTTTTTTTTTTTTAGTCTCAAGCGGAGAAGTGACTGCATGACTGTGTGTGCTGTTAAGGTTCAAAATGAGTAATGAACTGGAATGTAAACCCTTGAAGGCAGCTGGGCCTGTCCTTGTTTGTCTTAGAGAGAATTAAGTTTATACAGTTTCCAGGAAGCTGTTTGGAGGAAAGACTTTATTTTGATATATTCAGTGTGTCACAGAGTTTTGAAGTCTGTAGCAGGCACATCCAAAACTTTCAGATTTGCAAGCTGGGAAACTGTGGTTTGGACAAAAGTTTAGCACAGTCTCCCCAGGACAGAATCACCCCTCACGAGTACAGTGCTCCTTCACTCAGCCAACCTGTCCTTTCCATCTCCTAAAACCAACTGCCTCCTCTATATTTCTTCCCTACTTCATTAAGACTGATTTCTTTTGCCTCAAGCCTCATTCAGGTTTGAGTGCTTGGGGGATGACTCCACCTGATATGTCATATGCACCAGCAAGCAGGTCCCAAGAGTGGAACCGGGACCAAATGTCATGGCTACAGCCACTCTGATACCACATAGAGCTTGAAACCACGTACTGCTTCAGCCTTTCTCTCTTCTTGGTCCAGTGTAGCTGTCCATTACAGGTGCGATACCCGGATACGTAGGAGGTTGCTGCAGTGCTGGAGACAGACATGCATGCCTTCTTGAGGGACATGTAATGCTTTTATGTCATTATATATTATTTGCATAGTATATGTGTATTTAAGGTATGCTTTGCTAAGATTTTAATGAAGAAATGCTTATGAAACTGCTTATTAAACTGTACAAAGCTGCTCAAGCAGTATCACTACCTTCTTGGTTCTGGAGGTTCATGTACAATGGGAGGGGGTTGAGTCACCTTCCCTGGAGGTGTTTAAAAGATGGGTGGATGAGGTGCTGAGGGGCATGATTTAGTGATTAATGGGAATGGTTGGACTCGATGATCCAGCGGGTCCTTTCCAACCTAGTGACTATATGATTCTATGAATACTCTGTTTTAGAGGTAGTAATACTTTGCTATTTCAACTAAAGATAGAGGAGTAAAAGGAGTATTTTGTTTGCCATCATGACTGCTCTGACAGCCATGTATTTTGGTGAGCAGACCTTTGTTAAGCCAGGGATTTGACTAGGTCCCTTGGGAAGGATTCCCAGCATCAGCTAATGGGTTACAATAAAGGAAGTGAAAATTACAGCTAGAGGTTAGTAAGGGTTGTAATTTGTCCATGAATAAATTGTAAATAGTAGCTTTGGGGAAGAGCAACATGTTGCTGTACAACATTCAGTGATTTCTGCTTAATGTGAGCAACAACTAGTGATAGAATTTTTAAAAAGGAGGGAAGCAGTACTTGTACAGATGTTTGCTAAGTGTTTCCTGTTGACTTCTGAAAAGGCAACTGGGAAAAATCCTTGCAGCTTCTTGCGTCATGTGCTGACTGTTACTGCATTGCTTGGAGACTTTAGCTGACTTTCCTGCTTGGAGAAACTTTAAAGTATATCTGACTTAAATAGATGAACACTTACCTTCCACGTGCTTTGATGGCTCCTCTATAACAAGTTTCCTGTTAACAAGATATTTGCATTTAATTGTTTGTCTCTTCCATCCCATCTGCTCCATCTCTTTGATCCTTAACTGAAGTCCTAATTATGATAGCATTTATGATTGTTCCCCAAGTAAATTGTGATATCAGTTGTATAGGACATAACAGCAGTGCAGAAACATTTGAAAGGTAATGCTGAAGTTTTATTTGATTTTTTTTTTACATTAAATAAAAATTTAATCTCTGCAAGGAATCAGTTTTCATGTTTAAAAGTGTAAATGGGGAACAGAAGAGTATTTATTCAACATTTACCTTTATTTAACAGTGTTTTAATCAACTGGAGAGAGATGTAATGTGGTGTATTGGTGCCATGGTGAATAGATACAGAATTTAACAGATGAATGAAAGTGATTACAAATGTTCCTCAAGTGTGGAGTAGGTTATATTGTTTTGTATTTTATTCATGTGTGTTACATGGAGTTTTTACTTAGAAAGTTAATTAAAACAGAAAAAAAAATGTAAAATTAATTAAGCAAACCCTTTGTTGGAGGGAAAGAAAATAAAATCATGCAAGCTAGAAGCTTGTGGAACTAAAAGCCATGATTTTTCTAGAATAGTCTAGAAAATTAAAATGTCTTTAAAAATTTGCATGAAGGTTTTCATAATTTGCCTATAAATAACTTCTCATGCATGAGAGATCATACAGCTATTAGGATGTAATTTCCTTTCCTTTGTCACTTTGTTAGTCCTGTTGAAGATTAACAACCTATCCCTAAATTAGTGGTATAAAAGCTTTGTTGGGGGTGTGGAGGGTGTTACCCCTCCATGATCCGTTTGTCTGTTTTGACTCTGAGACACAGCATGTCTTGCTAGAAACCTACTGAAATCTTTTGGGAGTATACTGGAGTTACAATGAAGAAAAGTGACTTAAAGGAACAGAAGACTAAGTGTCAGCTGAGAATAAGATCTGTCATGTGCTTCTCTTCCTCCCAATATAAACTGTAAATATTGACCTGAAAACTCTTTGTCTGGTGATTTACTTCTCTTCAAAATTCTAAGTGAGATTGGACAGTTGCATAGGAAAAACATACCCAGAAGTAATATAAAGCTGGAAGAAGTAGACAAGGGATTTTCTTAAAGTTCAGACTTTGAAGTAAAGTTTGAGAAACAAACCAAAAGCTTGATCTATTCTAAAACAAAAATATTTTTTAATGTAGACTGCTACACTTCAGTGTGTTCCACTACTAAATTCAGCTCCTCTATTAGTCTTCCCTCGGATCATTTCTGAGAACATTAGGGAATGTTTTATACTAAACATTAACCAAAAAATTGCTTTAAATTCGTCACTTACCACAACAAAGTCTTCATTCTGTAAAGTCATCAACATATTAGTTTTCTGCAAGATTCAAAACGCTATAGATCTTGAAAAATAAAAAAAACTTTGATCAAATAGCTGAACTTGAAATACGTATACTAATTCTTCCCATGTTTGTAGTTGATAAGGTAGTGAATATTTTTTGCATTAAATAAATCAGTTAATTTTAATGTTTTAAAAAACCTATGGTAATTTGCATGCTTCTCTAATGCTTCTGTGCTTTATTGAAGTTTATAATAGGAAGAAAAACTGTATATAATGATGTTTCATTTTGACCTTCCGCGTTAATTAAAATTGTAATTATTTCTAGTCCTATTTCATCACCTAAATGACAAAAAAAGTTTATTTTTTACTTCCTGTGTCATTTCCTAGCCCTCCCTGCCTCTTTTTGCTCTGAATGTTCCTCCTCCCTCTCCCACTCTTTTTAAATGGGTTAACCTACCCTCACAGATGGGCACAAGGTCATACAAAGGACATCAAAAGCTGCAGAAACATGACTACAGTGCTTTACAGTTTGTTTACTTACTTTAATACACATGCACAAGTTCTTAAGGATTCTACTGTTCCCTTGCTGACTTCCCCCACCCCCAAGTATCTTCCTGTGTGCTAAATGAGACTAAGTGATGCACTAAGGAAGCCTGAGGCAAAGGAACATGCAGGTCCTTCTCAAACATATTTGCACTGCTTATCCAAAAAAAAAAAAAATTAATGACTAAAGTTTTAATCTTTTCTCAATTTGATGAGGTGCTAGCCATTTACAGAATTCTTAATTGATCATTGAAATATAAATCAAGGAGTTCTTCATAAAATTAAATCTTCTCCAGACAAGTCTGGAAGATGAAACTTCATGAGGAGGTGGGCATGTTGGAACACAGTGTAAATAAGGAGTATGTAAAATGATCCTGAGATTGCATAATGATTTGCTTGCTTTTTACTTACAGAAGTCTAACGTAACATTTAATGATAAATAATTGCTTCTCTTGCTTTATGAGCCTGAGCTTTAAGAGCATTAATATTGCCATGGTATATGGCAAGAACTAGGTTCAATGTGTTGGGTTTGGAATTTATAGCCTTACGAGAGATACTGAATTCTGGCTCAGATTTTTTTTCTAGTAAGACTGGTGTGACAAAGGCCAAGTCTCCTCATGGTTTGAGCTTCATCAAGATCAGAGCTGATTTAAATAAAAGTTTAGATCACTAATAAAAATAATTAGATGTTTTGACCATAAGCAGATATTTTGGCTTTTAAGAGAGTTCCTCTTCCTAAGGATTTTCTCTTGATGGCCTGCATAAATATACAGTTCTTACATGATGCTTTATTTTCAGCTGTGGGCTTTCTTTAATCTGGTAGGCTGTAGGGGAGCTAGGGAATCAGATAATCTTAGCAAATGTATGTAAATACCTGCAGGGAGGGTGTAGACTGCACCAGGCTCTGTTTGGTGATGCCAGGTGACAGGACAGGAAGCACTGGGCACAAGTTGAAACAAAGGAGGTTCTGTGTGAACATTAGGAAACTACCTTTTCATTGTGAAGGTGACTGAGCACTGGCACAGGTTGCTGAGGGAGTTTGTGAAGTCTCCATCTTTGGAGATATTCAGAACCTGTCTGGACACATGGTCCTAGGCAACTGTCTACCTGATTCTGCTTGAGAAGGGGAGTTGAACCAGAGGTACTCTAGAGGTCCCTTCCAACCTCAACCTTCTCTTACTCTGTGAAATCTTTGAATTTGATTTTATGATTTTCTTTAACTGTTAAATACTTTAAAAATATGATTTACTGCTTCTGAACAGCAAGACAAAGGAACTTTCCAGCTCTGAAAGTATTGTACGGCTCTTTGATGGTTGTGATCTGCGTATATAGAAGCAGATTTAGTTTTATCTAGAATACTATAGGGAACAAAACTAGAAGGTCATGGGGAAAAAACATTCCTTCAAATACTACGTAGCTATTGTGATTCCTGTGTTACTTTTCCTATGTGGATCAACCACTGTTTCTCACAGAGAGTTAATTTCGAGCATATAATCTTTGTCTTATGCCACATGCTTTTTTTCCCAGTAATCACAGCTTTGCTATGATTTTTCTAATGTATTTCTCATCTCAACAGTGTTAATTTATATACAGTTTCCTGGGGTAACACAGACAGTTTTATTACTGTTATGGCTTTTCATTATAATGAAAATTCTACAAATAAGTTGCATACATGTCAATATTTCAGATCTATGAGAGAGAGAGGAGGGAAGAGTAGATTTTTTTTTTCCAATTTTCTTCAATTTTTCTCTAAGAGTTTTTTAATTTAAATGTAGTTCTTAAATCATTTTCAAATATCTAATCTACCCTGAGATAGAATTTTGTAAAATTGCAGAGGTAGGTATAATTTTATTTTTTTTTTTTTAGTATTTGAGGTTTATGACTTGCCATATTATAAGCAGAAATTGCAGTGTATTGTGCTGTTAACTGGCGTGATACAGTAATTTCGAGTCTTTGAGCACTTTATTAAGGAATTGAGAAATTTCAGATTTTTTGCTATCCAAGAGAAGAGAATATAATTAAAAGAGGCACAACCCCCCATTTATAAGACATATGACACATTGGGCAGCTTGTGTGAAGATAATATATTTGTTTGTCTGTGGGAATGCCTGCAATTGTATCTGCCAATCTGACACAGTAGGAGTTTAGCTAATGAGGTTGCCTAGCAAAAAGTGCATCAGGAGGAAGTTGGGGTTAAAAATAAGCATACATATGAAAAGAGAGCAAAAGATTTATAATGGATATAGAACTGTTCCAAGTTGTTATGGCAACTAACATTTTAGAGCTGTAATTACATAATAACAGTGATGCCAATCTGGAATAGATTGCATTTTTGTTAATGTTTTTCTTCAATAATTTTTTTAAATCTTGAAGAATTTTGAAACTCTCTGTCAATGATTGTGTAAAGCCTAGATATTTTCATCTTTGTATAGCTATAGTGAACAACAAAATAAAACTTATTGATGTAAATCTAAAACCTATTTCAGAGGAAAACTATGCGTGAACTTGATACCAAAGCAAGATTTTGCATAAACCTGCAAAACAGATATAAAGATATATATCCTAGTGCTATTTGTCAGCTTAGACTTAAATCATGGATTTTTCTAACTTTTACAAATCAGACTAAAAATGCTAATAATTTACTAGTAATAATAACAGAATGAACAATAATACGAATGAATAGTGTGGTTATTTGCCCTAATTCTCCCAAAATAGAGAATAAATCTATTTTGTTCCTGCCACCTCTTGAAGTCAAGTTTTTCAGAAAGTCAATGTGATAGATGATATGAGAAATTAAAAATTATACACTTAAAATTGTAGTTCTTCCAAGAGCAAAAAAAAATTTTATGTATGAGCTGTTTTTCATAGCAACATTCGTGTGTCTGAAGACGGGCAACAAAGCTAGTGAACAGTCTGGAACACAAGTTTTATGAAGAACAGATGAGGTAACTGGGATTGTTTAGTCTGGAGAAAAGGAGGCTTAGAGTACACCTAATTGCTTTCTATAACTACCTGAAAGGAAGTAGTACCAAGATGGATATCTGTCTCTTCTCCCAAGTAATTAGTGCTAAGACAAGAGGAAATGGCCTCAAGTTGTGTCAAAGCAGGTTTAGATAGGATATCATGAAAATTTCTTCACCAAAAGGGCTGTCAGGCATTGGAACATACTGCCCCGGGGAAGTAGTTGAGTCTCCATTCTTGGAAGTATTTAGAAGATGTGCAGATGTAGTGCTTAGGGACAGGGTTTAGTGGTGGACTTGTCAGTGTTAGGTTTATGGTTGGACTCAGTGATCTTAAAAGTCTTCTCCAACCTAAACAATTGTATGATTATATTGACTGTTTCTTGTCTCTTGGAACTTACTGTGCGATAGCATTCTTAGGATTTAGTATAAACATTATTAAGTTAGATCAAATAATAATGAAATTAATAGTGACTTAAACATATACTATTTAGACACAAACTTGAAATGCTCATAGTGTGATGTGTAGTCTGCCTTGAGGCTATTCTAGTTTTTCTCATTTTAGGCTTTGCTTTGTACTTAAGGTAAGCAGAATTCTACCTTTTTGTAGTGAACTTCCTGCATCATCAGTGCAAGAGGGATGAGATGGATAAGGAAGGTAGTAGCTGTAATCCAGAACTTGCCATTTTTTTAATCAAGTGGACTAAAGCAAGATGGTACTAAAGTTACTTGAAGACAGTGTGCAGATGTTGAAAAGCACTCAAGGAGTGTAAAAGGCTCCAAAGATATGTTCAGGTACATCCCTCTAAATTTCTTCCAAGAGGGGCTGTGTCAGGGCATTGGATATTTAAGGAAAGGTGTCATTTGAAAAACTGCAAATTACCATTCCAGCTTAATTTTTTTCCTGACACTTGGTAGCACTGCCTCACTCACTGGCTGGCAAAACAAATGGGTGTACTTAATTCTTCTTCCAGTGTAGATTGCTTCTTGATGATGTGTCTTAAGTTGCTAAATCCTTCAGTTTTTCATGTATGCAAGGTCTGAGTTCAGTAAGTTGCATGGAAAATCAGTAGACCTTAAATTGATCAAGTCTTGCAAAAATCCATGTAATATTGAAGAAGACTTAGTTATGCTCTTCCATGATTTGTGAAGGTCAGTACTAATGTAACATAACTGTTGGATTTATATCCTTGCCATAGCAAGGACAAGCAGTTGCTTAATATTCCTCAGTCCACATTCACAAGTGTTGCTTAGTATAATGTCATGAAAGCTGTCTACTCTCCTTTCTTTCTAATAAGGGCATATTTACAATAAATTGAAGATAATTGCTACTACCAAGTATGTTGTTTTATATATCATAAGTATGTGTGCATAAAATGGTGATGTTGTTTTCTGTTAATTTGAAAAGAAGGGAATTGTGTTGGAAAGAAAGCAGACAGCCTGGCAGAGGGCTTGAGTTTTGAATTCAAGCTTTATTAGCCAAAATTGAAGATTAAATGCAGTGTTGCAAGATGCATATCTGACACAAATTTTTAGAAGGAACTTGCTAAAAGCTTGGAATTTAATTAAAACTCCAACTTTCTGTGAGACATCAGAAGCTGAGAGTTTGGAGGGGGCTATTGGGAAGAACAGATATTGAAGGATTAAAAGAACATTCCAGGTCACTTTATTACAGGAAAGCTGGATGTGTTATTTGACCTGTGTATACACAGTAGAACTTTTTCATATGAGAGCATTTTTTTGCTCTGTTTATCAGAAGTCTCTGTAGTGGATACTGTTTGTTGCAAGGAATCACTGGTGGCAATGGATAATATTGCAAACAATTTGAAAGAAGCTCCAGAGTGAAATTATGGAAGTGACCATTGCTAGCACTGCAATATGACAAGTTTGATGCTAGCCTTTGAAAATGGCTGGAGTAGAAGGTTGGAAAAATAGCCAGTCATCACAATGGGAAGAGTTATCAGTAGGGTTTCCGAAGTATGTCTTTGTCTTGTAACCTTTGTTGTCCCATGTCAGATGTGCTTTGTGAAATGGGATTGATTCT
>WAAB01011266.1:317294-363183 GCA_013389865.1 Piaya cayana
CCACCTCTTGAAGTCAAGTTTTTCAGAAAGTCAATGTGATAGATGATATGAGAAATTAAAAATTATACACTTAAAATTGTAGTTCTTCCAAGAGCAAAAAAAAATTTTATGTATGAGCTGTTTTTCATAGCAACATTCGTGTGTCTGAAGATGGGCAACAAAGCTAGTGAACAGTCTGGAACACAAGTTTTATGAAGAACAGATGAGGTAACTGGGATTGTTTAGTCTGGAGAAAAGGAGGCTTAGAGTACACCTAATTGCTTTCTATAACTACCTGAAAGGAAGTAGTACCAAGATGGATATCTGTCTCTTCTCCCAAGTAATTAGTGCTAAGACAAGAGGAAATGGCCTCAAGTTGTGTCAAAGCAGGTTTAGATAGGATATCATGAAAATTTCTTCACCAAAAGGGCTGTCAGGCATTGGAACATACTGCCCCGGGGAAGTAGTTGAGTCTCCATTCTTGGAAGTATTTAGAAGATGTGCAGATGTAGTGCTTAGGGACAGGGTTTAGTGGTGGACTTGTCAGTGTTAGGTTTATGGTTGGACTCAGTGATCTTAAAAGTCTTCTCCAACCTAAACAATTGTATGATTATATTGACTGTTTCTTGTCTCTTGGAACTTACTGTGCGATAGCATTCTTAGGATTTAGTATAAACATTATTAAGTTAGATCAAATAATAATGAAATTAATAGTGACTTAAACATATACTATTTAGACACAAACTTGAAATGCTCATAGTGTGATGTGTAGTCTGCCTTGAGGCTATTCTAGTTTTTCTCATTTTAGGCTTTGCTTTGTACTTAAGGTAAGCAGAATTCTACCTTTTTGTAGTGAACTTCCTGCATCATCAGTGCAAGAGGGATGAGATGGATAAGGAAGGTAGTAGCTGTAATCCAGAACTTGCCATTTTTTTAATCAAGTGGACTAAAGCAAGATGGTACTAAAGTTACTTGAAGACAGTGTGCAGATGTTGAAAAGCACTCAAGGAGTGTAAAAGGCTCCAAAGATATGTTCAGGTACATCCCTCTAAATTTCTTCCAAGAGGGGCTGTGTCAGGGCATTGGATATTTAAGGAAAGGTGTCATTTGAAAAACTGCAAATTACCATTCCAGCTTAATTTTTTTCCTGACACTTGGTAGCACTGCCTCACTCACTGGCTGGCAAAACAAATGGGTGTACTTAATTCTTCTTCCAATGCAGATTGCTTCTTGATGATGTGTCTTAAGTTGCTAAATCCTTCAGTTTTTCATGTATGCAAGGTCTGAGTTCAGTAAGTTGCATGGAAAATCAGTAGACCTTAAATTGATCAAGTCTTGCAAAAATCCATGTAATATTGAAGAAGACTTAGTTATGCTCTTCCATGATTTGTGAAGGTCAGTACTAATGTAACATAACTGTTGGATTTATATCCTTGCCATAGCAAGGACAAGCAGTTGCTTAATATTCCTCAGTCCACATTCACAAGTGTTGCTTAGTATAATGTCATGAAAGCTGTCTACTCTCCTTTCTTTCTAATAAGGGCATATTTACAATAAATTGAAGATAATTGCTACTACCAAGTATGTTGTTTTATATATCATAAGTATGTGTGCATAAAATGGTGATGTTGTTTTCTGTTAATTTGAAAAGAAGGGAATTGTGTTGGAAAGAAAGCAGACAGCCTGGCAGAGGGCTTGAGTTTTGAATTCAAGCTTTATTAGCCAAAATTGAAGATTAAATGCAGTGTTGCAAGATGCATATCTGACACAAATTTTTAGAAGGAACTTGCTAAAAGCTTGGAATTTAATTAAAACTCCAACTTTCTGTGAGACATCAGAAGCTGAGAGTTTGGAGGGGGCTATTGGGAAGAACAGATATTGAAGGATTAAAAGAACA
Organism: Piaya cayana; assembly: GCA_013389865.1. Taxonomy (NCBI): domain Eukaryota; kingdom Metazoa; phylum Chordata; class Aves; order Cuculiformes; family Coccyzidae; genus Piaya; species Piaya cayana. The sequence goes on from WAAB01011266.1 coordinate 319,171, forward strand.
TTCCAGGTCACTTTATTACAGGAAAGCTGGATGTGTTATTTGACCTGTGTATACACAGTAGAACTTTTTCATATGAGAGCATTTTTTTGCTCTGTTTATCAGAAGTCCCTGTAGTGGATACTGTTTGTTGCAAGGAATCACTGGTCGCAATGGATAATATTTCAAACAATCTGAAAGAAGCTCCAGAGTGAAATTATGGAAATGACCATTGCTAACACTGCAATATGACAAGTTTGATGCTAGCCTTTGAAAATGGCTGGAGTAGAAGGTTGGAAAAATAGCCAGTCATCACAATGGGAAGAGTTATCAGTAGGGTTTCCGAAGTATGTCTTTGTCTTGTAACCTTTGTTGTCCCATGTCAGATGTGCTTTGTGAAATGGGATTGATTCTCGTGCTAAAAGGTTGCCATGTAAAATAACTTTATTTGGGATGATTAAACCTGTAGCTTATTCCACAGTGTTGCAGATGATTTCCATTGAGTTGCTGGATGATATCAAACGAAGTATTGAAGTATGTGAAGAGTGATGCACTAGTTTAGTTATCCAGACTATGGAGTAAGTCTTTGTTCACTGTAACAAGCACTTGGCAAATAGTCAAATACTGTGTTTCTGTGAAAGTTGTTGGGTGGGAAAATAGAAAGCATTTGTATGCTACAAGAAAATTATAGTCTTGTGCTGCATGTGGACCTTGCCTAATGCAGAGTAGATGTGATAGGGAGACACCAGTCTTGCTAGAACTTATTTTGCTACATGGGGGTAAATATTGCTGACAATTGTTGGCAAGTTTAGGTATCTTTTCTGTGCATGTGAATATGTCTGTACTTGATGCTTTCATTCTTGATGCTTTCGCAGGTGGCATGATCTTCTGTTCTACCTCAGTTTTAGTAGAATTACCTATGCCGAAACACATTGGCATGTATACTACTGTTGAAGATCTGTGAAAATACTGGCCTTTGAAAGAGCCTTAGATTTGCAGTAGTTTGTAAACTCTCTTGAATAGCATTTGTTTATGCTAATTTGCTCTGTTATTCTGAGCATGCAGGAGATGTATTATGTGGTTTAGGAGAGTGTGGTCAGGTGGTGGGCTTGGTTTGATGGAATTTTCTTTGTCAAAGTGGTTGTATAAATCAATGGTGCTTTCATCTCTTCCTGTGATCAGGACTGAATTTAGTATTACATGAAAGGATGTGCCACCTAAAAAGATAAAGAAGCAGAATAAAGAATGAAAAATGGATAGCATGATGGCTCTTCTCCTGTATTTACTTGAAGGCAATGAACTTTGAAAAACTCGAAGTAGTGTAGAGCAGCTTGGGAAAGGCATGTGAAAGAGCATGTATTACATATAACATAACATACAATATTACATAACACACAGCTCTGAAACACAGTCTGTATGAGTACAGAATAGTTTTTCTTAGCATGCCAGTAGCAAGGCAAGAGAATGTAAACAAGCAGCATGTCATAATGAAGGATGATACTTATGTTTGTACATAATTTTTTTTTTGACAGACCAAAGTATAGCTGGATTAAAACAAGTGCTGGATGAATTAATGAATGATAGGATTCTTAGCACAAGCATTAATTATAAAGTGTGGCTCCTGAAGTTCCTGATGAGCTTGCTGGAAGAATGAACATGGGAAAAAATTAATCCTTTTCTTGTGCTATTCCTTAAACATTCCTAACAGTGTCACAATTATTATGTTATTTTAATGTTTCATGAAATAGTGCAAGAGATAAGATAATTACAGAAGCTCCTGCCTACTGCTTTCTCCAGCTCTATCCTGGCATGACTTGGAGAGAAAGTGGCTGGTTCTAAACTACCTTTGGGAAGCAGGGCCATTGGCTTGATAGATTAGTATTCAGCTTTTGATTTTTTTTTTTTTTTTTTTGAGTGCCCCACATATGTATAAAAGAACATTAAAAATAGCTTTAAAGTGGCTTGTAAAGGTACCTATGGAAGTAGTTTCCTGCAAGTTCTGTTTTGTTTCTAGACAACAAAGATGGAAATTATTGTAAAACTACAGGTTTTTTTCCATGGTGGGGACCTGAATATTCTGTTTCATGGAAGCTGGTTGTGCTGGGAACTACCTGGTAGTCACAGATGTTTGTGAATAGATTGGCTATTACAGATAAGCAAAGAGAACTGACTCAGATTCTACTCTGTGGAGGAAACTTGGATTATTGCAGGACAGTTTTTGTTCAGGTGCATGATCCAAAAGTTGTTGGGCCTCTGGGTTTAGTGGTTGTTAATTTACATAACACCTCCAGCTTCTTGGATTAGGGATTCTTAAAGTAGAAGCAGCTCAGAAGGAACCTGTGAAGCTGAGTTCATTTTATGAAACCACGTGTTTTGAAACCACACTTATTTTCTGAGTGGTGCCTGCAAATTAGAAGTCTTGTTGTGTAATCAGAAAAGTATAAATCCCTGATTAGCATCTTTATCTAGTTAAGAGTACTGTTTTATGTCTGGAGCTGATTAAAAATATATTTTTTATGGAAACAGGATGTAATTGAAACAAAACATAATTAATTTTTAAAGTGTATTTAAAAGCATTGTCTTTTTGCTTTTTCTGCATTAGAAAGCAACATTCAGCTTTGGTTTTTGTTTATTTGAAGTTTGAATTTTGAACCAGCCAAAAAAATTCCATAAAAAATCTACAAACAAAAGTGTTGGCAAGCTCTATAGTTGTAAATGGACAACCATGTTTTTGCATCCTTTCTTCTTCATAGAAGATCTGATATGATAGTCTCATAAAGAGCTTATGGGGGGAAAAAATTCTGGATGCTGTTTTCTGTCCATTAATAACTTCTCCATCTTGTTTAAAATTTAGGCACCACCTGAAGTTAAGAATGCTGGAGAGATGCATCTTCAAACTCAACATTGTTAAAAGCAGAACGATAACAGCTGAGAATCATTTTGTAGCCAGCTTCTGTGTATGGCTGAGTTGGCTCATTTATATAGAACCATAGAATAGTTTTGCTTGGAAGGGGCCTTAAAGATCATCTGGTTCCAACCCTTCTGCCATAGGCAGGGACACCTCCCACTAGATTAGGCTGCCCAAGACCCCATTCAACCTGACCTTGAACACCTCCAGGGATGGGGCATCCACGACTTCCGTGGGCAACCTGTGCCAGTCCCTCACCAACTTCATAGTGAAGAAATTCTTCCTTATGTCTAGAAAAAATCTGGCCCTCTCCAGTTTATAGCTGTTGCCCCTCGTTGTATCGCTATAAGCCTTTGTAAACAGTCCCTCCCCAGCTTTCTTGTAGGCCCCTTTCATGTATTGCAAGGTCACTATAAGGTCTCCTCTGAGCCTTCTCTTCTCCATATCTTAACTACTTCCCTTTAGGGGCTTTCAGAAGAGGTGAAGTCTCTTGTGTATATACTACCTATTCTTTTGCATAGAGGAAATAAACACTGTAATTCTCATATCATTAATTTTCTACATTGATATTTTTAAGCTGAGAGTTGCAGCTGGTGAAGATGCTATGTTAAAAAGTTGAAACTGTTAGCAAACATCTTAAGCATAGAATTAGCAACAGTAACTCACTGGAGATATTCTCTGTTAAGTCTTCTTAGTTACATAGGAGTGCAACCAGCTCACTGCTTTTAGATACGTCCACATGTGTTTTAAAGGATTTATCTTGTTTCTTAACTTACTAAAACAAGTTGATCAGTCAGTTAGAAGTACTGAATGTATGAAACATTAGATTAAAAAAGACATAGTTTTTTGCATTCTTCTACCTTTTTTTTGTATTCAGTGAGTACTTGAAAAACTCAAATGTTCTTTGTCATTTGTAGTAGCCTGGAGTGTATTCATGCTAGACAATTTTTTTTTTAACAACTAGTAATTTCACAGGTTCTTAGTTTCACTGTTTTTGCAGAGTAAAGACTTCATCCAGTAATGAAATTAAGCTGTAATCAGTTCTTCTGTTAGATTGAAACTTTTGATAGGCTTGATCAAGAGGGGGTGCAATGAAGTTGCTTTATTCCACTGTTGGCTGCTCCTTTTGGTGTCATTCTACCCCTACTTTATGTGTGTGTGTGTCTGTGTGTGAAATTTCTTAGATATTTTTCTGAAGGAGCTGAAATTCAGCAGGGACTCCAGGTTTGGCAAAACAGTTCGAAATTTCATATGAGAAGTCTTTTATGTGTTACATAGCTGAAGTGGATATAGACTAATATTTGTCAAACTTCCTGTGAAAGGCATTTTTAAAGAATATTAATAATTTGAATTATTTAGGATTAGTGCATAGGGCCCAGTTCAGTGCCATGTTGTATGTGCCTTCACAAGACAAGCACCGTGTATTGAGCAGGCTGTATTAGGGAAGCAGTGTTCACAGAAAAAATCTTTTCGTAAGACACCTGGTGGAATTTGTTTGGACAAGAGTGAAGCCGTATCAGTTTGAATAACTTCAGCAGCATGGCAAAACTTCGTTTTGCAAAACCAACTGCACAGTATACAAGCTGCAGAGCAGCAAAAAGAAAATAGAACTGATACTTTGTCAGTGGTGGAAGAGATTTGATCTCCATCTCACAGAAAGGGTCTTTAGGAATAAGTGAGGTGGATCACATTAATAGCCAAAGGTCTAGTAACAAAATTAAGGGCACAAGGGCTGTGTTTGGTCGGTCATGCTGTCTATATCTTCAGCTGCAGTTCTTGGGTATTTCTCTATTCGTCCGAGTCTCACAGTTGCTGGTAACATATCCTAAAAGCTTGATAGTCTTTCAGTATGATTGGTTGATGTTGGAGGAATGAAAAATGAGTTTTCATCACCCTTCCAAAGTTGGATATAGGGATTTCTTGTGAATGTGGATTGGGTGTGAAGCATAGAAGAATTTACAACAACCAATCTCTCTTATTCCTCTCAAAACTCTGCCCCCCGCAACGCAGAAAGCAAAGGTAGTTCCCTGAAATGTTATTTATTGTAGTGTCTTAAATTAAGAATTTTAAATAGCACATTTTTGAGGAAGATAGTCATGCGGTGTCCTTCCAGTTTGCTTCATTTAGTACTACACATTACAACTGCACCAAATGTGTAAGAAGAGTCTATTTTACTGTGGCACTTAGAAGAGTTAACAGTCTTCCTAAAACCTCAGAATTATTATTAAAAGTCTTAACACTTAGGATTATTTTTGAATGAACTGACTGTTTTCAACCATGCAGTTCTCTCCTGTTCTTTGCCTTCTGTTCTCACCTGTTCTATTTACTAAACACTGTTTTCTTTCTCAGTTACTCTGAATTTTGGACTTACTAATATTTGATAATCATACAAAATAAAACTAGAAGACATAAGACATTGGAGAGCAGCAAACTAGGAATCCTTGTGATTTTATTTCAGCAATTTTAAACACTTTATAGTTCCCCTGCTCCTCTCTAAGATATCCATAGCCTTCATTTATATATTCTCTATAGCTAAGCCCTATACAGAAATATATAACATCAGTTAATATGAAACATAGGAAATTGTTTGGGTTTTTTTCTGCTAAGCATGGAGCTAGATGTGGAATAATTAATATTTTTTTTTTCACTTGCATGTGTGCCTCTGAAATAAATCCAAAGGAATGTTACAGGCTTTGTATATCTGTATCTGAACAAGTAGATCAGAGATTCTTAAGAGAACTGTAAACAGTTTAGTGAGAAGAAAAATAATAAAAAAAGAAAATCTCCAAATGTTTTATTAAACAAGCAAACTTGACAACACTTTAGTAGTTATTTTCACAGCCTTTCCACAAGGACTCAGAAAGGGTCTGGAAACCTGCAGTGGTCTCAAGCATTCTCCTGCATTCAGTCCTTCCTTGGGAAAGTTGAGGGGAACACCTCATTTGTTATTTTATGGGTATTTTCATGCTTATGAAATATTTAAAGTTTTTCACAATCTGGAGGCTTAGTTAACTAGCTATCCACAGAATAGGACTGGAGGAGATCTTTCCAGTCTAGTCCTCTGTGTGTTGCTTGTGTGCTTACTTAAAGTGGAACAAAACCCCTTAGTACTTTGTTTTTATTGCTTATTCACTTAATGATGTCTCTACTGAAATTAAAGTAATAGAGGGTGGGTTTTGTGACGCAGATATCAGCCTTGAGTGTATTGAAGTCACTGAACTGACGCTGTCTACTGAAGGATTATATTGCCAGATATTTGCTAGAACAGCCATCATGTTCTTGAATTGGTATCCTAAAACGTGAAGGTTTGTAAAGATGGGTGAGATTTGGGTACAAGAAAAATGTATACTGGAACTATTAAAATAATCTTCCAAGGGTATGTTGTTTTGGGAAAACTATCCTTTCTAGGCTTTTCATTAAAGCTCTACTTCAGGAGGACTTTGGTATCATGTATCATCATCTTTCAACCACCGACAACATGTAGCAGGACTTGTTGAATTTGTATGCTGCTATGGATCTATTAGAACTGTAACTGACTCTTTTAAACCCTTTTTACTGCTGCTTTGTCTTTTTAGCTGTTTGAGACTGATAGCTAAAGTCTTTGCATTTAAAAGCCCTGATATATTTCACATTTTGCAACTGTATTTGACCTGTTACTCTCCTTCCCTTTTACAGCCTTCTTTCTTTGTAATGCTCTCATTCTCCAATGTCTCCCAGTGTTTATCCCAAGCAGTTTCAGAGAATATTGCTGCCTTTTTGTACTACAATGTATTCTAGGGCTGGTCCTGTAGAACCTTTCTGCATCCTGACGATTGTCCTTCAAACAAAGTAGGAATTTTTTATCTAGCTATGCTTACCTTTCATATTTTTATATTAATTTCTATCTCTACTATTCCATCTGGTTTTGTGTGTTTTGTTTGTGGTTTTTCGCCAGCATGTGTGATGTGAATTTATGAAGAGTTTCAGGGTGATGAAAGCTATATTTATGTTTCCTTCCACTGAATTTGCTCTTTGCTGGTTTCTTTAGAAAAAATCCACCCCACCCCCTTATATTTATTTTGTTCTAGACAATAACTTTCTTGCATTAGGAATGTGAACTAAATGTGAAGAATAACTTTTTTCTCCCATCTCTTAGTGATCAGTGGTCCTGAGCAGTAATTAATAAAACTAACAGAGAGTTGTGTCTGCCTATGTAATCATGTGTAGGTGTGTATGTTATTGTCTTCTTCCTTCCTCAATGCAATTATACAGCACCCAAAAATGATTCATGACGGGTGAAGATGGTTTCTGTTGAATCTAATGGGAGCATTATGTGTTTGGAGGTGAGGTAGAATTACCCCAGCACTTTTCATTATTTTGGATACCACAGGTTGGTGTGTGTTCAGTTTGAAATGAAAGGCTGAGAGCCTTGTTATGTGACTCACTCTTATATCAAATGGGAATTTTCCAGTATGATGCTTGAACGGAGTCTTTCTGGCAGCATGATACTTTCAATAGTGTTATGATTTATCAATATAGAATCCTGCTATGCCAATGTGATGGCCCTATCAGTCTGGAGTAAGTAATCAAATTATTAAAGCTTTGACTGGAGGTGAAACTTTATAACCTTTTCCTTTTTTTGAAGACAAGAGCAATTTTTTTAATTGTTAGAGATGATAAATGGCTGTCCAAGTAATTGTGCCTTATAAAGACAGTAAGGCTCTGATCACTCAGAGTAGCAAATGTGCTTGCTGACCTTTGAATTAAAGGAGAAATTGTGGCAGATATTAAAAATTATGGTCTTTTGGTAGCTTTCATTCCCAGAAGTTATGCCTGTGATTTTGAACTCGAGTAGCATGGTTTAGGTAACATTATCGTTCTCTAATTTTTTTTTTGTGTGTGGAAACTATTGATTCGTTGGATATCATGTAACATGAAAACTTTATCATTCTCATTTAAATGCATATTTATCAAAATTAATATATTTGAATATAAATTACAAGAATAAATTACGGCGATTGGGTGCTATGAGACAAACAACACTGACTAAGTTCTGGCAAAAGATGGTAAAATTAAGGACAGAGTTTGGAGTAATTGTTTTAGGTAGGCTGTAGGTGTCTGGCATTACATAGGTATAGTTATCATGTGCGTTTGATATAAGCTTTCATTTCCTTCTGTTGGCTTCAATCTCCGATATCCCTGTACACCCACAGTCTCTGAAGGTGACTTTTTGTGTAGAACTATTGAGCCTTGCAGGAGAGGCATTTCTCTTGGTAATTCTAGCAATATGCATCATTTTATATGCTGATCTTATCACGCATTGTTCAAATTGGTTCATTAAAATTAAATATCATTGAATATTTCCAGAACCACCTGCACTGCCTTGATTTCTCTTGGAAAATCTTGATGGAGTTGTATGGTTGCTGCTCTGTGTTTTGCCTTTGCTATGTTTCACATTACAAAAATTCTTGATTATAATAAAGAAGTATTCGCTTTCAAAATACATCTTGCATCTCCCAATCTATGGTTTCTATTCCAATAAGTTCCTTAATAGATTTACAGCTAAAATAGTAGTTTGTGTGTGGCATTGAGAGAAATGATGTGTTTTATTACCCGTATAGGCTTTAAAAATAATTTTTAGTTTTTTAAGTTAAGTTTTTTTTGTTTGATTGTTTCGCTTTTTCTTCCAACAAAGCAATCATACCAACCTAAGCTTTACAACCTCATTGCTGCCTTGGGGCCCTGAAACTCTGGGCTTGCTTGCTCATTTATTTATCTGTTTATGTATTGATTGATTGGTTGACTGATTTTTCATGTAATAATGAGATGATTGGAGAAAGGGATGTTAAGATTGCATACGTATAGAATCAGAATGGCCTTCTGCAATTATAGTTACCAGAATCCTTCTCCACTTCACTCTCCTCTGTCTGCGGTTTTGCATTTAGTTAACTAGCAGCTTTCCCAAAACCAGCCAACCAAAAAACTGTAACCCCACATGGCTGATTCTTTTGTGAAGTAAGCCATGAGAATATGTGCGAGTAATTTCTGTTTGTGGTCTCTCTTTTTCGCTTGATGAATTAATGTGCAGAATGTAAATACCTGTGTTGCAATAAAATTTGCTTTAAAAAGGGCAAACATTTTCTATACCTCTAGGTTTCTGTACTTCTGTACTGTAGTCTGTATTACAATAAGATGCCCCTAACAGAGAGCTGGTGTGTCTATGCTGTTTGTTGATATCCTCGTTCATGGCTCCTGGTTGTGCACCATCTGTGCTGGCCCAGTGTTACTTGATTCCCAAGTCCTTGAGCCACAGTCTTGGGCACTGCCTTCTACCAGCAGCATAGATGCTACACGTTTTCAGTTCATACTTTAAGTTGCAGCGATAGACTTAATAGCCTCTGCATTGTGTTACAAACCATGCTGAAGCGAAGCCCCTTTCTCCACCTTTCCCACCCCTGGTTATTTAAATTGAGAAAGCACCAGGAGGACCCTGGGGAGGATTGTCTTCCCGAGCTGTGGAGGTGGATGGCCTGGGTGGAGTTACTTGTGAGCACACATTGCGCACATACCCTAGCTATCCCTTGCAGGCCAGGGAGCATCTGCTCCTGCTGCTGACTACAGTTTAGGGGTAGGCATTGAAACAAAGTGTCTTCTGTCCAGCAGAGCTGATGATCTTCATCTCTTTTAACCACCCCTCAACGCCACAGTGGGTGTATTTTATCATAGAATCATAGAACAACCAGGTTGGAAGAGACCCACTGGATCATCGAGTCCAACCATTCCTATCAAACACTAAATCATGTCCCTCAGCACCTTGTCCACCCGTCCCTTAAACCCCTCCAGGGAAGGTGAATCAACCACCTCCCTGGGCAGCCTGTTCCAGTGCCCAATGACCCTTTCTGTGAAATTTTTTTTTCCTAATATTCAGCCTAAACTTTCCCTGGTGGAGCTTGAGGCCGTTCCCTCTTGTCCTGTCCCCTGTCAGTTGGGAGAAGAGGCCATTACCATCCTCTCTACAACCTCCCCTCAGGTAGTTATAGAGAGCAATTTGGTCTTCTCTCAGCCTCCTCCAGGCTAAACACCGCCAGCTCTCTCAGCCGTTCCTCATAAGGCCTGTTCTCCAGCCCCTTCACCAGCCTCATTGCTCTTCTCTGGACTCGCTCCAGAGCCTCAACATCCTTCTTGTGGTGAGGGGCCCAGAACTGAACACAGGATTCAAGGAGCGGTCTCACCAGTGCTGAGTACAGAGGGAGAATAACCTCCCTGGACCTGCTGGTCACACCGTTTCTGATCCAAGCCAAGATGCCATTGGCCTTCTTGGCCACCTGGGCACACTGCTGGCTCATGTTCAGTCGCTGTGAACCAACACCCCCAGGTCCCTCTCCTCCAGGAAGCTTTCTAGACAGTCTTCTAGTCTGTAGCTCTGCATAGGGTTGTTGTGCTCCAAGTGCAGGACCCGGCACTTGGCCTTGTTAAACCTAATGCCATTGGTAATGTATGTAGTAGTTAGGAAAGGTACACATGCTGGGGAGTATAAAGTGGGAAGTTGTGTAATGTCCAATGAAGTTCAGATTGATTTCTCTGAATTTATAAGGGAAAGAGTGAAGCAGTAGAGTGAAGTAGTAGATACTACATCTTAACACTCTTGAGCTTAGGGGAGAATTGTCTTGATGAAACAGTAATTGCTTTAAGTAGGTGAAAAGCAGCTTGGAAAATGCTGATAGCCTCCAGTTGTTCTTAATGTATTCATTAGTGCCATGGAAGATGGAACAGTAAGTCATCTTTAAACTTTATGAGGATGTCCAGGTTACCAAGCCTGCAAGCCTATTTGGGGGTATTCTGGGGTTCAAAATAACTATGAAGGATTTAGGGAACTACTAATTAAGAATATCTGAAAAACAATGGAAAATGAATTATTTGGTGAAACTGGGTAGGCTTGCAATGACACTTGTGTGGAATGATCAGCAGCAAGAGGGCAAGATGCAGTAGTAGGTCTTCATGAATGGTTTTTATGGTTGCTGTGAATTACTAAGTGGGCGTGGGTCCATGTTGTTACACTGTTGTGAAAAAGGTAGCTGTTGTGATTGCTTTGTAAATGATATTCTGTGCAAATATATATATATATATATATATATATATATATATATATATATATAAATGAGTCGTTNTTTTGGTTGCTTTTGCTTTTTTGTTTTTAATTTTTTTTTTCTTAATGCTGTTAGAAGAATAGGTACTTTCAGTTTGGAGTGTGGAACTTGAATTCCCTTTCTGGGGAACCTCAGAGGGAAGCAGCAGAAATGACAGAGGGTTAGACAGCATCTCTAGGAAGATAAAAGAAGTTAGAATTCTCTTTTCTACAAGAGAGAAAAAGAAAATGGAAACTTTCAAAAAGTAAATGCTTGGTGCGGAGTAGGCAGTAACCTAGTCTTTATGATGGCTCATGGTAGGTTAAGCAGTAATGATCTTAAATTGCAATAAGAGACATTCAGACTGGTGATTAGCAAAAATGTTAATTGAATTCTGTAATTGCATGCTTAGTAGCTGTCTCTTACTAGAGTCAGAAGTGCTCTGCTGTCTGCTGGCATAATTTCCCTTTTTGAAATGTCCCTGTGTGCATAAATACCAAGAAAAGTTGTGTGTCTTCTCTATGTGAGAAAAGAACCTGTCAGCTAACAATACACAGATTTTATTGCCTATTTTTATCTATTTTTGTTGGAAAGAGTCTAAATTCCTTTTTCTTACCCTATTTGTTGTGGATTTCAGTTCTGCATAGAGAGGATTCTGGTTAGCCCTTGATCAGTATTGGGAAGATTGATGGGAAAGGCATAAGAGGAATTAAATACTTGATCTTTTTTTGAAAAATCCTTTTCTTTAGAAGCTACTTTGTCATGATTAAATTGTGCTTGTTTCCCAAATTTGTTTGATAATCTCATCAGAAAGAGATGTGGGGTTTTTTTTTTTTTTTAATTAGTATTACAAGTCAATACTATACGATAAGATACCTTGATTTTCTGAGATGCTTCTTGACACTTGACTCTGAGTATCTTGTTCGGACATTTAGAACATTTTAAAGGCAGTACTAGCACTCATAGTTGTTATGTTCATATATATGCTTTATGGTTTTTGCAATTCTAGTTTTGAAGGAAAAGTTTCAGAGGCTAAAATTATTCTCTTCATTTAGGATAAATTATACTTCCTTTAGGAAGTACAAGTGTAGGAACTTTTATTTAAAATCTTAATTGCAGCAGAAAAGTAAAGAACATTAAATAGCTCCTTGGTTAACTTGGTACTCTGTTTTCTGTACTGTGTCATTTGTAAAAACAAAACGTGAAATAACTCCATCATAGAAGAAATTTCCATGAAATTACATTTGGAACATGGGTTCAATTGTTGGTCCTAATAATTAAATACAATGTTTGACTAGTGAATATTAGTGTTAAAAGTTCACAAGTAGTCTGAGATGGAGACTAGGTAATTGTCCATCATAAGATCCATCTTTTGGTACATTTATCACTTTGGTATTTTATTAGAAATTTAGTTTTATCACACTATTTGGTGCCAAGTATTCCCTGGTAACCTTATGCAGGGAGAACAATATTCTGTGGGCTTGGATGAATATTTGTTGGCTTTGTGAACTTCAGTATTTAAAAGAAAGGAGGACTGAAATGTCATTAGCATGTGTAAAATAGCTATTTGGAAGGAAATAGTGCTTTCAGGTTTTTATTAATTGGAAAGTGTGGTGTCAGGAGGCAAGATACTGATCTTCATTAACTGAGATATTTTCTGAGAACAAAACAAAAATCTCCCAATCATCAACAAAAACTACCAAACTCTGTTAATAGCTGTGAACTTCAAATTTTCTTTAAAACGGCAGTGTAAGTTTATATGCAGTCTTTCTCTTGCTGTTCTTCCCATTGCTGAACACAGAGCCCAGTTATTTCTTTCCAAACTGTATCAAAAAAATGCTAGTATGTCAGCATGAGTGATTTTTATAATAGATAGGGTTATTTCCATCTATCTCAAAATATTTCCCTGTAGAAGCAAGACGGGGTGTATTAGAGTGTAAAACCAGTTGAGCCTCTAATATCATTTGAGGGGTCAAGGTTTATAGGGAGATCTTATTTATTTATTTATCTATCTATTTATTTATTTCAAAACAGCTAATTCAGATGGAAAATATGACCTCTCAGCTGTCCTAGCTTTCATCATGCCTAATGGAGATGCAGCAAACATCAAACTAACTACAACTCGTAACCATTACTCTGGATGTAACATGTTAATGCTAATCAGTTTAAGTATTTGGGAGAGAGAGGTGATTGACTGTGGAATCGAGGGGCTGTTAGCAGGAGGTGAAGCATGACAAGAGTTGTCACACACCATAAAACCCACATGTCTGTTTTAACTGCGAACTCCAGCATCTAAGAGAGAGAGATTTAGTATGTGAATTTTAAGTTTTTAATATATTTTGTCAGTCTCCCTGGAGTATCAGGGCAAATGTTTCAGCTGTTTTGGGTGTTTGGGTTTTTTTCTTATTTTGTTGTATTGCCGGTATGAATTCTTTCTGGTCCATGGCACATATTTAGGGCTTTTGATCTTGTTCCCATAGTATTTAAGATGATGGATTGTTAATTGTCATATTCTTGAATGGGGTTCTTCAATCCTTTTTTGGATATGTAGTTCTGTGGATTTTGACTGTTCTCTTTAGATAGCGTTACTTATTAAGGTTATCCTAAATATGTATTATAGGGCTGTTTGTGCTTGCAAGATCAACATCACAGGCAGTAAATGGAAAAACAAAAGAAATTCCAGAAGTAGCTGCCTGTGATGTTCCTTATTTTTTTGCCTTTTTCTTTCCATCTGTGTAAAATCCAGAGCTTTATGGGCATTCAGTGTTAAGCTACCACACTTGTTAATTTGCTTCAGGTGTTTTACAAATAAGCATAACGATGTGTAGCTGGTGGTCCAAAGACAGCTTGCAGATTTCTTTGGAAATAATAAACTTCAAGGGTTCTAGCTTTCTTTTCCTTAAGCTTAAGTTAACTAAATAGAACTGCAGTTGTATTGGTAAAGACAAAACTCATGGTTATTCTCAATTTGAGTGTGAATCACTACAAATGTATCTTCTTCAGAAGGGAAGACTGATGGTATTTTGAAGAAGAGGTATCAATCTGCTATTAGATTTATCTTCTGAAGGTAAGTATTATTTCCACAATTGAAACGTTGTTGTGTATTGTTTTTCCAAACTCTTGTCAGTGGTAACCCTTACCAGTAGTTGGTTCTTAATTCATTTTCTGCATTTAATCTAAGGGATATGCAGCTACTTAAGTACAGGTCCTACACCTGTAAAAAGAATAAAATCTGAAAGTAGATGATCCTCTAAGTCACTGTTGCATAAAGCAATGTTCTGAGGCAAACTTTTTTCATAGCATTATTATTATTTGATGCCAAGAAAAAGTAGTTGAAATTAAAGCAATGCATGTTCTTCTGGTTACCAAAAAAGAAAAAAAAGTCTAATGAAACTATTTTATAAACCTCCCATGCTTTAAATAAATTCTAAGATTACTTTTGAGAAATACAGGGCATATAATTTCCTCTTTTGAAAGGGCTGTAATAACAATTGTAATCTGCTGTCACATATGGTAATGATTAGTGTTTCTGAGCCTTTATTTAACTGCTGGTGATCCTTGGGTGTGGTATTCTCAGCACATTGTTAATTCTTATTTTCTGCTGTCACATGCTCATTTAGGGAATAAGCAGTTTAATTTCTGTTTTCAATTTCAGTGTCTTAAGGTGATAGGAGTTAAGTATCTTCTCAATACACTTTGAATACTATTGCTTTTGGAAGAATTGTTAGTGTGTTAAAGAGACCCTGAATCGGAATGCTGCCTCAAAAATAGTATTTTCCCATTCAGTTAAAATCTAAATGCCACTTAGTACTTAGGAGGAGAGAAAAACCTCAGGAGTCTGCAGCCTTTATTTTTAGGTGATAATGAAGAGGGAAAAAAAAAAATCCTAAAGCTATATTTTGAGTTGCATTTCTCTAAAGACTTTCCAGCTAAGAAGTTAAACTTCTAGCTAAATTTATGGGTATTTTTTTCTGGGGAAAAGTAATGTGTTACAGCTTCTGTTTCTTCTATTTTGACTTGGCTCTGGTGCTTATTTGGCTGTCCCAGTAATCAATTAGTATTTCCCTTACTGCGGAAGAAATCATGCTTTGCTGTTCCCATGGCTCTTTCAAGAGGGGGACAGGAGACCTGGATTGGGGTTTTTTTGTTGGATTTTGGGGTTGATTTGGCTCATGTAAAGGTGCAGTGAGCACAGGTTGGGGGGAGATGAGTTGTATCTGTGTGCTGGGAGGAAAAGCCCTGTATGTTTGAGGGGCAGACTCATTTCAGGTTCCCTCGAATGACATTTGGGAATTCTCAGTGAACTCGATTTTGTGCACTGTGGCAATCACACATTACACAAAAGACCTAAACAAATGCTCAGTGCTCACATTTTTAATGAGACTCCCCACCTTAATATACTTTTAATATTTTAAAATTTCATTTTATTTTCTTTCCAACTAAATAATACACTGCAGTGGAAGTAGGTAATTCCATCTCTGTCCGCTTCTAACCTTCCCAATAAAGGAAACAGTGTCTCTCTAATCAGCATTTAAAAAATTTAAATGCTCCTTGGCTTGAGGTGTGTTTGGGTGTTTAGTTTATGCTTAGTAGTGATGATACAGTGTAATTGTAGAACTGTAGGTAAATTCAGAATGTCCAACACTTTCGTCCTGGGACCTTGATAGGCCTGAGAGGTGGGCCATTGTGAAACTCAAGAGGTTCAACAAGGCAAAGTGCAAGGTCTGGGCAATCCCAAGCACAAATACAGGCTGGGTGGAGAATGGATTGAGAGTAACCCTGAAGAGAAGAACTTGAAGGGTGCTGGTGGCTGAGAAGCTCAACATGAAGCAGCAACGTTCACTTGCAGCCCAGAAAGCCAATCATATTCTGGGCTATATCACAAGAAGTGTGACCAGCAGGTTGGTGGAGCTGATTCTGCCCCTCTACCCTGTTTTCATGAAACCCCACCTAGAGTACTGCATTCAGTTCTGGAGTTCTTGGCACAGGATGGACATGTAGGTGTCTGTGTCTTCATGGGACTAAGTCTTCCCTAGGAGGTGGAGAATGCCTTGAGACTGGGCAATGTCAGCTGCTGCTCTGAGAGCATCTTGGAATGTATTACTGGCTTTAGGCTGTTGAGGCATATATGGTATCTCGTTATTTGATATCCCAGTTGGGTAACTTCAGACTGAGTTGATACTATTCTCAATTTGGATCTTGGAAGCTTACCTTAGAAAATACATAATCTTCCAGACAAATAGCTGACCAATATATGATGCTGCTTGGGTAAGCCATATTAGGCCCTGGGTTACCAAGAAGCATCCTACAGTCACTATGCCAACACCGCTAGGATGTTTAAGGCTTTACAACAGAATTTAAGATAACTGGGAGCTGTTGATATTGGTCTTAGCCATCCATTCATGGTTGCTGATGTTACAAATACATGACTGAGCACATGGATAATTCTCAAATAAATACAGAACTTTTCTATGTGCCTTTTGGTTGCTTAAATGTAGCTTACTGTTCAGTAACATTGTCCTTTCGTAAGCTTGCCTGATACTCCGCGTCAAATGTCATTTCCATAATGTTTTGTTAGGAAAGACTTTTCAAAAGAGTACATTGTAAGATAAATGCTCTTTTGTACAGACACTACAAACTTCCATTACAAATTTCAGTTGCTGACATTTTTTTCTGTCTTAGATTCTGGAGTGCTTAAAGCCTGTGTATTTTTCAAAGAGCATCACAAGAAAAAGCAAGGTGAAAAGAAAATTATCATACTTCAGAAACTGGTATCTCACCACGATTTCTTTCTCTGCATCAGTACAAACCCACAGGAAGCTGGTGCTATGTATGAGAAAACTAGAAATTAAAACACTTCAAAAGTGTGTATATTTCATGCTTATTCACATGTAAAGTGTTCATAAGGGGACAGAAGTATAGTAGCTGCCAATAGACTGAAGAAGAATTTTCAGACAAAAATTATGAATAAAGTTTGCTCCAAATACTGGTGTACCTTTGAAACATGGAGGGATTTTGTTTCCTTTTCCCCCCCACTTTTAATTGGTAAACATTTTGTTGTTGCTAGAGAATAGAGAAGTCATGAGTGATAGTATCATGTCAGTAGTATCATAGGTGCGTTTGAATGCTGGTAAAGTGTTGTGGCATCTGGGGTACTAGTTCTGTAACTGACCTGATGCTGCTTGGTGTTACCTTGCCTGAATCAGTCTTATTCTGTGTTGCCTTGTCAGCCTCTCTCCCTGCTGTTGCTTTACCTCTGTGGGTGCGGAGAATTAGGGGATCCCAATTACACGAGTAAGCGGTAGAGCAGTGCCTTTGGCATGGTCAAAACCAGAGGGGAAAGCAGGACATCTCATCACATGAAATTGCTGTGTCTGTGCAAAACTGATGAGCGCTTGCAGCCCATTAGGCTGAGTTTCTGTTTAAATGAGTGAGTGCTCTGCCTTTATTTGCATGGTATAGCTTAATGACCTGTTTGAGTTGGTAATTTTAATACTACTTTTCCTCTGTGGGATGTAGAACGGGGAAAGAAATTGATTGCATTTTCCAGAAAAATCTCCTCTCTTCAAGTTGTGTGGTTTTGTTGTTGTTTTTAAGCTTTGTAGTAAATTTAGCATCTTGCGTTGACTTGCATTTGAGTTGTGGTGCACTGGCAGCAAGCTATGCAGTGAAGTTGAAATTGGTGATCCTGATTTTTTTCACTTACCTTTCAGACAGTCTGGAAAGAAACTAAGTATGCCTACAGGAATTTGAGTCTTGTGTAGGGAATAATACTGCAAGCACGTCAAGTGTGTGAAAGATACCTCTGAATCCTAACCATTAAAAAAAAAATTGGAGAACTCTTGCGGTGTTTGCAGCATATATATATATGTATGTATGTATGTATCTATCTCCTCATTTGTTTTAATGGACTACTGGGCAATTTGTGCTATATACCTAAACTACAAAATATGTTTTTCAGTGTAAAGGAAATGCTTGTTTAAAAACAAAAAGTAGAGAGTGTATCTAGGGCTAAAGTTTTGCGTAAGTCTAAGTTTTGAATGTACAAGCATGTTTAAATGGGGGAAAACCCTCAGCGCTTTCAATTCTATTTTAGTACATATTGTTTCTTTACAAATAAAGAATGATTTTCTTATAAACAGTATAAGAAAATATTTTCTGTGTTTTTTCAAATATAGAAATTTGATGTATAGTTTACTTGGACAGTGGTTTCTGATTTTCTTGGATTAGGTAGATGACTGAGGAAGGAGTGAGGTTGTGTACATTTCTGGGGTATAGTCTCTTAAGTTTTAAAAAGGGGGACAAGGGAAAGTATTTTGCAAGATGCTAAATAGATACCTTGGCTTTGTGACAAATGGTTTATGAATACTGTCTGAACTAAGATATGTAGACTGACATATGCAAATTTACTGTTAAGTATTTTTAAATGGGGTTGAAAAAACAGTACTGTAACATGTGTATATGCAGAAATGTATATGTTGGAACTTCGGAAGACTACACTGGATTATCTTAGTATAGCAACAAGATCTTGAAATACTTCAAGTTTATTTCTTATACTTTGATTGTGTTCTTTTCGTTTCCTCCCGATGGTTTTTATCTTGAGATAATTTGAAAGAAGCAGAATTTTTGAAATGTTGGAAATGTGAATTCTTGTATTCTGCTCCTTCCAATAATGGATTCTTCATAAAATTCTAAATATTAAGTAGGCACTTACATTGCATTATAGTAGACTTTTCCTTAAACTCTTTTTTTAAAGATTATTTTTAAAAGTCAAGATCCTAGCACTGTACTTTAGGAGCTGTTTTAATTCTCTAGTATTGTGTTCTCTTTTATTACAACTTTTTCAGCACAGGAGTGCCCTACTGGCCAGGATATCACACAGATGACAGTGCTATAGACATAAATATCCATCTTCTCCTGAGCAGCAGCTTGTCAACAGTTTTCAGAATTGTTCATAGAACTTACTAGGACCTTCTGGAACACAGTATTAATGACTTTAAATTGGAAAGGGGAAGATTTAGATTAGACATAGGGAAGAATTTCTTCGTCATGAGGGTGATGAGGCACTGGCACAGGTTGCCAAGGGATGCCCCATTCCTGGAGGTGTTCAAGGCCAGATTGGATGGGGCCTTCAGCAGCCTGATCTAGTAGGACTTGTCCCTGCTCATGGCAGGGGGTTTAAGGTCCCTTCCAACCCAAACCATTCTAAGTTTCTATAATTTCCTTGTTCCCTGAAAACCAAAGGGCAAAACTTGACATACAGCATGATAATAACTTACACGAATACATACTTCAGAGAAGATTTTCCAACAATAAATGCTCATTCATGTACACACTTTCAGGACTTCTATGAGGCTACTTATTTGGACAAGTATTCACAAATCAATCATTGTTTGAAATCTAAGTTAATTTTTAAACTTATTTTTTGATGGGCTTAATCTGAACCTTCTTCAGGAGGAAAAGCTCTTTGTTGTAGTGCTTTTCAGAACTGACGGTAGAAGGAGAATCTGTCAGTGTCAAGCCTCTTGGTACCATTAAGCAGGATGATAGGTAAGTTCAGGTCAGGGACATTTTCTGCAGCAGGGATTCAGACTGTATACTGAGTCGGATTTTTTCACTTGATTGTAAAGTTTTGCCTGGCAGATGTGTATTGGAAGCTTTGTTCTGTGCGGTTCATTCACCTGATAGTACCTGATTTGGAGTTGTCACTCTTGAAGAAATGGGGCTAGTGCAAACAGTAGCCCTGTTTTAGTGTCAATTTTTGCAGAACACCAGGACTAACTTTCTTAGCATCTTATCCTGTATAATCTGCTTAAACATCTGATTTTTCCTTTCTGACTTTGTAGCTAGACAAGCTCAGATTGTTCTGTCTCCTTTATACGTGTAAAATAAATTTACAAGGTGTGCTTCCTTCCATCTATAAAAGCTTCTGTTGCCCCTTAAATGGAGGGGCAAACCCACATTTTCAGGACAAATGTTGTTTGATGTCCTAAGGGAGGTATTTCTATTGCTGATGTATCTAAAATTTAAGTCTGCCTCTCGTTCTGGCTGGAGAAGGGTGTGATACAGCTGCATTGAGGGGTGTGTACATTATTATTCTATATAGTTCATTTTCCTATGGAGAAAGTTGAGAGAATTTTGACCTTAGTGACTTCAGAATAATGATGAACCTCTGTTCCTCTTATTATTTTTATTCAATCCTTCTGTGATGCCATTTCTAATTATCTGATCCTAATACAGGAAAGAGGAAAGTCTGCAGATGGAAGTATCTAGATAAGTTCTCAGAGATATGAGATGTCTTCTGTAGATACTGCTTCTGTGGTGTTACTAGGCATTTTGTATCTTGCTGGGTTCCTTGGTACTTGAATTTTGAGACTTTGCGATATGAAAGCTGATGCATTCCATCCTTTTCACGGTGAACAATCAGTTTCTTGGCTTTTATCTTTTTCCTTACTATTATTTTTTTCCCTTTCCCATTTTCCTCTTCTTTAGGATCATACATGATAGTGATTTCCTCAGACCATGACCCTGGAGAAAAGACTCGACTCCAGCTTCCAACTATGAAAGAAAATGATACTCACTGCATCGATTTCAGCTATCTTCTGTATAGCAAGAACGGAGCAAACCCAGGCACTTTGAACATCCTGGTTAGGGTGAACAAAGGGCCACTGGCTAATCCAATCTGGAATGTTACTGGCTCCACTGGCAAAGACTGGCTTCGAGCAGAGTTGGCTGTCAGCACTTTCTGGCCCAACGAGTATCAGGTAAACTTTTCACCATTTTATAGTGTTTACCATGAGTTTGTATACAATTTCTGTTCATTTTAGTCTGTTTAGATAGACTATTTTCCTAGTGTCCTTAAATAAATTGTTTCATTCAGAATAAATAATTATTTGGGGATGGGGATTTTTTATAGGAGGTGACTGTTATCTGTTGTTGGGGAAAATAAAGTAAGCAGGAAAAAAAGCTTAATTAAAAAAATTGTAAGATTGAAGTTCAGGAACATCAAAACCTAGAAATTCTCGGAAATAAATTTCCCATGCACCTGTAATTTGTGCCTGTCTTCCCTCCTCTTTTGGATATGGATGTGTTACCATGTCTAATTACCTGACCGTAAACTGTTTTTTTCACATGACATTCGCTTCATTTAAAATGTGTAAGCAGAATGGTGCTCACCTAATGAGCAGCTGCTTGGCATGTGTTTTTCTCCTGTTTGCTCACTATGGGACAAAACCACCTGCAGTGTGGGGCTGTTGTTTAGAGAGAAAAATTGTCTTGTTATTACTAGATGCTGTTATTTGATTTGTTTGATTAACCTGAGAAAGTACCTGCAGCTGTTTTACTCGGTGGGTATTTGATGTGAAGGATCAATCTCATACACAGACGTTTTTGTCCTGGTGTGTAGGAGGGGGAAGAGTTGAATTAAATGCAACTCATCAGAGTTGTTACACCATGAGATGTTACATCATTTATTCTATGCAGTGTTTACAGGCCATTGACTAAGGATGCTTCAGGTCATTAGCATTCTTGTAAACAGTTTGGATGTCCAGACTACTTATCAAATGACACAAAGTGAGCTTTTTATTAATGAGGTGTTCTTTAATAGTGCTATTGTAGGAATGTTTCTTAAAATGCCTTTTTAAAAGTTCCTTGCAGTCATCCAATGTCAAGATAATCTGCAAGCAGCCTTACTTACAGACGTAATATACTATAATTTTATCTTTTTCTTCAGTTTTTGTTTTCCAGTTTTTAATATTTATAAAGAAATTTAATCTATCAGTAACACTGAAACTGGATGAAATTTGATTTAAAGTTCTGAAACCTAGTTTCATAAAGCTTAGCTTCTGAGGAGGTATTTTATTAACCCTTTTATGTTGCTACGAAGTAGCTTTTGGTGTGCTTTAAAAAATAGGAGCCTCTTTATAGCAGTATAGTAGTAATCAAGTATAGCAGTATTATATACAGTAAATCAGATTTCTGCTGACAGATGGCCAGGCTTGACAATGAGATTGGTGGTTGGGGCCTTATCTTAGCAACATGGCTATTTTTCACTTATGTTATAGCCTTCACATTATCTCTCTACAGACTGTGCTTAAATTCATTCTTTTCCCTTGCTTGGTCATCTAGCAGAATATTGAAATAATGTGTAACACAATTTATTTTTAAATTAGAAATAAATCTGAAGTAGGACTGGAGAACCGTTAATGCAACTTGCCATGATTTGCGTAGGACTTGTACAATCGCTTTCATGAACAGGAGGGGAAATCTGCATGCTGTCTGTGTATGCCTGCTTGTTTGCTCAAACAGGGTTGGTATTTTTGTGGTTTTAAGTGGTCCTTTGAGGTCTCAAAGTTAGTGTTGCTCTACATTGTCCTCCCCCTCTTTTTTTTTTTTGTTTTGTTTTGTTTTAGTGTTAGTTTTGAGTTTTTCTTTGGCATGGAAGTATTTTTTTCATTTTTCTCACAGGAATTCTTTGCTGCAGAGCTATACGTCATAATTTTGGCACTCTGATCTAGTTGGTTGATGAGTTTAGCTAGTGCTGAAGGGAAATTACAAAAAACAATCCATATGTGATGGAAGCGGTTCTTTAGTAAACTAGGAACTGAATCTCTGCCTGTACAGGCAAAGTCACTGCTAAACATCACTGTTGAAGCACAACTATTTGCATGTACTTTGTTAATCAGGTCAACTTCAGTGTCATTTCCCTTGCTTGTAAGAGAGCAGAGATTAGTAGAGGCTGGATATCACAGGTTACATGTCAGAAAGGCTCATATGGTGACAAGGAAGTCTCATATGGCTGCTTGGAAGTTAGCAGGATGACTGTGTTTATAGTACTAATAACATGCTGCATCTCAACTAATTAGCTCCTAAACAGCATTTGTGTGTGCTGCTGTGCTGATTGAAGCTTTATTGCTTCTTGTTCATGATCAGCACAGAAGAATTGTCAACAGCATGGGTAGAGCTTATGCATTTTTGGATGGACTTAACATCTCTTTTTACTTGTAAGGTTTTTTTGGTTTTTTTTAGTAGAATCCATTTACTTCCCCTTTTTTATGTTCTCTTGTGGGGTTTTTGGTTTACTTGATTTATTTTTTACCTATTTATTTATTTTCTGGCAAAATTCAGCACACTTGATTACAATAGCTTTACTGAATCAAGCTGTAATTTGTTTAGATCTGTGTATGGCAGATAATTCTAAGAAGCTTATAGAAGAGTTCATGAACAGTAAACTCATGGTGTCATACCTTCCCAGAATTTCCAGACTTGATCTATTTGTGGTTCAACAACTTTGAGTTTAAGACACGAAGTATTGCATTTGTACATGTGTTATCCTGTTGAGGCTTTTTGCACTGGTTTAAGTTTCTATCAACTACAGTGTATATTATGTGGAATCCTAATGCTAATTTCACAGTAGGACCATTCCTGTGGGTTCTTCCATGCATGGGGCCTCTAATTCCTCAGTTGTCATATTTTGCACCTGGTGGATTTTGGCAGTCCTGTAATGATGAGTTCTGTTTCCTCTCTCCTGCTAGCAAGGCATCTGCATCTTCTATTCTGCTTGTTTAACATGTGGTTGGTTAGAGAATCTCTTGGGATTTAGGATATGATTTGATTTTGGGCCTTGTTAGTTCTGCCATCTTTTTTTTTTATCACTCAGTTGGAAATATGCGACCTTTGACCTGCCTAAAGCTGGCTTCCAAGGAAAAATATTTTGGGGTTTTGGTTGTTTAAACTTTGTAAGTGTCTCAGAGTTTTGTCTGTCTATTGTCTATATTGGTTACTACTGTAACTCATTAATTTATTTTAGCCAAGAAGTTTATTCCTATCTGGATATGTTGTTTTGTCTAATGCTTCTGCTAATTTCCCCAAACTCTGCTTCTGTCACAGAAGCCTTTTCTCCTTTGCCAGTGATGCCATCCTTTTTGGTTTGGTTTTTGTGTGCGCGTTTCTGATTTTCCACTCTGTCTCCCAGAAATCCCTTGATTCCTTCTGTGTGTGTGTGTATGTGTCCCAGCAGATTATTTTGCTCCTACTGTGTCACATCCTTGCTTGGTTATGTGTGAGGTCCTCTTTCCAACAAGAACCATGGATTTTCCAGTCTTGGTTTTCTTTTCCATCTTTCTGGTTTTTGTAATGTTTTGTCCAGAAACTGATAAAGAACCACAAATCTCAATCTTCTAAAAAATTAATGATTTAATTTATTAAAATGTGTTAGTAAAAAGTTAGTTTGCTTTATAAATAAAGAAAACTTAAGTTAATATTTATCAAACTAAGATAGCTTTCCCCCCCACCTTTTTTTCTTTTTTTCCCCCCTTTTTTCTTACTTTCTTAAACTTGCAACAACTTGTGCTTGGTAGGTAGTATAAGTCACCAAAAGGCTCTGCCTATAGGTACATAGTTCTTCAGCCCTCTTTTTGTAGAATAACTCCTTTGAGAATACTTTATGGCTTTTAGGAATTTCAGGTGTCTGTCTGTAAACTATTTTTTTCCAGTTTATTAATAAACAGTGAAATGGCTTATGCTTGTTTCCTTCTTTTCTCTTTCCTCTCCCCCATAGCTTTCAGCACTTCTGACTGTCTCACTGCTTACTGCGATAAGTGATGACTGAAAATTGGAGCCCTTTGGAAATGTGCCTGTATAGGAATAATGTTACTTTCTAGTCAGAAATGCTGTGTAAACCCCAAAGTGTTCTCCTAATTGTTGCTTGCTAGACAGGACTTAATCAAAAGACTGATTTTATTCAGTTTATTACTCAGGGAAATGCATTTTTATAATGAACATTCTTATTGCTTCTCCAAGACTTGTTAGTACAAACAGAACACCATCTTTTTTTAACTGTTAGGATAAACATGAAAGTGTGCAAAAGTATCTGTCACATTTCTGTCTCATTTCTTCTGAGATGTTTATCATTTTGCTGAGGACAAAGGAAGATG
The DNA here is from genome assembly GCA_013389865.1 of Piaya cayana. Classification (NCBI taxonomy): domain Eukaryota; kingdom Metazoa; phylum Chordata; class Aves; order Cuculiformes; family Coccyzidae; genus Piaya; species Piaya cayana. Next base: position 344,094 of record WAAB01011266.1, read on the forward strand.
AAGTTCAAGAGAGCTTACCAGCAATATTTTAATAACTTAGTTCTGTCGATCACAAAACAATTATAACTCTCAAAGTACTTTGGCAAATCCTGTCTCTTTCAAGGACTTCTGCAAATATTGTATCACTGCAGTCCAAATTGGAAAAAATTGTACTACACTGAGTAAAACTAAGCATTACTCAAACAAGCCTAGTCATGGCTGAATTTTTCAGTTACATCATAAGTATTGGAGATTTCAGTGTATCTTTTTGTTTTGTTTTATTTTGTTTTGTTTCAGTGTGGCATCTTCTACAGACTAGACACAATGTGCTTTTTTTCTGTTATGAGTTAGTTCTCTTATGAGCACAGAAAGTTCCTGAATGATAAGAGACTGATGATGGTGGGAAAGTAAGTAAATATTGGTGATACACTGTCATCTTTTTTTTTTTTTTCCCTTAGGAACTTTAAAAGTTGTCATATGGATGTGTATGTAATAGCTTTCCTAGCTTGGTGGGTTTAATTTCTGTTAACCTATTTTGGAGAGACTCCATTTGTTTTGGGGCCTACTACAGTAAAAAAAGAGCAAATACAATAAATTAGTATCAAAGAATTTTTACAATTAAAATTAGCAGAGATTATTGTTACCACCTTGGATTTTACAGGCGAAGGACTTGTGGGGTCTGGGCAATCACTTGTGTTGCTCTATCTTTACTCCTCTGCTTGAAAAACAATAAATTTCCAGAATTTTGAAGCTAAAGCGTCTTGGAAGGAAATTTCAGGAACAATGTAGATCTTCAGAAAGTAATGTTTTATTCCTCCCTTTTCCTTTGTTTAAATGTTTTCAAGATTGTCGTTTCCACTGCTTTGCTTTCTGTTGCATTATGGTCTGTGAGTGATTTTCTTCTGTTTTACTCTGTTCTTGGTTTCCTTTGCTAAATGTATGAACTGAACTTGAAACTAGAGTGGAAATGTCATACTTGAAGCACTGGAGTATTGTAAGGAACTCTATTACTATACATAAAAGACATTCAGTTCTCAGTCCATTGAATAATGTAGTGTCAATGAAGCTGATGAGCATTTTGACTTTTCTCACTATTCCTTGCAAGACAGTGGATATCTTTAGAGCAAGGTGATGAAACTTTAGTAAATACTTTCTATTTCCAAAGGCAATGAGCAATGTGGAAGTGAATGTGCTGTATGAGTCCATGTTATAAATTATCTTTTATTACCTAAAAATCTCAGGTGGCTGGCTGGCTATGAACTTATGAAAACTTACTTTGAGATAAATATGTAATATTTTTAGCCAGTGCTTAATATCTTATGAAAAATATGTGACTATCTCAGCACTCTTTCAGGAAACATTCCACTCATCAGCAAGGTGGTATGCAAATTTTACATTAACCTTGATTACTGAGGTTATGAAAAAAACTATAGCATTTCCCTCTCCATCAGCAGGTACTGTCAGGCAGTGAAGTGGAAAATACACTGTTGTTAATCAGTACCTCAGAGTGCCTGATTCAATTTTTCAGAAATACAAGAGTAACTAAAATCATGGCGTGTAAATAAATAAGTACTGGATAGTTCCTTTTGTCACGATTTTTTCTTTTTTAAGATTTTTGCCTATAGTTGGAAAGCATAATTACTTGTTATGTAAGAAGTTCAGATTTTGTCATGTTTTTTGTCAGCTTCTGCAAGATTCTGTCCCTTTCTTAGAAAAATGGTGAATTTCATCCTATCAAGTATTTGGCAATGATACACACTTCCATTCAGCTCTTCTTAAAATATGTTTTTATTCATATGAAAAATGAAATGAGTGAAAGTGGGTCATGACATGAAATCAGTGACATAGACTTGAAGTAGATGATGAAAGGAAAACAGAAATTGATAATACTTTATTTCATTATACAGGCTCTGAAAAGATTGAGTAATGAATTGTGCTTTGCTAGGGGTTTCCAGACTACCCCACAGTAAATAAAGGAAAAGTATGATAGCACGGTATTGAATCATCAAAAAGTTCAATGAAATCTCTGCAATTCAATATTTGGAAACCAACTAGCCTTCAACTTTATGGATCTCAAAGAGTCAGGCACTTTGACTTAAAATTCTGAACTTATCCATTCATCACTGATAAGATGCATTGTTAGGTAATTTTAACTGTGGAGCATTGTATGTCTGGACATTCCCAGCCCCTAATACCAATGCTGGAAGAAAAGTAGTACTGAGAATTATGCAACCACTTAACTTGCTTTTTGTCCTTTCCTGCCTTTTATTATTTAGAGCAAGAAGAAATACTCTAGAAGAATTTTTTAGTCTGTTTTTTTTTTTGCATCTGTGCACACCATGCTACAATGTGTTGGTTGTTTTGATGTTGGTTGGTTGTGGTTTTTTTTTTTGGAATATTTTCTTTTTCTAATTGTAGATGGTGAACAAGCCTGAGGCTTGGAGAAAAGACAAAAGGTTTTCTTCATAAAGAGTAATAGGTAATGTGAATCCCATGTTGACTGGTGGTTTGAACTCCTCATTGGGAAATAAATGCCTCATATCTTTATAATTCTCTCTCCCCTGAATGTATTACTTTTCCTTAGTATAGACTTTGTTTCAGTTGACATTGAAAACAGCTGAGATGGTTGCTCTGAAGGAAAAAAATATTAAAAATTCAAAGAAGGAGGAAGGATCGTATAAATTACTTTGCACTAGAATTGCATACTTATCAATTATGCACGGTCCGAGTATTTAAATAAACAAGCAAATAAACCAACAAACCAGTATTGTTGAATTTTCCCCTCTGCGTAAAAGATACTACATAGCACTTTAAAGACATCTCCATCCTCCTTGCCCCATCCTGCCAGTGTGAAGTAAATTATACCCCTATTCTGGGTATTCTGAGACACCATCTGAAGCAGAATAATTTTCTGGCTTGACAGTATTGATGAGAAGTTTGCAAACTAGTAATTGCCCAGTAAGATAGTGCTTTGGGCTCAAAGCCAGGAACTGTTGCATTGTAGTCTTTGCAGACATATTATTTTCTTCTTTGAGAGCTCTCTCTCTTATTGTTAGTCAGTTTTGGAGCTCCTTCACTTTTCTTTGAATATCTTTACGTGCAACTCTGGACAGTTTAAAGAATTGTTATAAAACATGTTGGATTGGATTCCTTCAGCAAAGTACTGTGGCTACATAGAAGAAACTGTGTAATCCTGTGTGCCAAGCTGTTTCTGGGAGTTTGCTTGTTGTTTTGTTGTTGGTTTCTTCTTTTGAGTTTGTTCTATTCTGTCTTTTTTTTTAAATTTTTTTTTGTGGCCTAAGGGCCTTCTGGACTCTTTGCATGTGGTCCATGAGACTGTTTGGCATACCATTCATTTACTGGAATAGGTTCTGTAGCTAGAATCCTTTTTTTTTTTTGTTTAGGGTTTCTAGTTGCTCACAGAGGTTTTGTTGATGCAACTTGAATACTGTGTTCAGTTTTGGGACCCCCCACTACAAGAAAGGCATTGAACTGCTAGAGCGTGTGCAATGAAAGGCAATGAAGGTGATGAAAGGTCTGGAGCACGAGTCTTGTCTGAGGAAACTGGATTTTTTTTAGGCTGGAGAAAAGGAGGCTGAGGGGAGCCTTTGTTGCTTTTTATGACAGGGAAGCTGTAGCAGGTTGTAGCAGGGAAGGGTGTTGGTCTCTTCTCCCAAGTAACAAGGGATAGAATGAGAGGAAGTGGCCTAAAGTTGTGTTAGAGGAGGTTTAGACTTGATATTAGGAGAAATGTCTTTACTGAAAGTATTGCCAAGTTTTGGAAGAGGCTGTCCAGGGTTGAGTGAGTTACCGTTCCTGGAGATATTTAAAAAGCATGTACATGTGGCACTTGGGGACATGGTTTAGAGGTGAATGTGGCAGTGTTAAGTTCATGATTGGACCAAGACATAAAGGTCTCTTTCAACCCAAATGATTCCGTGGCGCATATGCCAGGATTACTATCTGTCTTTCAGACAAACAACAGCAAATGAAACTTGTGGCTCTTCCTCTGAGTTAAGCTGGGACGGTGCACTAGTGCTTGACAATGGCAAGGCAGAGTGAAGACACATTTTCCATGCTGGTGGAGGAAACAAATTGTGTGGGTATCCTTGCTGTCATAGAGCAGAGGAATTCATGGGGTTGTTACAGTGCCAGTTTACTGTCCTGCTGCAGTGCGAACATTGTATTTACTGCCTTGGATGAAAAAAATTACAATTATGGCAGAATGTAGTCTGTGCTATGCTTGTTGACAATGAATATATCTCACAGGTTGTGCATTCTTAAGTAAGTGTTGGCTATTGGAAGGAAATGACTAATCAATTCTCTTCTTTAAACAGTGGGTTGTTTTTTTAAAAGTAATTATTGTGCTGTATTAGGTGATTGAAGTTTAAATGCTGCAGGCTCATAGTCCTTCAAATACAGGAAACACACACATCTGTCACCTGGAAGTGTCAGAAGTTTGCTGCTGTTTCTGGAATTAAGTTATTTACAAGGGAGGAAAGCATATTTGTTAATTGGAATGATTTTATGATAAGAGATTAAAAAAACCCTAAAACTATAAGGCATGAATGGAGGAAGGCAATCTTTCTTTTCTCTGCTTTTTTTTTTCTTTCTGTGACTTTAAAGGCACACGTGCTCACGTTCATAGGCTCTGACATGTAAGTGAACTCTTGTTTCTCACACCCATCTTCTCTGCTATGCTTAGGTGATTACTGTGAACTTTCTAGCCTTCACAAAATGAATTTACAAATAGTTGCAACCCGCATTAAGTCTGTCTTTTCTCCATTTTTTCTTATGAGTTGTATTTTCTTTTGTATCAAATACAAGTGCTTCCTCCTGTGTCTGCATTGCTGCTTGGTTCGTTCTTTCAGAGATTTTGTGGTTTAAAAAGCAAATCAATTTCAGCTAGTGCATTTGAATTGCCATGGTGAACTTTGATGAATTGAACTTTGGCATTTTTCTAATTCTGGTTCATTACAGTGCAGCCACCATGCTGTGCACGTCCAGAGAAGAAGACAAGAAGTAGTGAGATCCTCCCTTAATCTTAGACTTAACCTCAGAAGAGCAGGGACAGTGGCAGCACTGTGGTCCTTTCTTCCCTGGCCTGTGGCACCCGTGGCTGCAGGCAAAAGGACTGTGATACTGGTTCTCCTGCTACCACTCCACTTGTTTTCTAGTTATCCCAGGAAGTTGGTGTCAGTTTTCCCTCTGCACTGGTGCAGGTTCCTACTCTGCTGTGTGTAAGTGAATGCTTCCTGGGTGATATTGGGTCTTCTCCTTTGCAGAGTGAATATGTGCTGCCTTTTGTGCTGTGCTTGTATTTGTGATGAATGCAAAACCCAAGGAACACCATGTTTCCTAAAAATAAAATAAACAAATAATTATTATTAATAATGAGGAACAATAATGCCACCAACAAAAGAACCCTCTGCTTCTCTTTTTCCATAATGGTAGGCCAAGGGGATGACAAATTCCTGTTAGCATGTTTCCAGTGTGTTTTAAAGTAGACCTTAAGAGGCAGGTTACCAATCTGTTGTTCAGTTTTCTACTGCTCTTAATGAGAGAAGTGTGAGCCTGCCACCTTAAACAAATTTCTCTCCTTCGTGCACTGAATTAATAAACTGTTTTATAATGTATTGAAAACTGTGATAAATTAACAAAATGTGGTGATGGATATCAAGCAGCTTGCAATTCATTTGCAGGTTAGAGAAGAATATTTCCTGTCACAGATCTTGACAGGACATCAGCTGTTTTTTGTGCATCAGCTGTTTTTAACACTCTTTATATTTGAACAATGAAAGAGAATAAAGTTTAGCAGCAGCTGTAAGGCTTTCCTTAATGAGCTGGAACATCAGTTGTACTTGACTCAGTAGCATTGAATTCATTCTCATTGCATTGCTTAACTGTTTGTTATTTGTTATTTGTTTATTACTAATTTGTCCAAAGTGTAACATGTAGTATAACCAATATTTTTCAAAAAACTATGTGACTAGTTTCAATTTTATGTTTGTCTTGACTCAGTTAAGTACAACATGGCATGCATTTTAATATATTATTTGTTTACATATGTTAGATAAATACTGCATAGCATGTTGAAACAGAAAAATGTGTTAAGTGGGTATTTTGTCATAACAAAACAGTATAACCAGGCACATACACTTTCTTTGGCTGCAGTTTTACAGAACCATCAGTTAGGTTCAGAATATTACATTGTAGAACCACCTTTCTTAGAAAGGTGTTTTGTTTTCTTTCCCCTTCCCCCCCTTTCCCCCCTTCCTCCTTCCCCCAGCAGTAGAGGTTTCAGTTTTCCAGAAATTTACTTCCTCCCCTTCCATTTTCTCTGGACTTCAGCACCTTGTTGATGGTGGTCAGATCTGTAATGGAAGGAAGTCTTCTGAGATACAGCTGTATTCATGTTTCTGCTTCTAAAGTTAGAGAGCATTTTAGTTTGAGGATGTGTATGTCTTGCTCATTCTCGAAAAAGAGTGGCAGGAACAACAGTGCAGGCAATAAGCCGAGTTTCTTATTCTGTAAATTTGAAAATGTCAGTGTGATCCAGGTACCGATATTCTTTATAGCCACATAGAGGATTATAATTTTACTCAGAAGTGAAACCACAACAAAGATAAGTAATTTTCTTTTCCAGTTTAATTAGACTGTTAATTAAATTGGGAAAACTAGCTTGTCCATTTTAAAATCCATATTAATGTTGGTACAGTAAGTCTACTGTACTGCTAAAACCGGTTCTGCAAGTGCTGTGTATGACTGAGATTGCAGTGTAGTTTCCCTGCTACAGAACACGTGCCATGCAAACTCTTCAGAAACCACTTTGTTGTCTTTGTTTGACAGACAGTACTTGTCTAACACATTCCAAACCCTTGTAATTTCAAAAATATTTTTGGAGAAGTTTGAAGAAAAAATACTTCAGGTTGGGCTGGGCTGGGGGCGAAGTACAGCAGATGAAAAATAAGTTAATTGTGGTATTTTGCAAATGCTGCCTCTCCTTGTTGCTCTTTGACTTCCTCACTTACCAGGTTTGTGTTATATCAGTGGGAAACAATAATAATAATGAAAAACTAAAAAAAAAAAAAAAAAAGAGAGACCCCAAACCTGGGGTCACTAAAGAGTGTGAAGCTTCGCTGCCATAAATGTGGGAGAGTGGGCAGGGTTATGTAGCTGGGAGTGGGGATGGAGTGGGGGTGGGGGGGTGTTTGAGGGAAGTGATGGAGCATTTTAGGGATCTGCCTTTGATGTTATGACCTTTGCTCACTTAACCAGAGTTGTGGCAAAACTACCTGTGGCTTGTAGCTTGACACTGCACTCGGCAAGCCAGTCCTATTGATGTGAGGGGAAGCAAAAGGCTGCATTTCCATTAAGGGGTTGTTTTCTCAGGGGTAGTTGGGAGAAAAGCTTGCAGCAGCTCTGTTCGGAGACTTTCATTTAGGCAGTTCTGCAGTGGTGTTTGGGAAGGGAATATTCTTCATCTATAAAAATGCAAAACTTCGTAGGGCCTTTTTTTCTTGGAGGTGGACACTGAAGGGATAAATTGCAAGAAAAGAGTCCAAGTGTGAGCATCAGCAGAGCACCAGCAGCTGGAGCAGTTAGCACCAGAAGGCAAGGAGGATGATGGAAAGTTGTCACTTCAACTGCAGTTTCTTAATGCTGGGACGTGAGTAATAGTCAACAAATCTTTCTGGAGATATTATTTAATGGCCAGTTATGATGCTGCTGGGGAAAAACCCTCCCTTCTAGGGAGAACTTGGTTTTGGCCAAAAAATGTTAGCAATCAGATATCTGCTTTCAGAAAATATATTTCAGAATGAGAGTAGGATCTGCTTCCTTAGGTGTAGTCAACAGGTTTAGAGTGTTTATTTGCAAAGAAAAAAATTGTGATTGATGTTTTTCAAATCTTAACAAAAAAGCAAGTACAGATTTCATAGAAATGGAAGAACAGGTCAATTTCAAACCTTATTAAACTTCCCTAATTCATAAGTTGCACATTCTTTGGTAGTCTATTCCAGAGCGAGAATAGGGCCAGACACTTCACGCTTCCAAAGATTATGTAGGAAAGGTGGACAGCTGCAAATGGAACTTTCCTGTGTAAAACCCTAAGCTGAAATATTTATTTTTTCCTAGCACTTCACCAAAAGTGCTAGATGAAGCTATAGTTGAGCGCCTGAAAAGTGATCCAAGAAAACTTATCAAGCATAGAATCTGGACAGATTTTTTTCCATTGGTTTGACTTATTTAGTTTAAAATCAGTTAGCTGATTAAAGAAAACAACCCAGTTTATGTTGAAGTTAAATGTGGCTCTATTTGACTGCTTTGCTTTTCATAGTTCAATTACTGTAATTTTAAATGTAGTGAATTTTCATGGTGTACAAAGGAACCTTAGAGCAGATCTTAATTGCTTTTCTAAATTCTTTAGCTTCATATAAATATTGTGATTCAAGTTGATAAGTAATTTTTACCTATATTATTTAATGTTGAGGTTTTCACAGGTATTTCTTACTTAAATACCACAGTAGTGATATTTAAGCTATAATTAAAGTTTATAATTTAGAACATTAGGAGCTGTTTTGTCTCCATTCTAATATATTTATAAAATGAAGTTGGGTATATAGAGAATAGGAATAAAATATGGTTGCAAAACTAATACAGATTGCCTCTAGAAATATTCGAGAAAAATATTTTCTTGTGTACAGTATCTTCAAATATATAATGAAGAAAGTTACTGAATGATTCTGTAGTCTAGATGCTGTTCTGGTGTGAAATTTCTGAGGAAGGGATTGATATACTTCTGGTGTTTCCCAGGGAGGATTTTCACATATTGTATTTACATCAAGCTAGGATCTGTGAGTTTTATTAGTAAATCCAAATGCGGCTATTAGTATAGGGCTTTAGTATGTTTTTAGTTGTTTCTTTTGCTAACTAATGTATTAAGTGGCTGCCATTGAATGCAAGTTCCCATGTAGGCCTGGGAATACTATTTTCTGTTTACTTACTCATATTGCTATAGCAGGTAGCAGCGATTAAAGGCAACTTCAAAAATGACATTAGGCACCCTGATCTAGTGGGATGAGCACCATGGCAGGGACATTGGAACTAGATGATCTTTAAGGTCCCTTTGAACCCAAACTGTGATTCTGTGATTTTAGTTTCTTTTTCTGGTTTTCTTTCCCAAGCTAATTAAAATGAAAAATACCTGCCTCCCCTCCATCCCCTGATTGTGACTTGGTGTGTTCTCTCTTCCACCATGCTTAGCTTCACAGGCAGCATGAGATACCTCTTATGATAAATTACAGGAGATTTCGAACTTCTGGCAACTTTCTTCTACCTTGTCTTCCTTGTGGTCATCATCTACCTAATTTGCAAATTCTTCACCCATATTACAGCATTCAGTATTTTAATTTTGTAAGTGAATCTTTGCTGTTTTTCTCAAAGGAGTAATTTGTTCCTTCAGACACGTTCCCTTTCCTGTAAACAAGCTGTTGATATTGTGCTGGTTGTTAGCTGTCTTTGTAAGGATGATTGATATTGAGCCAATATGCTATGGCTCGTGCAGACCAAGGAAAACAGTGGTCCTGAAAACAAGTAATAACAACTCAGTTTGAACATGAATTGGTCTGTCTCTTCTGGTTAGCTGCAGCATCCCAGGACATGCATTTCCTGAAGTGGAATGTAAACAGTTTTTAAGGACCAGTCCTTGATAACTGATTTAGATATTCTGTGCACCATTAATCTTTGTGATGTATCTATCACTGAAATCAGCCTGCTAAGAGTGTTTCAGATTCAGTATCGATGTTTGTTGCTGCAGTAGCTCTAGGTTGTCAGTGCTACACAGAAAAGAGGATGAGGTCTGCGAAGTGAACATTGTACTATAAAGTTAAAGCTGATTTATGTGGGGTGTGTTAAAAGTGTTTTATCAGCACCTTCCCAGTCAAATCAGATGTGACAACTTAGGTGTGTATAAACCCAAGCCTGGAATAAAACACAGCCAGAATGCAGTACAGCATAACCGCTGACAGAAAACTACAGTCATATGGTGGAACTGCAAGTTCAGAAGGTCTCAAAAGTCTGTTATACTCTGTTCAGCCTCTCCTATGCGGGTTTGTAATGCAATCAGCATTTGAAGTTTGCTTAATGTCACAGTGGAGGTGGAAACATGGTCCATGTTGCACATCTTAGACCATCAAAGGAGTCAAAAGCAGACGCAGTGAGTGCAATGCACAGCTAGAGGATAAAGGGATTATTCATGATACTAAGACAACCTGCATGCTGAGGATTTTTGATAGACACAGTGTTAACTTGCTGTGTATTTGCATACAGCAAACAGAATTAATGAGATATTTTACTTGAAAATAACATGATGAATGTATTTTGTATGTTCAGCTGCTGCATGGAACTGGAGTCAGTGCAACACGCTAGTACTGACAGGTAATGTCAGTTAGCAGGTCTGATGCTTTGCTTTGTTTTGGTGTCTTCAATGGATGTTTCTAACACAATATTTTTTTAAAAAATGTTCAATGATAATTGTATTAATCTACTACTGTATCTTCCCCAGTTATGAACAGTGGAAAATAATTTCATTCATGCTTAGTGGATATATGCTTTAAACTACTATGTAGTCTGGTATCCCTACATGCCTTTTGAACACGCTCGTGTTAAAAATAGTCTCCTGGTTCAGATAGGGTTTTTCTGGGCTGCTGTCAGGAGAAGCGAACTTTGAGTTTTGGCTGTTTTGACTTGCTTCTGCTTGGGATGAGCCTATCTGAGCGGTGCCTTGTGTATCATGGGTTCTGTTATTGTTCTCGTTGAATGGCAATTTCAGGAGAAAACTGAAAATTCTTACAAGGCTGCAATTGCCATCTTTCATCTTAAAATCACTTCCACTAGAAAGAAAAGATCATTACTCTCAGGGTATAGTTAGAGGTAATACACTATCATGTCATCTTACTTCAGATTATTTTCACTTATTCAAGAGGCCAAGGCATGAGGAATCCAAGATGACAGTGGTGCTAAACAAAGCTCATTGAAACTGTGAAGGTTTTATAGTTTGTCTGACAGAGAGGCAGCTAAACTAACAATAGTGAAAAAGCAATTATTTTTCTCAACATGAAAGAACCTTTTGATAGAGATATGGTTTTCCAATATGTTTAATACAGCTTCCTAAATTAATATGAAACACAACAGTAAAAAGCTTTCCTATCTGTCCATGTAACTACACTTGTTAGACATGTAATTTCTTCTCCCTTGGATTTCTGAAGGACAAGCCTGTGGTAGCAGGTTCTGCATTGTGCAGATAGTGGTGAGGATGTAAGTAGACCCTGTTATGATCAATTATGTGAATTGGTTTATATTTAGTTATTCATAAGCACCTGCTAATTGAATAGTTGTTTATTTGGGGATTATCATTTCAAAGTATGTTTCTGTGCACTTTTAATTACTGGTTCTATAAGAATGCCCTCACCTTGGACTTGTTCATGAACAGCTGTACTGGGTAACTGCATGTAGACAAGACTGTAATCTTTCCTGATGAATATAAATACATTTTTTTCCAAGTAGCTGAAGCTGTTAACAGATGGCAGATGGAAGTAGAAATGTATTGTGTGTGCTGCTCCTTCTGTCTGCTTTCTTCCCTCCTCCTCTATTTGGGGAAACTGGAGAATTATCATGTGTTCTTGAAAAGTGGATGTAACTGCTCTGCCAATGAGCTTTCAAACACTACTTCCAACAAAAGAGTTTTAATGTTCTCATGCCTTTGCAGAGTTGGAAAATGTTAAATAACAGTTCTGAGAAAAACATCATAGCAACTCCTCATCATCTATTTAGAGCAGAGCATAGATATTTGCAAGACAGAATGTCAATCAGGATTTGAAATACGTTTTTTTGACTGTTTGAATAGAGAAGTACTTAGTTCTGTTGATATTATAAAGATCTTAAAATGCTTAACTTACTGTGCAGAACAGTGATTTTTTTGAACATTTTTGAGGAAGTTATGGAATCTTGAACCCGTAATTATTTTTGTAAGAAGATAAGTGGAAATCTTCCTTCTTTGAAGTGTGTTGAGCAATACACCTCCTTCTCAGTTACTTTGCCCAAATGGTCATTTTTCTGTACACTGCAGCAATTGAATGAAATCCTCTACCATTTTGGAAGTTTGGTTGCTTCCAAATCTCAGCAAAGACCACTGGTCATTTGGAAGTACTTCTAGTTTGATTAGCAATGTTTGTGAGGGATTGAGTGCAGCAGTAATTTGAAAGGACTAATACTTCTGATATTTACTGCTGTCTTGTTAAGTTAATGTGAGCTGCACTTGCTCGTAAGGTGCTTGGATAGGATTAGCAGTCAAGAGGTGATGTTTGGGACTTCAGAGGCTTGAATGTAGTTTTTATTTTTCTATATCACTGGGTAGGAAACCTTGTGCATAGGGTCTACAGGCGAGGTCTACAGACAGATTAAAGCTGCTATAAGACTGACGTTTTTCAAATCGAGGAACTGCAGTTTGAACTGGAGACAATAAAATAGCATCACTTACTGAAGGAGCAGGAATACTCTTGGGACGTGGTTGCAAAATGAGGCAGTCAAGCCTACCTGCCTGCAGTTCCACACAAGTTTGTGATGGTGTTGCCCTCCCAACCACCTCCAGTGTGTGTCAGCCAGTCTCTTTGGCCTCAGAGAGCTTCCTGGTGTTCAGTAGGGGAAATACTTCTGGGTTACATGAAATCACGAAGCTGCCTTATCTGTGGTTTCAGTTTTGTCATTACCCCGGAAGGGTTAATGTGGTCTAATTCTGATTTATTTGGCATAGTTGATACCTTTGTATGTAGACATGTACTGTGCTTGAGCATTCAAAGAAGACAGAGCTGGAGAAGCAAAGAGGGCACTTTTGCTGGATGCAGAGCCCCAGCAGGGTCTTTTCTCTGCCTTTTCGCTCTGTGCTTTGGGAATTGTTGGAGAAACCATCTGGTTTAACCCATTAGACTGGCAAAAAAACCCCACAAACCTAATGCTGCAATGAAATTCAGTAGAGTTGCCTTGGCTTCTTTAAGGATCTGATGAGCTTTAACTCTGGCAGAAGGTTGGATGTGAACTATGCAGACAGGGAGAGAGTGAATAAGAGGGAAACCTACCCTTGCTGGTGGGGGAAGCTGTCCAAATTTCAGGAAGTGAACTTTTTGTCTTTGAAGGATGTGTGTTATAAATTATTAGCCCATTTCAAACATTTACTTTTACTAACCTGTGAATCCTGAGTGTTTCTTAAAATCATCAAAAGCTGCAGATTACAAATGGTTACTATACAGACACTTGTTAAGCCTCAAATAAATGAAGGATGTGAAAGAAGCCCTATGAATAGCATCTATATTATCTAGTCGTTCTTTGCAGTGTTTTGAGAACAAGTAGGGACATGTTCTTGGGGTTCTGAAAGAATACAAAATGCTATTCCTTGGCTTATGTATGAAAACCCGAGCATTCTGTGTTAACTTTTAAAGAAGTCACTTGTTACGTGTGCTGTGTCACAGAGATTGCTTTCATCAATCAGTGTCTGTCCCTGTTTACCTAGAAGTTCTTACTTTCAAAACCTTGCTCAGTGTTCGAATGGGCTTCCCAGTGCAGTTTGACTGGTTACTCAAAAAATTTCAGTTAGGTCTGCTGGGTCAAGTTGATACCAAATTCCATATATTAGCCTGGAAAAATAATTTTTACTGTGCTGTTTCTAAACATAGTGTTCACTTTCCACTTTGACACACAAATTGTTATCATTTAGAGTTACTATTACCCTCTAGTAACTACCCCGGTAGTAACCACTACCATTTAAAGGTGGTTGTTTTGAAGAAAATATTCAGTTATTTAAATTATTTTTAAAAACCTGAAAACCTTTTAAAGCATTTGGAAGTAGCGCTTACCTTGTAGTAAAGATGGGAAAGCTGATATAGAATATAAGCTGTAATTAACTGCTTCTTATGTACATTTTCAAAACACAAATTTAAGTGTAGTTTTTGTATTAGAATATAAAGAGAGACAACTCCCAGTCACGAAGGCAATTTTTAAAATATGGTGAAATTGTATTCTTTGAGATATAGCCAAAGGATTGAAACCCAGTTTTGTAGTAGACAGCTTGTATTGTCTTGCTTGTGGTGGATGAGATGTGAAGCCTACAGTTTAGTTTAAGCTTCACTTCTGATACAAGGAGTGTTTAAGAATAGAACAACTGAAAAGCCATGGGACCTTTCAGAGAAGTTAATTATTACTACCTACAGTATCTAATGACCTTTTATCATTGTGGCCTGTTATGATACTTTCTGCAGTGCACAGCAGTTTTTATTTTGCTTCCGACCATATTAATTATCATAGTCTTTGTCATAGTAACCAAGTCTTACAATGTTTGGTTGCTAAGGGTTTTGTTAAAATGAAGATGAAGTACACTTAATTGGAGAGTATTCTTTTTTGTTAAAATGAAGGCAAAGCGTGCCTAATTGGTTTTTTTTTTTAATTAGTGTGACTTTATATGAGAGTGGGTTTTCATCCCTGCATCTTCTGACAAACTCAGAATTTTGTATTCTGCTGAATCTGTAGGTTCATTTCTACTTTTTGTTTTCCTTAGTAAAGTTTTAATAAAGCGTAAGACATGCAGAAAAGGAAAAAAAAGAAACCCTTTAAGAATTATTCCAGTATTATACTGTCTGTCCTTATGGAGACGTTGGAAGAATGTTTTGCTCCTAAGCAAATAACAAAGTGAAGGAGTGTAACTAGCTGTAGGTATTCTGCACCGGTCTGTTCACAGGGCAGCGTCAGACTCTAAAAAAAAAGTGTTGCCCTCCTAAAAAAAAAAAAAATGTAGTGAGCCTTATAAAAAGTGTTAAAACTGTGATTTTTTTTCAGAGAAACCACCTCCAAAATTGTAAGCCTCTGTGAACCTGATTAGGAGAAATATTATCCTAGGATTTTACTCCCAACCTGTCTGAGATGGTTACTGTTAGCAGGATATACTAAGTCAGTAAAACTGGTTGATGAGGTAAATACTAAGGTGCAATAGGGAGATTAAAATTTCACTTCTGTGAATGGTTATTCCTTGAGCTGCTTGGATAACCTACCAAAGAGAAACTTGTTGAGCAGAGATAAAATCAAATCTCTATAGCTGTTCCACTACAGAAGTGATCCTATTGCATTCCATGGGAATAGACTCACAGGAGCGAGACCTTTCTACAGCAAGAACAAGAAATTTATTGAAATGAGCAGCTGAAAAGCTTAAAGCAATTGCAGGTAACATGGAACAGTTGTCCTGTGTAAGAGAGTCAGTAAGAATAAATGTAAGGGGACCAAGGATATCCTAACACCAATAAAATAAAAAAGTTGTTGTGATTTTAAGACGAGAGTGGAGGTGATTATTACAAGGAAGAGGACATTTTACAAGCAGTGCAAGTCATGTCCTAACGAGAGTAATAAAAGCGGGAGTAAGAATGTAAAATGGTAGCACCCTAGGCCTGAAATGTTAATGACTGAAATAAAAATAAAACCACTCCCTTGCTCTTCTTCCTTCTTTTCCCAGACTTTATTGCTAAGCATGATGTCATATGAGATGGGATATGTCTTTGGACAGTTGGGGTCAGCTGTCCTGGTCATGCCCCCTCCGGACGTCTTGCCCACCCCAAGGCTACTCACTGGTGGGGCAGCCTGAGAAACAGAAAGCCTTGATACTGTGGAAACACTGCTCGGCACCAGCTAAAACATCCCTGCATTATCAACACTGTTTTAGTTACAGATCCAAAATGCAGCACCATATGGCTGCAACAAAGAAAATTAACGCCATCCTCACTGAAGCCATGCATGAATTAACTGTACAAAAATTAAATATACAGGAGTCTTCATCCACTTTATGGAAATACAAACTATTCCTTTTAGATCCATGATTTCCTAGAAAAAAATTGTATGAGGGAAAATGTGTAAAGGATGATTCAATCAGTATTCTCAGATATTTGAGAAAAAAAAGGCTAAATGTTATATGCCGAGGTTTCATTTTGTTTTTGAAACATGCGAGAAAAACAACTTACAGATCAGTTGCCTATAAAACAGGAAATTATAGGTGGGAGTACAATTTGTGGTCATAGGTTGGAAACAGGAGTGAAAATTTAGGAAGGAGTTTAGAGAAGGTCTCTTCTGGAAGCTGTGCAGTTCAGCATCTTCACAAATGAATTAGAAAATAGATATTTAAGCAAAATGGTAATCATTTTCATATAATTCAGAATTATTTTGGAAAGTTGGAACTAAAAACGTCTACAAGTATATGCGAAAGAATCTCTTCCAGGACAGGAGCGAGCAACATAAACTTAATAATAAAAGTATTGCAGAATAAATTATGGATTTGAAGGGGAATTCCAATTACTGATATGTATCTCATGATGATCACGAATGATCGCAAAGAAACTGTTGCCAGGAGGAGTGAGCTACTGGAGTTAATTGTAGATAGTTCTGTGAAATCTCATTGCTCAAAAAGATAATCATAAGAAAAACAGGCCATTAGGAATTGCTAAGACTGGAATAATAAATAAAGAATTAATCAGAAAGCATTGTGGGAAAATTTCTAAACCCATCAGTTTTTAACTGTTCTGAAACAGTGCCTACCAAGCAGCTATGTAAACTGTGGTTTGTTTGTGTGTGTGTTTTGGTTTTTGATTGGTGTGGTTTTTGTTTGTTTGTTTAAATGGCAACTGAACAAAGAAAAACAATTCAGACATTTAGGATAGGAAAGCATACTTAAAGAGAAGGAGGTATGGTGCATATGTGGCTTCATGAAAAGTATATGTCATAACAGCTAGAAAAGAGGATATTTTCTTACCATTTGTGGTACAACAGGCAAACTCTTCTATGTATACTTTTTTGATGTAATAGTATAAAATATAGATTAATTTCATTCAAAGTTTTTTTATGTTTCATATTTTGTAATTTTAACAATTGTTTGACTCATAGGTTTATGGATGAACATCAAAGTGCGAAGAGCGATGTTAGAATTGCATTTCACTTTGGAGCTCACATTTTAACACTGGAAATTATATTTTGGGTCCAAAATACAAGAGCTTTGGAGCTTCTGCTTTGGAAAATAGGATAGGATACCATCTTTTATTCATTTCTGACATCTCTACAGAGGCAAGAGTGAACAGTTCTGTAGACATTCAAGTGGCACAAATGGGATAGATTGGTGTACATTTTTGGTTTTAAGCATGTAGAGAAAAGGCAAAGTTTTCTGCTTTCAACCCATTCAACTTTCAAATACTTGATAGTAAGTTCTAAACAGAAGGGGTCTTCAAATATCAAGTGTTGTCCATGTTGTTGAGTGACATCTTCTCTTCCTAACTTTTTTCTCTAGTACATTAGTACCTTCTCAAGGACTATAGATTTTAGTCTTGTTTTAACCATCTTTGACCCCTAAAGGGGAAGCAATGAAATGGTAGTTCCCATCATTTAGTGTCCCATAAATAATCATGCTAATAAGGATGGGTGAAATGTAGATATCATCGACTTTTCTCACTGTCTTCTTGTTGACAGCATTTTCTGGCTAAGGAAACATACATCTCATTAGCTAGAATGTGGAAACCACTGAATTGCTTAAAAAGGCAAACATTATTTTAAAATTAATAGAGTTTGAGATCTCTTTTCCTAATAATCAGAAATCTCTGGATAACCGATTTCCTTTAGCTTGTGGTTAGAATTGGATTCTGACCTTTCTGCAACTGGCTTTTCTGAAGTGTGATGTGTATGTGGATAAGGATATATATATATATATAATATTTTACAAAAGTATGCAGAAAAGTAGACTGTCAGCCATATAGACATTCCTACTGTTGACCTTGGATCTACTATCTAAAGGACATTAAAGAGAAAATGGAGCTGTATTCTTCTGAGAGGTGCATGATAAAAGGATAAGAGGCTGCACGAGTTAAAATGAGTAGATAAGCATTGGAGTAAGTAGCCTGGAGTGGCCATGGAATAGGTCCCAAAATTTGGTTGTATGAATATGTTGCTCATGGTATAGAAAGTTGTCTTGCTCTAAGTGGATGGTTAGACTAGATGACCTCCAGAGGTCCCTTCCAACCTAGATTATTTTCTCAATCTACAGAAACAATTCTACTTACAGCATCTTTACCTACCTGAGATTTTTTTTGGTTTTTTTTGTTTTGGGTTTTTTTGGGGGCTTTTTTTTTTTTCCCACATATCAAGAGGCAGTGCCATGTCAAATGGTAATCCTGTAAGTATTGTGTTTTTGTGGAACATTCTGAAGCAACAAAGGTTTGAGATATTAAAAAGCAACCGTGAATTGGATTTAGAGGCTTTAAAAAGGGTAAGTTTTCCTTCTTATGCACTTTCATGGACAGAGTTTATAGGTAGAATGATAATTAGAATCACAGAATNCTTTTCTCACTGTCTTCTTGTTGACAGCATTTTCTGGCTAAGGAAACATACATCTCATTAGCTAGAATGTGGAAACCACTGAATTGCTTAAAAAGGCAAACATTATTTTAAAATTAATAGAGTTTGAGATCTCTTTTCCTAATAATCAGAAATCTCTGGATAACCAATTTCCTTTAGCTTGTGGTTAGAATTGGATTCTGATCTTCTTTCTGCGACTGGCTTTTCTGAAGTGTGATGTGTATGTGGATAAGGAGATATATATATATATATATATATATAAAATACTTTACAAAAGTATGCAGAAAAGTAGACTGTCAACCATATAGACATTCCTACTGTTGACCTTGGATCTACTATCTAAAGGACATTAAAGAGAAAATGGAGCTGTATTCTTCTGAGAGGTGCACGGTAAAAGGATAAGAGGCTGCACGAGTTAAAATGAGTAGATAAGCATTGGAGTAAGTAGCCTGGAGTGGCCATGGAATAGGTCCCAAAATTTGGTTGTATGAGTAGGTTGCTCATGGTATAGAATGTTGTCTTGCTCTAAGTGGATGGTTAGACTAGATGACCTCCAGAGGTCCCTTCCAACCTAGATTATTTTCTCAATCTACAGAAACAATTCTACTTACAGCATCTTTACCTACCTGAGATTTTTTTTGGTTTTTTTTGTTTTGGGTTTTTTTGGGGGCTTTTTTTTTTTTTT
>WAAB01011266.1:363653-377391 GCA_013389865.1 Piaya cayana
ATATTCATGGTCTTTCCCCACTTCTTATTATAATTAGATTTGAGTAGTTTCTTCTATACTTGCGCAGGCGCGGTGTGG
The DNA here is from genome assembly GCA_013389865.1 of Piaya cayana. NCBI lineage: Eukaryota > Metazoa > Chordata > Aves > Cuculiformes > Coccyzidae > Piaya > Piaya cayana. Next base: position 363,732 of record WAAB01011266.1, read on the forward strand.
TGGTCTGGGGCTCAGGGCTGAAGTAGTCTTCATCTTCCTCATGAATTGTCCCTGAACCAAATCTTGTGCGCAGGTGCATTCTCATCCTGGTTGAGCTGCAGTCAGCTGCAGGTGCAGTCAGCTTTCTTCTCTTGTGCACACTCCAGCTTTCCTATATTGGTGAATGTTTGCGAATGAGCTTCTCCCTTAGCAGCATCCAGGGTCTTCAGTGCCTTTACTAGCAGACTGTGTGTATTTCAGCAACCTAAGCCTTCTAAGTTTTTTTAACTTTTCCCCTATATCATATGCCCACATATCAATGTCACCCAAGGGCAACTATTTTCTACAGAAAATGTTGGCTGCTCAGTTTTGGGTGTACAATGAGGAAGAGGCTCATGGAGGGTTTTATAATTGGAAGCATTGGAGTAAATATTTATGTAGTGATTACATATAGAAATAATCCCATTAATTTCTTTATGGAACTGTGTTAGCATCAGAGTGATTCAGTTCTAGGATTGTGTTGCATTCATGCCAACATTTGTATCTTCATTAGTTTCACAGTCTGTACTTTGCACACTATCCTGGTTGCATGGATGCAGTATATCACTACAGGACATATTTCACAAGCACAACTAATCCTATAAAACCAAGAGCCAGCTCTCAACACCTGAACAAAACCAGCGTTTCTTACCTGCAGAAAAAGGACTTGGAGCTTTCGAGACAGGTTTCAAGGAAGAAAGAATGAATGAATTCCTCACTTGTACGATGGACTGGAAGATAGGCATGAGTATCATAATAAAGGCAAAAAGAAGAATTATTTATATATTGAATGTAAAAAATTGAAAAAGAGGTGTAAAGCGCTAGCTGTCTCCTAAAAAGTAGTAGTTTACAACCTATATGTTTGAATTGATCACTGTATGAGATTGCAGCATCTAAACTGTGTGTGATCTTGTGGGTGGGCTGAGAACAGAAATGCTAGACAGTGCTCTTGGCAGTCATTGACATGTGATGGCTCTTTGATTTGTATAAAATAGATTTATATTTTATTGATTCATAGCCAGCATGTTGTTACAGCAGCAAGCAGCTTATTTACAAAGTGAAAATATGGAACGTAAATGACAGTGAATCAAAAGAAGCATTACAGAAATGTGAGCAGCGTGAAATTGTGCAGTAAAGACTGAAATAAACAAGACAATACCAGTAAAATAAACACTGATTTGTTTCCTTGTGGTATATTCTGAAGAATACACATTGGACTTTTTTAGATAAGAAGGAATAATTCTGGATAGGTGATACTCTAGATTATGAACTATTCTGTAAAGAATATGATTCTGAGATTTAAAACCAAGAGCAAAACGAACAGCTGAACAGAATTCAGTCACTTAATGTGGTCATTAATACACATGTGTATATTTTTAGAGCTGTAGGAACTGTAACACTTATAGGTAAATGTTACCAGATATAAAATTATTCTTGCATACAGGCCTCATGAACTCTTTTATGATAAAAATCTTCTTGAAATCTTGAAAATATCAAGAATAATTATGTACTTCTGGTAATATATGTAATTTGGTGTATCAGGCATGAATTTCTTTAAAGGTTTTTGCTTGGCTGTGGTTTTGAAAGGCTTTATATCAATGTGATTTTTTTCCATTTTTCATCTTTTCTAGGTGTTTTATTTTTGAAAAATATCTTTGTAGTGATTATTGTTAAGTTGTGAAATCTTACCAGACCATTCAAATTTACTCACAGTAGTTCCTGACCCAATAACTCTGGTAGTTCAGTTTTCATTTTAAATGAGAGAAATTTGGCACTTCTTGGATTTGTTGCTGATATTTAGCAATGCTATCTTATCACTTTCTCTTTCTCCCTGTTGATTTTTTTAACCTGTAAATATCAGAGGTTTTTTTTAAAAAAATCAGTATTAAATAAGCATCACAGCTGAGCTCAGTCCATTTATCTCGAGTTGGCAAAATGTGCTAGATGTCTGCTAAGAAACTGTTTCCTTGCCTGTAGTGTAATTTTTATTTTTCAAACAGACTGAAACTTTTTAAAGAACAGGTTATTTGTTATAACAAGACTTTAGTGCATTTCTAACAATTCATATGTTTATGTGAGATAATAGATTAATTACTATGTTAAATAGTCTCATACTTTTTTTTTCCCCTCCTGTCTTGCAGGTGGAATAGTTGAGGAGATGAAACAGTTGAGGAAATACACAAAATGTTGTGTAATGTCTAATTCAGATCTAGAGTGATTTAGGATTAGTGAAGGTGTGAGGAATACTTTGTGGTCTAGAATACAACATATCTCATGCTTCGAAGTACAAATTGGATACCAAGCCACTCCTTTAGTGAGTCCTGCCACATCCATCGACAGCAGTGTATCAGGCTGCATTTCAAGCCTAAGCCTGGGACACTGCTCCCTACCTGGCTGAGGAAGTTGGAGTTCACACCTATCTTAAGAAGCATTATCACGTTTGGTGAATGTGAGCATGGAAAATAAATGCAGAATCAGAATGAGAACTGGTAGAAAAGATAAGTGAAAGGTCCTGTATGTACAGAGATGTGTAGTTCAGGAAGATAGGAAAGCAAATGAAGCAAACAAGTAATGGTTGCAGACTTATCCAAGACAAGAGGAAAGGATTCACTGGAAATGGGGACTTTGAATAAGTGACTGTGTAACACTTGAGAAAGATGTGGAGGATGTGATCGTTCTGGTGTCATCAACAGGTCCTGTAGAAGGGAAAAAAACTGCTTCAAATAATTCGAGACGTTTCTGTGGTTGAACAAATTTTGTTACGCTTAGCCATACACTTATCAATAGCACAGTGAGATTGCCAAGATGTGCTTACGTACTGTTCAGACATGCTGTGTGCACATGGCTTTTTGTTTTGCATGTTTTATTTCATCTTTTATAATTGGATTAAGGGCTTTCTTCTTGAAGATGTATGCAATTGCTGGATTTCCTGAAGTCACTTAGTGAATTGGTTTCCCTGACGTTTAGAAATTTGCCCCGTAAACACTGAAGACTTGTCACTGGAGTATTGAGCAACATGTGTCTTTGAAAAGTGGCTTTAAGGTAAATTGGTCTTACTGGTTAGACCAGACAAAGCATATGCTTTGCTGGCAATGACACCATCAATGATTAATTACAAGACTTCCACACCTCTCAAGGAGAAAATACAATATAGAAGTCTCAGCAGCTAAACACAGGGCAGTTGTAGTTCAAGTTTCCACATCTGCGCCCCTTTCCCCCTTTCTTAAGGGAAAGGGGCTTGTGGGCTGAAAACCAAAACTTAAACAGCCTTAATGAAACAATAATAATAGAAAGAAAAGCAATAGCATTAGTATGGAAAATAATAAAATATATACAAATACACAAAATCGAACAGCATCCTCACCTGCAGGTGACCACAGGTCCCTGCTGATGCTGCAGGGCAGAAGCCGGGAAGGTCCTGGGAACTGGACTCGGGAACACACAGATTGGGATCAGAAGGAGATGGATGAAGTCCTCACTGGATGCCAGCCATTGAAGAAGAGGGCTTGACCCTCCTGATCTCTAGGCTTTATACTGTGTTATGACATATATGGAATGGAATACTTCCTTGGTTAGTTTTGGGTCACCTTGTCCTGTCCTCTCCTCTCTGCAAGGGCAACCTCTTTTCTGCCCTTTGAAGTGGCTTCCACCAGCTCTAGGATGGCTTTGATTTACATAGGAAAAAGCACAAGCAATGGCCTCTCTACATATCAGTGCCCCATGACCTTGTTGATAAACATCTGGCCTTTTTCTACAGGCAGACGCAGAAGTTACTTAGAAGAGGCTTAGCTGAAAACTTAGAAAATTAGTTCTGCTTTAGCTCCAACCAGAACAAGTAGTTAAGAGTAGTTATGAGCTTCTTCAGCAAAAATCTTAAGGCTTTTCATGAACGAAGTAGAATTAATGAAAGGAATCAGATTACTAACCTTGAAGATCCTTGAATACTTCATCGTTTGCATAAAAGTGGTGGAGAGAGAGAGAGAGACTGGATATTAGGAAAAAATTTTTCACTGGAAGGATTGTCAAGCATTGGAACAGCCTGACCAGGGAAGTGGTTGAGTCACCATCCTTGGAAATATTTAAAAGGTGTGTAGACATGGCACTTGGGTCATGGTTTAGTGGTGGACTTAGCAGTGTTAGGTTTATGGTTGAACTTGATGATCTTAAATATCTTTTCCAAATCAAACGATTCTGTGATTCTACAACTCACTCTGGTTCGACTTGATTTGAGCTGAGCAAACTCACATACAAAGACACAGTCTTGAATATAATAGTAGCATTTTTTTAATGGAATGTCCTTCTCATGAAGTGGCTTACTAAAACTGTTTTGGCTGCTAATTTATGAAAAGGGACACTGCTCTTTGGTTTGTCAGTGATAACAAATTTTTAAGTGACCTGACCTAATTTTATTGCCAAAAGTACTCATTAACGGCCTAGGTATTTTTCTTTTCACCTTGGTCTTACTGGTCAAAAAGGCAATTAAGTCAAAAGAAACAACAAATTAAGGACTGTGTAAATTCAATATTAAAAAATGTTCATTTTGAGTGTGTTAGATCTTGTTTCAATTTTAAAAGAACATTGTGAATTTGTTAGTATTGTAGTCATTTTAACATACCTTAGTTTGATACGAATAATTTTAGAGATAATCTGTGATACTAGTCTCTGTTATAAACAGAGCTATTAAAATTGTGCTTTTTCTCAACTTTTATATGTTGTATAAATTGTAGCATGTGCTTGTCTAGCTACTCTTACCTGACGTATAAGTTATATTCTTATTCATGTGCAAGTATTGGAATACACTATTCATGCAGTTTTTAGAGAGGACATTAAAATCTCTATAGGTCCATTTCTTTATTTTCTTTATTTTCACTTTCCTTAGGCCTTATGCATGCACTGAGAAACTTAAAGTTACCTAACTACTGAGAGCTTGATTTCACATTGCATCAATTTTAAGAACCGTTACTGTAGTGACAGTTTTAAATGAACCCACTTGTTACCTTTTTCCATTAAAAGCCTGCTGAAAAATGAAAAGAAAAAACCCAAAACAAACCAAAGCAACAAACACCAAACCCACAAACCTCCAAAAGACCCAAATCCTAAACCCTGGTTTTATTTTTTCTGGTTTATCCTTTGATTAACTCCTGTTCTTTTCACTGACTATAGGAAGAGTTTGAAACAAAATAAAAGTAGAACAACTGACCCTATGTAGTAAATATTTACTCTTTGTATGGATGTATTAAGGGCATATGCTTGGGGAGGAAGCACCTCAAAAGGTGTCTTGAACTTGGTTTTGCATGCTAGTTAGTGTAGTGCTTTGTTAGAGCTCTGTAAACTGGTAAAAGCATGAGATGTTGTAGTAACTTAATCATGCAGAAGCACAAAGGTCTGCTGAAGAAAAACTATGTGGAAATATGCATGCTGTGTCTGTGTCAGGAGCATTCCTTTTAATGATACCCCTGGGTTTCCCTCTTTTTATATTAAAAATATTGGTAATTACAAAGCAGCTCTTTTTGCTTTCTTATGTATTTACAATTAAGTACTGTTCTACATCACCAATTGTCTGTTTTTTGTACCTCATAAGTGTATTTTTAGTTTCTTTCATAAGGATCAAGAATAGCCATTCAACGTATGTCCAGCTTATCTGTTGTTGTATTTCTTTAGCTTCTAATAGTGGCACAGTGGTATTTGAGGCATTGCGAGAGATGCTGTTAAATCTCTGAGTTCAGCAGTTTGTGTAAGTGTCCTTTATAGCCCTGATACTTCTTAATGACGTTTTGGCACGAATTGTGTACCTCAACCTTACCATCTGCTGCTCATCAAAAGTTTTGTTTGGATACAAGATATAAAGTGTTTTGTGGATTAACTAAGACATTTAAAAATGTCTGACCATGAATAAATTGTACTTGAATTTTATATACTTCTTGTTAATGTTTCCTTATACATAGAAAGTTAATTGTGGTTAGAACAGCATGCTTTCTTTTCTTCTGTAGATCTTAATACAATGTGTGGACAAGGTTTTAGGGATAAACAAGCAACACGGAAATCTTTCTTGAAGGTCTCTTAGAATGTCTTGAAATCTTTTATGTTGCTGGATATTATAGCAATAAGACAGTAAGGGTATAAAAATAAAATATGTGTGTGCATGCATGTGTGTATGTGTGTGTGTGTGTGTTAAAACTAGACACTTGCGTAATAGATTGCAGAGCTTAGAATGAAAGCATTTTTTCCTCAGAAGTGAATCATGGATTTAAGAATTGAAGGATTCAACAACTTACAGTAAGGCAGTAAAAGATAAAGAGCAAGGAGGAAAAGAAGTCATGACTGTTAGGAAAGGATTATTCTACATACCTTTCAGGCACAAGATGAATGGCACCTGAGTTGTTTTGATATTCTGACATCCACTGAATTCATTGTTCTACAAATACCTTGAATTTTTTCACATCCAGAGACCTGTTTACAGCACAGAGATGGATCACACAGGGATTTTGTCTTCTTTTAGTTTGTATTGTCCTTATTCATCACTTACTTCTGTCAAGACTGTGATGTTTGACTTTGGTTTTGTGCACAGGATTGACTAAACTTAAGACAAGGATAGCTGGTTGTGCCAAAGGACAAAATGACTATTACTCAGTACATGGTGTTTGCCATTATTGAACGGTAATCACTGTGAGGGAGGGGAATTGAAGTGCTTTGAATAGCTCTGTCCTAGCACTTTTTGCCATGACTGAAATGAAAGTCAGCTTTTGTGAAGGCACACCACCTATTTCCCATTCAAATGATAAAGGAGAAATTGTTCTCAGGAACATCACTGTGTTATAGCTATCAAAAAATGCTGATGATATGAAATTGATCTTTGAATATTTTGTGATCTTAGTCTTAATTAGTGAAATATTTTTCTCTCTAGCACCTGTAAAGTAGCTGACCATAAAAGTTATTGAATCATGTTTACGGCTCTCTAAGCAAGGCATGCAAAAGCATCTGTAGCAAATGTTATAAAATAAATTTAAAAGGATAGGTTTTGTGTGATGTTTGCTTTAAAAGAATTAAATCTGGGTAGAGCTTCTGTGCTCAAATGTCAAAGTTGAGGTATAAAGTAAACCTGGGCAACAAGCTAAATCTGCTGTTCAGGTTTACAGTTCCAGATTACTTTTCAGAAGTAATAAAGTCTTGCTGTATTATCTGACACATGACTGACTGAATTTTGCTGGAGCATTGCACCACCATGAGACAGTAGATCTAATCACACCACTTTTCTTAAATCTACCAACTACTTAGTATTTAATATTTTATAGGTGCTTGATTACTCCTAATATTATTTCTTACGTATCCCTAGCCAAAATATAACTTACCTCACTGAGTGATTAAATACAAAATTTAAATGTAGCGTTTCAGGTCAGGACAGTTAAAGAAAGAGCCCAATGCAGGCGGCAGCACATTTTGCATGGGAATATATATGTATGTTCTGGTATCGTATCCAATAACAGAGACTTTTCATCAGCCTTCTGCTATTGGCTGTCTCAAGCTCTGGTTTATGATAGGATGGTGATTGCAAGAATGGGTCTGACACTCTGCTGAGAGAATGTAATTGCTGGCGATGCATAAACACCTTGAGGAAATAAAATCTGTTTGGAAGCTCTGGTATCCAAAGATCTAGGGGATGTAAGTGGAAAGCCTGAAAACCTAAGGCTGTGCTTTGGGTTGGCATATCTGATCTGCAGCTGCAAGGGGTAAGGGTCTGAAACGCATGGCTGAAATACTTGGAAGCAAAGGGGGATCCTGTTTATATATAATTTTTTTCCCCAATTATTCTGCTATGTTAAGTTCTATCCTCACAATCTGTTCATATCAAGTGAGAAGAGAATTTGCCTATCTTATATGAAATGGAGGCGGGGGGTAGCAAGTTGAGGTAACATCTCTGAGTGCAATGTAAATGGGCAGAATAAGTTAGAAAAGTACTATTAGTGGAGAAAGTGTTAGAGAAGCAGCATCAAAATGAAGTGCAGTGCTCAGATTTACAAAATGATTAGAGAAAAATTACTAGAAGGCAATCTGAAGAACATGAACAATAGAAATAGCTGGGGAAATTTGTGGTTTTTCTTCCTGAAATTCCTTAGGTACTGGCTGTTGTATTAATGAATGTTCTGGAAGTGAAGTAAGACATTGGACTACCTGTAGTATATCTGGGAGCATTGTGTCTCTGTTGTTTTCTGCTCTATATGTTGATGCCAATTTTCATGATGGCAATGGGCATCAACAGATGTGTAAGTGATGCCATCATACTAGATGTGAAAGCTTAATCAGTTGGAGTTTGGGTTTAGTGCCACCTGCATCTTTCTTTTGGTGTCTTTGTGGCTTTGTTGTACCTCAATGTTTGTGTTTTCAGTCTCATAGTCTATTTATTTTATTCATGTGCTGGCCTTCCACTTAGCTGCCCAAGATGGAAGAACCTTGCTTATGGCACCAGAAGTTTCCCTGCCATTTTAGTTTTCTATTTCAAAAGTAGTAAAAATGTGTTTCAGTTTGTTTTAGTGCCTGAGGATGTCAATACAATTGCTGTGCTTCTTACATCAGCTGTTCTCAGCAGTGTGGTTCAACTGATGGCACTCTGATGAAATTCTGCACTTGGGCTACTTTGGCACTCTCCTCAAGAGAAGGTAGCAAATGGCTTTTCAGTCCGTGTATACTGATGAAAAGCTAATATTTCCTGCATTTATTTCTGAGATTCGTCTCCATATCAGTACAGCTCGTCAGAGATATGAAATGGAAGGCATGTTAAAAGAAGCAGGTTGTAATGCAGCTGTCCAGGTTTTATGTCTCATGGAAGGTGATCCATCTTCAGCTCTGCTAGTGCTGCACTCCATCTCATAGCTTATTCTTAGAGGCAAGAAGTTTGTTCCCACTGAAATACTTCTGTAGCTTATACTGTTAAACAAGTTAAAATCCAAATGCAAGAAGAAATAACTTCCCAACCCTCCATGTCTTCTCTTGATTGAGGCAAAGTAACAGGCACCTCCTGTCAAGGAGAGGAAGGGAATGGAAGGGGGGGGGTAAAAAAAAGAGAGAGAAAAGAAAGAATAAGATCACCAAAGACCATAAAGATTCTGTGAAGCCCCAGTACTGCAGGAACAAGTGAAACCTCAGGTGACATCCCAAGAAGTCAAGTGCACACAATTTTTGAAGGGAAGACAATTTGTCAAATTAGGATGGAAGTGAATCTGAGCTTTGTTGGGGAATAGATTTTGGCGATGATACTTTCACTGGGGAAAATGAATCAAGGAAATGGAATATTGGAATTAAGCATTTGGAGACAATGTCATTGAAAAGAGAGAGGGAGAATTAAGGAAGATGGAGCTGTAGGTGGAGGGGACCTTCTTTTCAGATGGGCAAACTGATTGTGCCCTCTTGGGAAAGAACAAGGAGGAAGAAATGGGTGACATAGCAAGTAAAGACAAATGAGGAGAGAGTCTGGAAAACACAAAGCCCCTGAAAATAAATATTTTTGCATATGTATTCAAGTGTGAGCATAAAGATGATGTGTATTCTCTGGTGATCATAGAATCATAGAATCACCAGGTTAGAAGAGACCCACCAGATCATCAGGTCCAACCATTCCCACCAATCTCTAAACCAAGTCCCTCAGGACCTCATCCAACCGCACCTTAAACACCTCCAGGGAAGGCGAGTCAACAACCTCCCTAGGCAGACTGTTCCNGAACTTTGCTGATTTAAATTTACGTGGACTTTCGTGTAGTAATCAGTAGAGAATTTATTGCATAGACACTAATACTGCATTCTGTATCTATTGTGGTGGAGCAGTGTACACTAGGCTTTTGCCTAGGATTTGTCTGTGGTTGTTGAAGTTGTGTTATAATACTGGGAATTTCTTGTGGCCTATGGTGAGTGTAACAGGTCATCTGCAAACCTTTGTGAACTCAATGTGATGGTGATTGCCTGTGACTGCAGAAGCCCAGGTCTGGTGAGGAGAGAATCACTGTTTCAATGGCAATCCCTAATTTATTCCCATTTAAGAATCGCCTTTGTCAGCTTTTATAAAATATCATGTAAGTGAAATGCACCATGTTGAACATCATGCAGTATGCTGTGATACGGATATAACTCAATCTCCTGGTGGGACAGTGTCCCCGTCCCCCTGTTGGACAGAAGGGCAGCTTAAGTATAGGTTTTGACTTTCCTGTTATTGCCAGTGGCGTGTTCTTTAATAACTTATAATGGCTTAAAATAATAAACAATGAGACTTGAGAGCAGTGCTTGTAAAATGTGTTTGTTTTGGAATCGAAATTTATCTCCAGAAGGTTATTAGTAAGGACATTCTTCTCTCTTATCTGCTTATTGTAGATAAAAATAGTAGTTTTATGAAGTGAAAGGTTACCATTCATCTATGCAATCTTTTTCTGCCATTTAATAATATGTCTGTTAGAAAATTATTTTAATAGGAATGCTAAAAATGTATGTCTCAAATTAAAAGAAGCTATGTTAGATGGTTTGTTCTGCTAGTTACAAAATGTAAGCTGTTTCAAGAATAGTAACTGCTTAGTGTTTCATAGCTGTTTTTCTGAACAATTTTTTAAAAAGTGCTTTATCCTGAGAAGTTCAAAGTATGGGGGTATGAATGGCTCTTGGTTATTTCTGTCTTTCAAGAAACAATATTCATTTTGGTTATATTTTTGCCTTCCATTTCTGTGGGGAAATATGATGAATTTATGCACAGCACCAGAGACCATAAGAATTACTCATTTTGGTAGCCAAAATCACTGAAATAGGTTATGAGGTACACTTATGGACTGAAGAATGTCTGCTCAGCATTACTTTTCAATGTTTAAAAATGAAAATAGATTCATTTCAGAATGGAGACTCTTTTCTCTTCAATTTATGATTCCTTTGTTTGAATTTTCATTTTAGTTTATTTGCTCAAAGGGCAATTCCTATAGCAGATGTCTTTGCATATTGATCGTAGAGGGGATGAAGAGGGGAAAAAGACTAATAAGACTTTAGTAGGTATATTCAAGGTAAGGGCTTTAAGGGGGACAGAGGAGGACATTTGCCCCTAAGTCTTTGTCTTGTTGATTTTTTATCTTCCTGTGATGTGCATGACTTGACTTGTCAGTAACTTGTCTTCTCTGGTCTGATCCATTTTCATTTGTTCATCTCTTTAATAGCATCTAGCTATTCATACTTCTCCCTTCGAACTGATAATATAAGGTGAATAGCTGTAGCTCTCTGCTCCAAATAAATGGAAGAAACAACAAAGATTCTGTATTTAATTATTTTATTATGAATTATATAATGCCTGAAAGTTCTAAAAATATCCCAGAAAATGTATCTGGAAGATCTCTTCTGAGTTAATGTAACATATTGGCCTTGGCCAGTGGTGGTATAAACTAGTGCTATATCCTTGCTGGCTTATATATGTCTTACTGTTTTCAAGACAGATTCCAGAGTGCTTCATGATATTTACTGCCCATTTCTGATGTGGAAGTGCTTTGAAAAAGAAATATTTTATTGTCAGAATCCCAAATGCAAATTCTGCTTTAACTAGGTAATTAGGAAATTAATTTGATTTATCTGGTTTCATTAAGCAAGACATGTGATATTACACATAACCAAGTAACAGTGACAGTTTAAATGGTTTCAGCGTTACTGATCTAATGTTTAAAGAAGTAGGAAGATAATTTGCAGAGAGACTTGTTGAAATAGAACCTTGAGTATCTGGTGATCTGCTATGTCTAGAGTCCTTTCCAAGGTCTTTCTGTAGTCTTGCTAAGTATTTTCATGAAGTTAACATTGCCAAAACTTGGTGAATTCCAGATGTGATGTGAGATAAGACTGAGAGACTGAAAGAAAGGAAGTGTTTTGGCATCGTACCTCTGGTGTCTTTAGGCATTAGCTGTTGGTACAGATGGCTGTCATCTTCTGTGTTTGTGATTACAACATGTTGTGATTAATGCAAAAATACAGAGGATAAAATAAAACAATGGACAGAATTTGCAGATAGAACTACTGCTGTTACATCTTGAAGTGTATCTTTCTTTTGGAAAAAACAAGTTAGAGTTATTTCCTGCAGATACAGTGCTGCTTTCAGTATTAGTGTCGGCAGGTGCTGATGCAACAAATAGTTCTACAGTGCTGTTTGACATAACCTGTCCATTGCTTTGAATGAGTTGCTTTTTCTTCTTTTCTTTTTTTTTTTTTNTTTTTTTTTTGTTTTGTTGGCAGGAAAACTTCTGTTCTATGTTTAGAAAAGTGCAGTGGCTTTATGCCAGACTTCTGCATTTTCTAGTAGCAGCCCATGTTCCAAAGGACTTCTTCTGTCCTATTGGAAAGCAAAATTTTGGTCTATCACAAAAATAAACACAATATTAAGTACCTCATGTTGATTCGGAACATGTCCCTCTCATTGCTACTATCCCAGTTTTAGCCTTTAATTGTCATAATTTAAAATACTATCAAGCTTTATCAAAGTTACACCTTTGCGTGCAGTGTTGGTTTTATTTTTAAATCTCAGTCATTAAGAACTTTCACCCTTAAACAAATGTTTTGGTTTATTGAAGATCTTGTGTTTATAGACTGTGTAAGCATGTTTTTTCTTCAACTTCTTCAGTCAGTCAAGAGCAGTGTAGGTTTTTGAAAGACTTAAGTATCCCCAGATAAACTACTACTGCTCCAAATCAAAAGCAGCTGTAACTCTTTGTGTGGTGCGTCATCCAGACATTTTCTAGTCATGAGCCTAGAAACATCTGGCATTTGAGAAGTAAGCATAGATGCACAGTTAAGTGAAAGGATGTGAGTTTTTTTCTTGGTGTTCCTGAGTCTAATACAGGGCATTCTGGGGTCATTAGGTCTAGTCTGTGCTTTGTCTTGTGTCATGTAACAGTGTCATACTGGGCCTTTCAAAGGTTTATTCTGCTTTATCTTTATTATGTGTTCTTCTGCAGAAAATATGTTAGGTTTGGAGGTAAACTATTGTTACTAACTCTTCTCGTATTTAAATTGCATAGCTCACCTAATGTTCACCTACAGTTATTGCTTACATGTAGAGACAGTTTTAGGGTTGGGTTCTGATTTTGAGTTTGGGGTTTTACCTGGGATTAAGTAGAGTAGGTAGTTAAATTACAACTAGTTCTCTGAAGGATAAGTCTTTTGGAACCTTGGTAGACTTGTTTTCTGGGTGGTTCCTTACCAGAGACAGTGAACTGACATGGCACAAGGTGGATCCGGGGAACTACAGGCCTGTCAATCTGACCCCAGTACCAGGGAAAGTCATGGAGCAGGTGATTTTGAGTGCTATCATGAAGCACTTGCAAGAGAACTGGCTGATCAGGCCCAGTCAACATGGGTTCACAAAAGGCAGGTCCTGCCAAACTAACCTGATCGCCTTATATGACGAAGTGACTAGACTCTTGGATGAGGGAAGGGCTGTGGATGTGGTCTTCCTGGACTTCAGTAAAGCCTTTGACACAGTTTCTCACAGCATTCTGCTACAGAAACTGTCAGCCACTGGCCTGGACAGACACACACTCTCCTGGGTAGAAAACTAGTTGAATGGCCGGGCCCAGAGAGTGATGGGAAATGGAGTTTAATCCAGCTGGAGCCCAGTTACAAGTGGGGTTCCCCAGGGCTCAGT
>WAAB01011266.1:377646-522666 GCA_013389865.1 Piaya cayana
TGGTGAAGGGGCATGAGAACAGGCCTTATGAGGAGCGGCTGAGAGAGCTGGGGTTGTTTAGCCTGGAGAAGAGGAGGCTGAGAGGAGACCTCATAGCTCTCTACAACTACCTGAAGGGAGGTTCTAGGGAGGAGGGAGCTGGCCTCTTCTCCCAAGTGACAGGGGACATGACAAGAAGGAATGGCCTCAAGCTCCGCCAGGGGAGGTTCAGGCTGGATATAAGGAAAAAAATCTTCACAGAAAGGGTCATTAGGCAATGGAACGGTCTGCCTAGGGAGGTTGTTGACTCGCCTTCCCTGGAGGTGTTTAAGGTGCGGTTGGATGAGGTCCTGAGGGGCATGGTTTAGAGATTGGTGGGAATGGTTGGACCTGATGATCTGGTGGGTCTCTTCCAACCTGGTGATTCTATGATTCTGTGAATCATGGGAGTACAGTCTTCCCAGTGTTGAGTGATTCTTAGATACAAATCTGGGGATAAGAAGAGGTATGTATGTTCCCTATGGGTGACCAAGATGCTAAAAGACTCTGTAAGCATTTGTTGACCAGCTCCACTAGTGAGGATGATAGAGAGAAGACAGCCTTTACTCCTTTGATTATCGGTTTCAGGAGGTGGGCTATTGAGGAAGAAGCAGTAATAGAGTATTAGCTGACTTGGCATAATAGAGATCCCTAAGTTTTCACCCAGATGTTTGAATTGATGTTCTTGAAATTCTCCTGGGCCCTGTCAGCAGCAATGGCTGCCTTGGAGCATTTCGTAAGCATTCAAATGGAAGTAATTATGCTTTCATGATTTCTAAATTAGTTCAGAAAAATTATCTGTAACTTTCACAAGGGAAATGCTTTTTATTATGTCAACAACATTTTTGTTAGGTAAAAATTTATTTAGCTGTCCCTTCTTGTTTTTAGCCAGATTTCATTTAGTATTTCTTCTATAACATGTTATATTTTCATGTTTATATATTAATTTTTCTTTTCTTGGCAATTAAATCATTGCTTTAGTATTTTAAAATGCCTTTAACACTGCAAAAGCATTGGAGAGAATTAGGGGCTTGCCAGCAATTAAGTTTCGTTAGTGTTTTAACTTATGTATGACTGGGCTTGCTGTTCATGGCTTTTCACCTGCAGAAAGTTATTTTCCTACAAAACAGTCTTCTATATGTTATTTAATCTTAACCAAGTCTAGTATAAGTGTTAGGTTCAGGCATATCTGGAATTGCCCTGCTGAGCTTTTATGAAAACTAAAGTGAATTAATGAGTTATGTATGATGTAGAAAAAAATAAATAATTTTAAATGTTTTTTTAAAATATTCTTATGGAAGACTTTAGGGCTTTTTATAATATGTTTGGGTTAATGTAATTAATTTCTGATTAGGTTAATTAATATAACTGCACTATTACTTTTGGTTCTGAGTAATTTCTTTGTTCCATTCAGAAGTTGAATACAAATTATGTGGGAGATGCTAAAAATAGGTCAAAATGTACTCCATCAGGATTATGTGTACTGGAACTGTGAGGAAAGAGTGCAAAGTAATTCTGGACTCTAGTGGAGGATCACCAGTTCTAGTTTTTGGTTTTGGGGGTTTTTTTTTGTGCTGCAGTCAATCACGGACACGATACCTTTTGTTTACTTACAACTCTCTAAAACATTTTTTCAGCAAGCATTGGAAATAGTCTGTTTATGAGTTGGATTTCAGACAATTAAGCTGGTAAAAGCCCTCCTATGGCTGAAGAAAAATGTGTTGTGAGTTGAATGCTTGATGGAAATTGCAAGATCTAACTATTTCTTTATTTTTTTTCCCGTTTTTATCTCTGATTCCTTTTTCAGCTCTTTCTAAAACTGTGTACTAAAGCCTAGCAGGAAAAATTAGTCCAAGAAACACTGCATTTCTGCCATAACGAAGCCTTGTAATACTACATTTTATGTAATTGATTTATCGATGTTTCCTTCCTATGCTTGATGGCCTTGGCAGTACTGCTGTTAAAACTGTGAGAGATTCTTGAGTTTTTTGGTATCTTGAGTAGTTAGAACTAGTCAAGATGAGCAAGGACAAGTTAAGTGTCACACTTTATTGGAGTACACTGCTTGGTGATGGTGGTGTATGGTTTGCAAGAAAACAGCTAGGGAGGATTATGTGCTAGGGATAGGCTTTGGACTACAGACTTGTTTGTCATCTTTCCAGACTACCTTTTTTACTTAATTGACTACGTATGATTTAGGAATGCTTATTTTGATCAGTGCCTGAAATGAGCTAATAATGATGATACTTAACATTTTGGATCCCAATGAGACAAAAATTCAGTAAGAACAGTCTTTAAGGTATATATGTGGTATATTCCTGCAAGCATATATTACCGGTCACAAGTGGTGTTCCCAGGGCCCAGTGCTGGGTCTAGTTTTGTTTAATATCTTCATCAACGACCTAGATGAAGGGATTGAATGTACCTTTAGTAAGTTTTCAGGTAACGCTAAGCTGCAAGGAAGTGTCAATCTGTTTGAGGGTAGGGAGGCTCTCCAAAGGGATCCGAACAGGCTGGATCAATGCACTGAGGCGACTGGGGTGGGGTTTAACACAGACAAGTATCAGGTCCTGTACTTGGGACACAACAACCCTGTGCAGTGTTACAAGCTTGGGGAAGAGTGGCTGGAAAACTGCCTGGAGGAGAAGGACCTGGGGGTGTTAGTTGACAGCCGACTTAACATGAGCCAGCAGTGTGCCCAGGTGGCCAAGAAGGCCGATGGCAGCTTAGCTTGAATCAGAAACAGTGTGGCCAGCAGGACCAGCGAAGTGATTGTGCCTCTGTACTCAGCACTGGTGAGACTGCATATTTGAATCCTGTGTTCAGTTTTGGTCCCCTCACTACAAGAAAGACATTGAGGTCCTGGAGAATGTCCAGAGAAGAGCAACAAAGCTGGTGAAGGGGTTGGAGGACAAGTCTTATGAGGAATAGCTGAAGGAACTGGGGTTGTTTAGCCTAGGAGAAGAGGAAATGTCCTCAAGCTGAGCCAGGGAAGGTTCAGATTGGACATTAGTTAAAATTTCTTCACCAAAAAGGCTAATAAGCACTATAACAGGCTGCCCAGGGTGGTGGTTGAGTTACTATCCCTGGAAGTATCTAAAAGATGGGTAGATGAAGTGCTTAGGTATATACGATTTAGTAGTGGACAAGTACGGTTGGACCTGATGATTTTAAAGTCTTTCCCAACCTAATGGTCCTATGATTGTAAGCACAGTCTTAGTCTTTATGGTGTTTACAGTACGAAAAGTTAGGATTGTGTAGGAATGTGAAGGTTTGAGTATAACGTAAGCATTAAGCTTTAGCACCTAAATCTCTTTGGGAGTGTCTGCTGTAGTAATTACTACTTTTTTTGTTGCATTCACATACTCTTGAGCATTTAAGTTATTCTCAAACACTTATTTCTGGAATAATATTAGGTGAATAGTTGTTGTCATCTGCATTTTAGAGCTGGGATGTGAAAACAAAGTGTGTGCTATTTTGCAGTGCCTGACACAAAACAACTAGATTTTTTTTTCCTGTGTATTGCATGTCATGCACTTAATTTTCAGCCTTGGAGTCCTTTAAAGGGGTCAGCAAGCATATAGATAAGGGTGATCTGTTTGATGAAGGCTTGTTAGGTTTCCAAAAGGCTTTTGACATGGTCTCTCTACAAAAACTCCCACTGAAGCTGTGCTGTGAGGAGAAAGATACTTCCATAGAGAGATAATTGTTTAAGAGATAATTGTTAAGAAAAAGTAGGACTAATTGTTAATATGCACAGAAGTCACCAAGAGCATCCTGTAGAGATTTGTGCCTTTTAACTAATTTGTAAGGGACGAGGGTGGGGCCAGAGGACAGTGAGAAGATAAGTTTGCAGGTGAAAGGTACTTGGAATAGCAAGGACAGTATGTGATTGTGAGGATGTGTAGAACCATCATAGTATCACCAGATGTGAGTGAGTGGGCAATAAAATGGCAGGTTTATTTTAATGCAGATAGAGATATAAAGTAATGCATTGAAACCTGTTTTTGCACACAGAACACTGGACTCTGAGCTTGCCATTGGCACTCTGCAGCAAGATCATGGGATTCATAAAAATGTCAGGTGATGGTCAACAAAAGGCAAATGGAGTCTTGAGAATATTTAAGGAAATTCAGTATGAAATAGATAATGATATGCTGTTGTGTGAATTATGACTTCCCATATATTGATTACTGTGTGCCGTGTCTGTTCTTGTTACCTTGAAGGAATTTAGGGCACTTAGAAAGAGCTTCAGAGAAGGATGAGAAGGACAATCAAAGAAAAGCGAATGGTTTCTATACAAAATTGACTACATAATCTGAGATCCTTCAAATCTGAAACAAAACTACGCAGAGACATAAAATAGAGGTCTGCAAAGTTGTGAATAATATGGCAGGATGATTACGATCAATTTGTCTCTGGTTTAGGTCATTAGAGGAAGTCAGATACAGAACAGACAAATGGAAACGTCTGTTAATGCTGTCAGTAGTAAACCCATGGATTTTTCCAAATGATGTGGCATTCACTAAAAGCATGTATGGTTTTAGGAGAAAATTAACTAACACAAACAAGAGATGCATTAGACATGGCTAAGTACATTGACACATGTCCAGTTCAGGGAGTTCTGACGCTGTATCTTCATTTGCATCTGAATGCAGGCACTTCATAAACAGGGACATAAAATTTTATTTGGAGAAGTAACTAGCCATTTGAGTATCACCTCAGAGTAGTGTGTATAAAATTCAGGAATCAAATTTAATTCCTTTGCATAACATTTGAATTACCTGAGCTATTCAACATTTTCCATTCTCATTCATTGTGGTAACACTGTTACAAACAAGACAGGATAGCTGTCTCCACAGTTCTGCTGCATGCAAGCCTAATTCATGCTCTGAAAACAGTCTCTCTCTTCTCCATTAAAAGAAGCGAACATCTCTCAGAAATAAGCTAGGTGAGCATGCAGTTAAATTGTAACATGTGGAAGGATGTCTATAGTTGAACAGACAACTAATGTTTTGTGGCCTGAGTAATAAACCAAATTATTTTTCAGGTAAAATTCAAGTGTGCAATCCATTCTGTCTAGAACTGTAGACTGAACAGCAGTTCAGAGTAACTGCAGGATTCACTCCCAAACCAATGGTGTCCTATTAGGATAAACCTCCTGTGGTATAAGGAATAGCTCAATAGCCTTTTTCTTTTTCTTCTTCTTTTTTTTTTTTCTCAAGCAATGTATGCATATGTGAGGAAAAGAGGTACCTCAGTTTCTGATTGTCAGCATTTTAAATTGTGGATTTCACCTACATATGCAAGTCTTTTCTCTATTTCCTATTTTAAATGTGAACAGATGTTACTAAATTAAAGCATGATGAGAATTTTTAACAGAGCTGCACCTTTTCCTCTGTGTTTATAGTTATAAATGTTTCATAGCTGTATTAATACCAATTAGGAGTGTAAATAAAAATAATTCGGCACTGTGTATGTGAAGTCTTAACTCTCTACAACCTTGGGAAGAACTTCTGGACATGTTGGAATCGGGATTGTAGCCTTGTGCTGTTTAAGTATATGATAGGCTGTTAAAGGCTTCCTCTTTCAGTAGTCAAACAGAAGTTGGGAGACACTGCCAACCACATCATGAACATGCCTGTCTCCACCTTTCCTTGGAAGTTTTCCTTATTTTATACCCATGTGAGGTTGTGGATTTAGTTCTGAGTATAATCAGGCCACCTGCCCCGTCTGATGGGAAGGTAAATTGCACTTGATGATAATGTCCCGCTCCTGTGCAGGGTGTCTTGGATTGTTAATCCAAGATATACCTTTACTGCTCTCTTACATTCTTCCAAGAATGAGAGATGTAAAAGATGATGTATAGAGTATTTGACTTGCTCTAAGCCTGTCTTGCACAGACAACAAATAATTACTTGGGCAATCCCAACTGCAAGTTTATATCTTATCACTTGGATCAATCTTTCCTGATGATTCTGTGATTCTGATTTCCTCTTTATTATCTTTCTTACTGTTTAGACATTCATGCTTCTCCCCCACCCCCCTTTTTTCTTATTCTATACAAAGAATCATGAGTATTAGCAAATTTGTTCTGGTCAGTTGTTGTTTTGCTACAAGAGCTTGGTTGCTCTGTCCCCTGGAACAGTCCTGGAACAATTCTTCATTGTTACTGCCCCTTTGGGGTGGGACAAGAAGTTGGATGTGATGACAGTCTCTCCATTCACACACAGCCATTTCCCTATTGCCTTGCATGAATGAAGAATGAAGTTAACGACTACTATATAAATCTTATGCTACAGCTCCGTTTTGTTGCCACTGGGGAGTGCTGCACTATTTCTGTGCTGCTGTGTGTCTTTCTCTGCAATTACATTGCAGAAGGTTACAGGAGACTGGACTATACTGTGACCCCCAACAAGAATATATATTTTGTTAAAATTGGTTGATCAGTTGTCTGCTGAAATATTGAGTCTGTTTGAAAGTAATACCATTTTTTTTCAGAACTGAATCATGTTCATACATTTAGTGGAATGAAAGCTGTATGCCATTAATTGAGGGAATAAACACGTTTTTCTGGTGTGCTGTAAGCAGCTAATTCAAAACAAGTCATGTATATGAATGGTATGGAACTGCAATACATTAAGTAATAAATATTCCATTCAGTTGTCAAACCTTGTAGGAACTTCAACTAAATGAAAAAGGCAGTGTGTCTTATTTCTAAACACTTAGCGCTATGGGAATTCTGTAGAAATGAATGTTGCAAACATTATTCTTCTTTCATTTTGACAGGTAATATTTGAAGCTGAAGTCTCAGATGGGAGAAATGGCTACATTGCCATTGATGACATCCAGGTTCTGAGTTACCCTTGTGGTAAGTAATGATTAAGAGCTGCATTTTTCTCTGTCTTTTCAGGACATATTTGATATTGCTGTAGACTGCTGAGTTTTCATCACTTGATCACTGATGTTCTTTGTTCTTTCAATGGTATTTTTGTGGCAGATTCCAGGGGAAAATGTAGTGTTGCAATAGTGATTTACTTGTGTAAAATCTTCGTCTGCCAGAAGAAAAGTATAAAGAAATAATAAAGCAGAAATTCTTCACTGGCTTTTTAGACATACCATAGTTGGTGTGCATAATCTAAATGTGCTTAATTTTAATGTGTATGCTTACTGATTGAAGAAAACTGAATTGGCAGATGCATGGAAGAGGTATACTAGATTTCATGTCCTTGTTAATTTTTTTTTAAATAGCCTCAACAGATTTTTTTTATTCTTTTTTTTTTTTAAGAAAAAGGCTTCTGGCTATTGGTGCAATGATTCGTGCTATTCTTGTCCAATGATTCTACTGAACTACTGGAGGACTAGGTTTTGTTGCTTTGGTTTTGTGGACAGACTTCAGGCATTTGTGTTTGCCTTTCCTTGCTTAATCCTGAGGAAAAATTACAAACATGCAAACACAAGTTGTGTTAATATGAATACTCTGCAAATGAAAAGTTACAAGGAAGAAATGATTACAGTGCATTTTCATCACTTGCTATGACATTTTTTAAATAATTTGCTTCTACGTAACTCTTCTGATCTTCTCCTAGACATCCCGTCTCTAAAACCTAGTATCATTATATTTACATCACAGCTGATAATTTAATTGCTTTCTGACATGATCAAGCTATAACAACCCACTCTCCCAAATTTGCAAAACTATGCCAAATAATAAAGTTGCAATGGCAACCTCATAATTTGTTTTCTTCCACCCGGAACCAGTTAACACCATAGCTTTTGGGGGATACCAGGCTTACAGGGTATTTGAGTCAGTTACCTCTTTATATTACAGCCAATCCAGCTATCTGACGCCTATACTGAACAAAGCTCTGCTCCCATTCAGTGTTTGGCTTTCACTGGTTTCCATTTTTCCCCCTCCTTTGTGTTCTTTTTCTAAGTGCCAAAACAAAAGGGACTTCAGTACAGTCATGATGGCAGATTATCAGCATGATACAGTATTCAGATAAGCTCTTCTTTGTTACTGATGTTTAAAGCTTGTTTATATAAATTTGCTGGTTTTTCATGTATGCGTTTGTTTCTTTAGTAAGCACTAAGTAGTAACTGTTCAGCTACTGGTTTTGTTATTAGTACTCTAGAAAAGGATAGGTGGGAGCTGTGTAATGTACCCCTTCCTCAAATGTGTCTGTCGGCTTTCTTATGTCTAATAAATCCTTCGGATGATTGTGCCACTGAACTTTACTAGGGTCTTTGTCAGTGTGGGAAATAGATTTGTCACCTGCTGAAATGGTGTATGTAATGGCACAAATGATTTCATTGAGTAAAACAACAGAGGTCTGAATTACATTGAAATTGATCTGAATA
This sequence comes from Piaya cayana, assembly GCA_013389865.1. NCBI lineage: Eukaryota > Metazoa > Chordata > Aves > Cuculiformes > Coccyzidae > Piaya > Piaya cayana. The sequence continues at coordinate 386,026 of WAAB01011266.1, forward strand.
GCATCTCTCTTTACCTGAGCAGTATCCTGCTAATTTCATTTTTCTTGGTATGATGGGTTTCACACAATTGAAACTCCTTGGGATAATTTTTGTAAAGTGCTGCTGACATTTTGGCATTTGATCTCCTTTTCTTGGCTTTGATTTTTAAAAGACTTTGTTATAACTCTTGTGTAAAGTTGGTAGAATCACCAGGGGAGAAAGGAAAGGACTGAAAGCACTCTTTCTTCTTGAATGGAGATGGAACAAATAGTTTTCTTTCTTTTCTTTCTTCTGTTTCATTTGTTATAATATGCATCTTCAGATCTGCAGGGACCAAGTAATGTTGCTGGCACCTTTTTTAGTAATAAGAATTATATGTAATTTTTGTTTTCCCTCTCTGCAGATAAATCTCCACATTTCTTGAGGCTGGGGGATGTAGAGGTCAATGCAGGGCAGAATGCTACGTTTCAATGCATTGCTACGGGGAGAGATGCAGTGAATAACAAGTTATGGCTCCAGGTAAGGCCAACTCATGCAAGTCTCTTTGGCTAGAGGACAAGCTGCTTTCTAGAGGTGAAATATTTAAATTCCTAAGCTCTTTTTTCCTTCTGTATGTAAAATGTTTATTTTAAATAGCATTTGCCTCTGTTAACTGTAGAAACTTGCAGTTAGTTTTGTAATGTTAAAAAGCTTGGACTAAAAAAATAGAATAAGTGGTGTGGATAGTGGAGGAGGGGAGGGTTGGTCTCCAAAGCATTGAGAGTTCTCTCTCCTTGTAAAATAATTTATTATCATAAATGTAGATAGTGGGTGTTTGGAATCTAGTAAAACACAGATGTAACACAGCTGTCATAAATTTTGAAGATTATTTCATCATATAAATTACAACTAATTATTTGTCCAAGCAGGTGGCTGGAGGGATGTGGCTGTACTTCTGTGTGTACCTCAGTTTTACTCGGCAGTGTATTTAATGAGACAACATAAAAAGACTTGTATTTCCTTTTCCACTGTCTCCATAATAGGAAATACTTCAGCTCTTATCTGTGTATAATTGTGAGGAGTATTTATGGTACAATCTAAGAGAAGGCTAAAACTGGAAAATAACCCTTCTCACCAAGACTCTAGGAAAAAGAAATCAACAAGACCATATGCCCAAAACAACCACTTTGCTTTGTGTTGTGTGGATGGAGTTACGGGCAGTTAAGATCAGAGGTTAAGTAGGATGATGGCAAAGTCTGACAGCTGCTTCTTAGAAAAATGAAATTTTGACTTTTAATAAGGATTAAAAAAAAAAGTCCAATTCTGAGTGTACCTTTACATGTATGCTTTAGGTTATGCATAAACCTTAAGCAATACACTTCTTTAGAAAGGTGTCTAAATATGCCCTTTTAAACCTTTTTTTTTTTTTTAAATGTTTATCTTCTGAACTGTAAAGTGTATACCTCTTGGGAAATGTCATACTTTGAACTATAATCAGAGCTTTAAAATCTATTTTTTGCTGTCAAGTATTGTACTTTGTTATGAACTATAATTAGTTATTTCAATCTGTTCGTTTTTTCTTTTAATATAGAGCAGAGCTGACAGACCTTGAGTAACAGTTGCATATAAGCATGTGATAAAATATTAAACAGGTATAAGTTTAATACATAGAAGATTAAGAGATCAGAAAAAATCTGATATGTAAACTGCATTACTGGACAAATGTGATGCAACATTAAAAAAGGAACACAAATCTGGCCATAATTGTATGGCATTCCGATGAAAAGGTATCATAGCAGTAGGGATGATTTGTATTCAGTGTCTTTGAGTAGCAACTTGTTTAAATTGAGCAAACATATAATGCATTCATTGAGGAAGAGAAGTTTGATTTCAGAGACTTGGTAAATAGAGCACACAATGAAATTGAGCTGGTTTTGCTATATCAGAGGCAGGACTGTAACAACAGGAGCTTACTAGCACACTCGTGACATTCAGTAGATCATGGTTAGAAAGGCCCAATGGAGAACAGCCAGCTGGAAATCTTCCCTATAGCTCATTCCTCAGTGTCGGATAACAATGACAGATTACCCTTTCTAACTTTCACTCCACTAAGAAGTCCGGTTAGCAGCCAGAACAACCCAGGAAACATGTTCTGTCCCTCCATATACTTCATGGGTGGGTTTTGCGTGTGTGGATCACAGATGTGGCAGTTCCTCACAGGGCGAAAGATAAGGTACCTCTGAGGTTATAACTCTGCTTGCTTGTGCTTACGAAGTGCTTTGATGTTCTTAATGATACCTTGCTACTGAAATGATGGATTGAACTTCTGTTTCCCTTTCTGTTTTCTCTTAATCAGTGCGAAATTTCCACCAATTTAAAGGTGACCGTTCTTTTTCTTTTACCTTCATCATTCCAACTTTGTATCCATTTTTCCCAATGTAAGCATAAGTCAACAGTGTTCCTTCTCTGAATTCCCTTCCGTAGGTAGCGCAGCAAGTTACTGCTGTTGTGTGCAGCTAATAGTATGTTAACTCCAGGGAACTACAGGCCTGTCANATTAACTCCTTTTCCTTAAAATTCAGGGAGGATATGTGTGGCACTTATGAAGCTCCAGAGTGTAACTTGAAAAAGGTTCACTTTAACCTTTGACTAAACCAGAGATTCATAAAGCCCAAATACCCAGAAAGGAAGAAAAGCAGTTCAAACCAAATGCCTAAGTAATTGTTTCTGAGAGTCCTGAGCTGCAACATTCCAGGAATGTATTTTTCTCATAACAACAAAGGCCATTTGAAAAAGCAAAGAGCAAAATGAAAAATGAAGGGGGAGTACATGGGGGAAGAAGACATGTTCCAGGTATACTTCATTAGAGAAAATAGCTTTTGGTTATGTCCTTATTGAAAGAGAAAAGAGATTTCCTTGGGAAGAAAAAAAAAAAACAAAAAAGAAAGAAAAAGCAGCAAGCAATTTGCTATTAAAACACATTCTTTGGTAAGTAAAGATTGAAGGTGCAGTCTGGGATACTAGAGGTTTTGTATCTGAAATTACCTGAGACTTCATTTGCTTGCATTGAAGTTATAGAAATGTGCAGTCACAGATTTTGCTGTGGACTCCGTTAGTGCTCTCTGGTTCTCCCAGCCCTTTGTTTCGAAGAGGATGTGGAATAGTTTCAGCAGTGGCAAGAAAAATGGCAGCTGCCTTGTTTTGTGTTCAGAGTCCTGCTGTCCTTGAGTTCAGTCCCACAACTGCTTCAGACAAACTCGGTCTGAGCTGCAATAGTCTCAGCTATCCCTCTGATAGTCTCCTCATCCCTCTGTGCACTGATGCTACAGCTTTTGCAGCTTGCCAGCAAGTCAGTTTGAGAAAGTGATCTGGCTGAAAAAGATTTTGGGTCAAATTGGATTTTTGTTATTGTTAGGGAGGAATGTTTGTTTGCGTTGCTTTATTTGTTTGGGTTCTTTTCAGTTGTTGTTTTGGTTTGGGCTTTCCCCTTTTTTTTTAGCTTGATTCATGTCTGAACTACTTATATATATATATATATAAATAGTGCCAGCAGGTGGAAAAAGATGGGGATATTTGTTTAGAATTAGGAAAGAGGGAAACATTACAGTAACTGGTATGAAATGAACATTGATCTCGGTAGTGTGTGTCATTGTAGTGTTGTATGTAAACTTTTTTTTTTTTTAAGTTATTGGGGAAAAGCCCTGATCCTATACTAGAGGATGTGTGTGTGTGCACATTTCCATACTTATGTTTTTCTCAGTATATACGTAATTAAGTGCACATACCTTTCTGTGTCTGAAAATAAGAATGGATAAAAATAGGAATGGCATTTCAATACACTGTTTCCTGTTGTTTACTGCTGTATTGACTGTCTTTCCATAAATGTACATCTGTAAATATTTCAGGCAAATAGGAATTAACATTGAATTGAACTTCTCCTGACTTTCATAGCTGCAGATTCTGTTGTTGTTTGTTTGGTTTTAGATGGTATCTAGTCTCTTGTCCCCTTTCATGCCCCTTCCCTATCACCACTGTATTTTACAGCACTACTGGAACAAGGTCTGGGACAGTCAGAGCTGTGGCATTGAAAGATAAGCAGTAAAGATAACAAAAGTCTTTAAAAGTAGCAGCTGCATTAATATGAAACAAATATTTGCACAGGTAAAGGGATTTAACTGGTCGAACAAGATGATCTGAAAAACACCTTTATGACAATGTGAATGGTAGCTGTGGGACTGGGACAGAAATGTAATTCTCACATTATCTTTTTCTTCACTTTTCAACCTAATCTACTGTTGAATCCATTACAGTTGTGAACAGAAGTGTTCTCTTTATGACCTGCAATTATTAGCAAATTATGTGTTTCTAAGTCCTTAGTTTTTGATTAAAGTAAGCATTGGTTTTGTTTCTGAAGCACACTGAGTCTTGGTGTGTACCTTTTTTGCCTGCCATCCCTTACTGAATGTAAGCTGTGGGATTTTTTCACAGTATTTCCCCCCTCCTCTTAAAATCTGTTCTGTAATATGTCACATGCCAACAGCTGTAATTTAGTGCCACTGTACACATTGAATGAAGCAGTTGGGTTGTGTGATAGGAGTCCCTAAACTCAAGGTGATAATCTACTTCTCCTGCCTGCTGTGTTTTGGTGTGCTCTGTCTTAGAAGCTTCAGGAGTTAGCAGAAGTTCTTGCTGAATTTTTTTTTCCTGTAGGAGGTGAATATAAGTGTGCGTGTGCATGTAATCTTAAAAGGTTGAACATAGCATCCATAGACCACATAGTTGATTAGATGTTGCCCACTTCTGCTGATTTTCTCTTTTTCTTCTAAAACCTAAGAATTGTCTTTCTTTGAAAAGACACTTAAAGAATAAGGCTTCTTTATTAACATTTGATGCAGTTTTCTGCTTTTTTCACATTGATTTGCTGAATTGCTATATATAGGGCCACCTTTCTATTCTGTTCCTGACCCCCCAGTGAAATGCCATGCATTCCAGTGGAGTTATGTCAATAAATAACCTTGCAAACAAGAGTCACTTGTACATGTTAATTCTGTGCTTGGGATGGATACGTGTTAAATATTAAATATTTGAACGAATAGCGCACATAGGGTATTCTGAATGTGGGAGTGAGAGTGGATGCTGTTTGCTCATGTGATTTGGAGATTTCTGTGTGGAGAAAGCTTCCAAGTTTTTTAAGCTCTGTTTCTTTGCTAGGACAGTGGAGAAATAGGATTTGGCTGACTAGAATAAATAACATTTGGTACACAAAGACTCTGGAAAGCAGCGTATGTATTGTCCAGCATTTGTTCGTGAATCTAATTGGGATATCAGAGCAATAGGGTTTTTTGCATAATCAGGCTGTGTGTAATAGCTTCCCGAACTGGGAACAATTGTGACTCCCAGAAGCCCAGTACGATTTTCAGTGTCTTATCGATGTCCGGTTTAAGTGGACACTCGTGCAGTGCGGAGAATAGAGCTTTTTGCTAGAACATCTGTTAAACCATATGTCTTGGCACTTGGTTCAGATGGCCATAACTGCAGCACTAATGAGTCCATCCATCACTGCTGAGCTTTGCATTAACATAGCATTGGATTAGGGAAAGCAGCTTGTTCTGGCTTTGCAGTCGGATGTGTTTTGCCACAGTCTGCAGTGATACCATTTGCTTTGGTGAATCTGAAATTCAAAGGCATGGTGCACACGTTTAAAAGTTTAATATGTGCCTGGTAATCCTGTGCAGATTGCTATCAGAGCGGTGTGGAGTGGGCCAATCTGTCAGCAATAGCTGTGGGTGCTGGCTAACCGCCGCTCCACTTGGGCTGCCAAGACTGGCGCAGCAACCCTGCTATCGCCTGTGTAGAGGCTTGTCAGTGCTAATGTGGTCTGATGCAGCCCCTCTCTCAGCCAGAGGAGAATGTCGTTCCTTGTGGAATAACAGATAATTAAAGCAATTGCCTGAGAGTAATAATTGAAAAAAAGTGAAATTAAAAAGCATTATGGAAAATAAAATGCAAATTGCTGTAAAAACAATGGAATTAGACTGACCTCCCAGTGGTACCAACTGTTAACGGAGGATGAACAAGCATCTGCATGGTTGTCTGTTCAGGCTCAAACAATTGGCCAAGTCATGTGGCCTTTCTTGAGGAAGCTGTCATAACCCTTACTAGCTTGTTTACCAGCATCTTGGGCTTTGGTGTTGGTCATCACAGAATGTGATTTGATGTTTAACATACATTTTTCTTGCTCGATAGTGCATATGCGCACTCTTTTATGAGTCTTTGGACTGAGCACATGCAGATGGTGTCTTGTGATGCTACATTTGGGCACATCATTGTGTACGACCAATGCAGTGTTTCAGGAATTTAGACTGGAGAATGTATGTGAGAGCCTGTGTCTCTGACAGGGGACAGAGGGACACAATGTTGACTGTTTTGATTTGATTTTTGGAAGGACAGTATTTCCTCTCAGAGGAAAGAAGTTGTGCCATACAATTCCTTTCTTCCCACTATACTTGGAAGGTAAAGGAAAGAATAGGTCTTCACTAGAGGGGTTTAAGCATGGGTTGTGGGCTTTCGGGGTAAACTTTTTAAATGCAGTGGAGTTTTAGAGAAAAAACTTATAAGTCTGAGAAAAAAATACACCTAGAACAGGAGAGCCACTTTAACTTTGTTTTATGTAGTTTGCATGCTTTTTCTACTTCAAATTTTTCATATTTTTCTAATGTAACTTTGTGTTTTGATGTCCCATTGCATTTTGATACAGTTAATTAACTAGTTATGATACAGTTTCTTTAGTTTGATGATAAAACATTTGCTGTTACACTGTACCTGCCTGTTCACCCCTTTCATTATATTTGAAGAATGTTTTTAGTGGTTTGCACAAATTTTATGATCCCTGAAAGTTAAGGGGAGCTGAGTGCACTCTGAATATTAGAGAAGATTTTTATTTTGCTTTTTCTTTTATGGGGCTTAGAGGAAGTTGATAGGAGGTGCTTTGTTATCACTAACAGGATTTCAGCTGGGGAACTGTGTTGGAGATTTTTGGTCCCATTTTCGCTACTAGGTAACTGTCAAGTTTGATGCTTTTTGGAGTTGAGCTGAAATAAGTCAGTCAGGCCAACTTGACCTAAGGAGTCAAAGCCATGATATTGTGAGGAGGCTTCGGTAGGAAAGGGGACTGATTCCTCTGGGTTTGCTCTTCTCCCGGGGTAGCAGGAGAGATGGATGAGCCTCCAAGGAAAAAGCAGTATTTTTTGATCATCAGCATCATCTGCCCCAAATACTGATTTCTGCAGCAAATAGGGCTGTTTATACCAAACCTTTCCTCAGCTGGTAAAATGCTGCTCAAGTCTACATCATCTTAACTCTATCTTTATTACTGACAGTGGCTAAGTAGCATAGAATTCTTTTTCTGTTGCATTTGAAGCTTGCACAGAGACTTACTTACCTAATTTTTTTTCATCATTGCTTGTTTTTACATGTAGAGAAGGGTTTTTTTCAAAAGTGACAACAAAATAAAGAAGCATAGAGGACCGAATTCCTTTTTTTGCAGTGGCTTGTCTATTTTACCTGCGCTTTCACCTCGTCATATGTATGTTCTGTGATACATATCCTGTTTTTCTGAATGTTTTTTTCAGAGATGTATGAAAAGCTGCCTTGAAATGATACATCAAGCTCCTTGTAAATGACTTGACTTACAGTTTATTCTGTATCACACACCACTGAATCTGACATGGTTAGGAAGAATATTTACAAATGAAAAATACTAGTTTCATACTTGAAGTTCTAACTTGTTTTTTTTTTCACAAAGGTCTATGTCTTTTCATTTTGTATTCACCTTTGATGTTATCTATGTCATTTAACCCTACATGAACCATTTTCCCTCTTTCCATCCCCAGTTTATCGGATTCTTGGATAAATATGGCGGTACTCCCTAGGTGCCCGGTCATCTTAGGTTTCAGCAACGTGAAATACTATAATCCTCCTGGTTTTACTTTAATTCTGCCCCAGTTAACTAAGTCCTCCAGCCAGTGTAGCTACTAGTGATCTAGCTTACGTGGCAGCCTTTGGGATGGTTGCCCCTGTAGGTCTTCCCTAGGGATTTTGCTTTTCTCATGTGTGATAGCTGGAGGGTCAGGTACTGGGGTCTCTGCTGCCTGTGTCTGTGGTGGTACTGGAGGCACTGACCACCTGTACCACCAGAGACGCTGCCTTCTCCTCTTGTCACTTGGCAGTTTACAGCTAAACCAGTGGCAGAGGAGCTTTGTTCACTCTGTGTAGTCCTGCTAGCGTTCTTCAGCCAGCCAGTGACTTAAACTCTTGCAAATCAGGCACCTGAAATTAAACTAATGTTTATTAAAACATATATTGTTATAAATTCCTTAATTGTTGAATCCTGCAAGTCTTGTCTGGTAAGACATGCATTCAGGTTATCTCCTCCTTACTGATATGATGTGTGGTAGGTACCCTAATGTCCCAGGCCCTAGTTTCCTCAAATAGCTGCAGGACTTAAGGAATTACAGTAGAATAAGAGCAGCTGGTATACTTAGCTACTTTAGAAAAGGGTAAAATCATCTGCTGAGGAGTGTTTGAGGAACTGTCATGTGTGACATTGGTCTTCAGTGGCTGGGTTGTTTGCAACTTTTTTTCTTTTTTCTCTTGTAACTAATCAGAATTTTTATTTTGAGCTGCAGGATGGATGCTATAATTCATCACGCTTTGCTCAGGGTGATATAGATCTTTAATCACTGCATCCAGAATTTTTATTTCTGTGAATTATGTTTTCTTGTAAAAAAAAAAAAATTCAGCAACTACAGCTTTCTAAAAAGTTGGTGTTTTTTCCTAAAAAGTATAGATTTTTGCAGCATGTGTTAGATTAGGTTTAAAATAAGAGGATTTAAAATGTCCAGAGAAAAGGAGCATATTTTTTATTTGTGTATTGGAATAGCTAGGGACACTGTAGTATGAACTTAGTTATTTTGCCTCCGGTGGATTTCATTATAATAAAATAAATTAGGATTACCACCTCTGAAGGGCCAGATGCTTCTCAATTAGATTATTTCATGAGAACCCTTGCTTTCTTCCGTAGGAGGTTCAGTGCAGCATGATAGAAATTGAGCTACTTCAAAGTGGACAAATTTGAGTAACAGCAGTGCATGTAACCAAGGCATTTAAAGTAATCATGGATTTCTCTGTACTGCAGTGCAGAATACAGGATAAAACTTAGCTTGTCACATGTATTCAGCATTTTCAGTATACATGTGCAACACAGATTTTTCTGCTAATAAATGAATGCGTGGTTCATTGGAGTGTTGGATCTTAATGTTGTTTGCCTTGGATATAGGGACAAGTAAAAGTAAGTAGTATTAATTGCCCACTGAAAAAAAAAGTTTTAACTCCGTGCTTTCACATAAATTTCTTTGTTTGCTTGATTTTTATCTTCTTATATACTAAGAAGGTAGAACTATCCAGGCATATTATTCAAGCTATAGTTCCAATTCTTGTTCTTTGTGAAAAGAAGTTATTTCTTAAGTTTAAATCACATATTTGTAAATAAAATTGAATGAAAAAAAAATCCCTCTATTCAGTCATTTGTTCTTTTGTGGATGGGGAAAAAATATCATTTCATAGGATAAATAGATGTTATGCTTTATTACATTTCTTGTATGTTTAATAAGTTTTAAATCCCCACAAATATATTGAAACATTTCTGTAAAATAATGATATAGAAATAGACAATATTTGTTAGAAAGATAGATTTTTCTTCATTTGGTAAATGTGTCCTAAATATGCTGTAAAAGCATATGCTATTTGTTAAAATGCCAGACAGCTGTATATAAGTAAAATCTAAAACCTGTAGTAATTTGTAACATTTATTCCTCTCATGTTGTTTTATTTTTTGAAAATAGCTTTTGGTGCATTATTAATGGCATTCAAACTATCTGTGTTCAACCTTCTTCCTTCTTGTAAAAAAATGGCATGTCTCTCTTTATACAATGAGTAAAGCTGCAAAAAATGTGGAGTACATTATTTACAAGTTCCCTTTTCCTCGAAGCAGTGCAATTCCCCAGGCGTTGGGGGGCATCCTTCTAGCCCCTCTGCTTTCCACTGAAGTTTTGATTGCACCTTTGGGACTAAGTTGCTCAGACAAACTCTCTACTTGTGCCCTGCTCCCTGCACAGTTCCTGCCCTCTCCTCTGCTCCCTGTAGCCATGCAGTGAAACCAATCATGAGCTAATCCATTTGGTGATGATAATATATGGGGGGAAGAGGATGTTTTCCCAGAAGGCTTTTTTTTTTTTTTCATTCCAGGTCAATTTTCTGCATGACCATAAGAGTGAAGGCGAGGAGGGAGGGAGTGGAGGCCAGCTGAAGTGCATGCTACTGCCAGAGTAATGTGTGTGTCACTGCAGCCAAAGTGTTGACATCCTCTGATCTCTGGAGGCATCCAGGCATCAAATCGAGAGCCTGAGAAGGCAGCCAGAGTTGACTGTAATTATTAGCAGTGCAGCAGACTTATTTTAAGGTGTTTACACTACGAAAGGGATGTAGATGTGTAAGGTTGATCTGTCCAGGCTGATAAAAATCAGTAGTAGGAAAAAGAGTTCAGCAAAATTTTGAGGGCACATCAACCCAGAAACTTACAGATTCTTGTTGCTATTTAAACAATAAAGCAAACCCCACTACTTTTCAACCTGAAAAGCTCAGAGAGAAACATAAGTTTTAACTTTGTACTAGAAAATTAGAAATGAATGTAAATGCTACCAATTACATAAGATGTTGGTGTATAGATGCTTCTGGTTCCATTCAGGTTCGTCAGGATCCACTGAAATTTCATTTCATGTTTTTTAAATCCTTGATGTCTTTCATGAGACAGCAAAGATAAATTTAAGGCTAATTGTTAATTTGCCTATGATTGTTTTTTAACCTGCATAGACTTTAGTGTTGACTTTGTTTTAAGATCTTGATTATCTCATTTAATTTTGTGAAAACAAAATCATGTTCCTGTGAAATTAAAAATATCCTTGAAGTCGTAGAGACTTATCTAAAATCATAATTTTAAGTGCCTGAAATGCCAAAATTAACGAGATTTTCCCACATGCTTATAATTCTTTTAATCAAGTGTTTATAAAGCATAGTACTTTGTGAAGCCTAGAGTTATTTTCACAAAAGCAGAACTGCCTGGTGGTGACCTCTCCTAAATGAGCAATTCAGGGTTATCAAATCAGACAGCAAGGGACTGGAGGAACTAAGGATCGCACAGGGTGCAGCCATTACCTATTAGTATAACTCCACATTAATTTTAAATTGAATTTTTAAAACCTAATTGAGCAGCATTTTCAAGCTCTGTTCAGTGTGAGCAGGACATAAATTGAAACAGTATGTACCAGGAACCCTCTAATAAGCAGAGAGCTCTGCTGCTTTTCTTTTCTCTCCTTTAAAATCAGTAGTAATGCCCTGACATTAAAAAGAAAATTTAATTAAGAGATTGTAGCAGTGCATCTGAACTCTTGACTGGCTAATGGCTTACCAGTGTAAAGGGATATGTCCGAAAATGAATGCATTTTCTTTAACATTCATTTTTAAGTGAGAACTCTCATCTGTTTGAACTTTTCATCATTTTAATGATAGAAAATATTTTAATGGATAAGCTGTACGTGAAGAAGGACTTTGAAGATCTAAATGTGTGGTTGGATTCCCGAGAAACAAATCCTAATACAAAGAAATGTGAGAAACACTCTAAGCCTTGTAAGATAAAGTGGTAGGAAATCACTGATGAAAATAGAAAAGAAAAGCCTAGGTTTTGTTGTTGAAATAGAACTGTAAAGCTTGTTAAATTTCTTTTTTGATTAATTGCTCTGAAAGTGTGTTGATATTTCATTTTAAGTAGGAGCCCAATTCGCTTTTCTCTCAACATGGTGTGCAGATGAGTTTTAGTAAGCAAGTTCTCAGGTTGGAGATTAAATTATCTTACACATTAAGCTTGGATGTTCTTCTTTGCTGCAGATTAAATTCTTGGCATTCAGATTTAAAACACAGAACTTAGTGAAGAGTGTCCTTCGTTTTGGAAAACTGTTAATGTTTATTTTTCCCTTCATTGTAGAGCAAGAATGACTATTAAATGAATTACTTCTCAAGTCTGCTATCATATAATTTTTAACAAAGCACTTTCTGTTTATTGTGTGCTGCGTGGTTATTATAACAGTCCTGTGGAAGGTGTGTGTAGTGGAGGGGTTGGACATCCCTTTGCTGGCTGATTTGTGGTGAGGGGATAAGAGCCCTCGGGACAGGGGCATGGACAAACACAGGAAGAAGAAAACACCATTAAGTATTTTGGTTACTTCAAGGCACTATATCCATATTTTGTATTAAGTTATCATTCCACAGGGTATCAGCCAAGCCTTTCGTTGATACTTTGGGGAAAGCAGCTTGAAAATCCTGCTTTTGGATTTAGTTTGGCTATCAGGAGAAGTCAGCTAAGTGAAGGGAGAGGTGTACCTCATGCAAAATAATTTTACTTTAACTTAAATAGCACCAAAATAAAGCCTTCATCATCACCCCTCACTCCTATGGTATTATTATTTAATAATTTCATTGATCCCTGAAGTTCAGTAAGGCTATTCATTCGTAAGAGTCTTTGCAGGAATCAGCAAACTTTGCTAATTATTATTAATAGGAGGCGGGTATTTGCAGAGCTGAGAAGGGAGCCAGTGCCTGCCAAAGGGCGACTTGGCTGCTCTGCAGTGAATCTGGGTTTCCAAGTGCCCAGCCTCCCTTGCTTTTACCCTTTTGAACATCCCTTCAGACACCATCAATGTGATAAGCAGGCTTTTGTTGGTTATGGGCTGGTGACTTTGATTTAGGAAGGAGCAGTGTGAATACCCTTTGGAAACATCTCATTGCCATCCTATTTGGAGATTAATTTTCACTCTTCACATCTCACCATGCTTTCTGACCTGGTCTCACAGGCTGAGCTTACCTTTGGGTAGCAGCCTCCTGGTATTCCTGGTCTAATGGGAAAAAGAATGGCAGGGGAAATGGATGATGTCTTCGTGGAACGAGGAAATGTCACACCAATAAACCTGCTGTTGATAAGGGTGGTAGTGTGGTCATTGTAGTAGAATACCGGTGATGGAAAGAACCAGAAATCTGCCAGATTTGGTATAAATGAACATTTTTCACCCAAGGATTGCAGTGAAGTGTGTAAAGGGTTTTTGCTGCAAGAAAAATGGCAGAAGCTAAAATTCATCAATTTAAATGTATTAATAGTTAAAATGAAGACTTGTTACAGTGATTTTGTAGTAGTGCTTATGTACCCATCACAAAACTGTTTAGAGATGGACTAACCTGTGCTGAGATCACAAAGGGTAGATTTAAAATGAAGTGTTTGAGTGTTATGAAATATTCCTGCATGTGACAGGAGGCTAGTGAATATGGACATAAAGCATTAACTCATTTCCTTTTTCTCCCTTTTCTATTTTTGCTAAAGGCTTTCAGGTTATTAAATTTTGTGGCTCAGCAGTGCCACTTCTTTTGTTAGACAGAAAGCTCAGAGCTTAGGACCTCAATGAAATTTCACATTCCAGGGGTTGGTTAGAGCTAAGAATGTCCATGGGGGTCATATTTTGCCATGTATTGAGCAGAGCAGGTGATGCAGTTACAAGGAAATGATGATGTCTTTCTGGTGACTGAGCAAAGCCGAGTGCTCAGAAACTGTATCCTTGTTGGGGAATAACATGGAGTTGATTCAAGGGTGAGAACAGGAACAGTTTGTTCACTTGGTGCATGTTTTGTTTTGTTTCTGTTTCTTTTTATTTCTCTTTTAATGTTAACTTTTGGTGGAGAGTCTGTTCTTTGACTAAAATAAAAATTGAGCATTTGCTATGAATGGGAATAAGGAAAAGGGGTCACAAAAGAGCTCAAACTGTTTCTACCTTACTGACCTCTCACTGTTCTCTGCAGCTCCAGACAGATTAAATTTTCCAGTGATTTGTGGTAGCTATGCTTTTTTTCAGAATTCTTTAAACTCCTTCCTTTAACCGAGGTATGCGTAATTCCTTTTTTAGCAGCTTCCTTCTCTCCCTTTTAAATTTCAACTAGCTTTAGCTAGCTAGATGGTGTTTAGTATAACAAAAGTACAATTTTAGAAGGTATTGAATTCAGGCAGATAAAGGGGAGCATTAAAAATGAGACATTGACTAGTTGCTGAAAAAGAGCTGTTGAAAACCTATGAAATGTCTCAGTGCCAGGTTTGTTTAAATATTTCTTGCAATACAGCCAGTGTATCTGCTATTTAAAATTGAATGAATATTCTTAGGGGTACAACTGCTACTGTTGGGCTCTCCTATGGTTTAATCCGTGAAGTAACAGCAGCTGAGAATGTCATGGTTGTGTTTTGTTGCAGTGTGAAACCATGATGGTGGTTTTCACCCCGAAACTTGATTGTGAAATGCTATTGAGTACTGCTTATCTCTTAATGGGACCTCAGCATCGAGCTTTTCCACTGTGGGAATGCCGTGGGAGTTCTTATGTTCTCTTTGTGTGATGATCATGATAAATCTCTTTTGTATTCTTAGGAGATAATTCTGTCTTGGTTTTACTTATTTTCAGAGAAGAAATGGGGAAGATATTCCAGTTGCTCAGACTAAAAATATCAATCACCGAAGATTTGCTGCTACCTTTAAGTTGCAAGAGGTGACAAAAACCGACCAGGATTTATACCGCTGTGTAACTCAGTCAGAGAGAGGCTCAGGAGTGTCAAATTTTGCTCAACTTATTGTTCGAGGTAAAGTTTGTAATGCTTTGATTTTATCCATTTAGATGCTTTTAATACCAGTGCTTTCTAGTTAAACCTTTCATTTAGCCTACAGTTGCCTTTATCTGAAATGATCATACAAACATAGGCCTTTGAAGCTTCTGAAATTGTCATAAAATGAAGGACTGATTTGCAAAACTTCTTAGAATTGTTTTCCTTAGAATACATCCGTGAAAGAACTCTCATCCTGCAATGTGTTTAATGTACCTGTATGCTTTTCTGTGGATGCTGTTTATTGTAGCTGAGGTGAAAACTCCTTAAATTTTCTTATATATTTTTACAGGTAGTAGAGAATCCACTGTACTTAATTAACATTCCTTTTTAAAACCTATTGCCTTGAGCAGGCTGGCAGTACAGCAAATAATACATTGTTCTGTTACCTGGGAGACAGATGTGTAAAAATAGTTGTAAACTATCAGTTACCCTGAGAGTATTATGAAGATTTCTGTGATGATTTCTAGTTTCTGAAGTAGGAGGAAGAAAATTACAGTTCATTCAGAGACCTGTTGGGGTACAACCATAGCTTGTGTGTGGTGATGTTGAATTGGTGATTTATTTATGTATTTTGTATTTTAGAAGTTTGTCATCTGACCGGCAAAGGTTATGGTTGATTATAGGAGGACAGAATTTGGTTCCAAAAGTCACTTACTGTTATTTGGCCTGGGATAAGCTATGAAAGCTCTCCTTGCCTAATAGTATCACCTGCAAAATTGCCCATTTCACTCTTAGTTGTAATAAGGTGTAACATCTTTTGAAGTGAGAAAAAGAAGTGCATGTACGAAATCTGCTTGTGCTGCTGCTGTCTGGTGTGGAGCCGGTTTTGGCCAGTGAAGCACAGGGGCTGGGCACATGACAGACTCTCACTTGAATTGCTGGTCCAGCAATTGGCTCATTAAAGGTCAGCAACTGCATCTGGAGCAGGTACAAGGAAAGGAAGTTCATCCTCAGTTTGTAGAAATAAAAGTAGTAGAAGTACTCTAAGGTATTTGGTACCTGGCATTTGCTTGCGGGAGTGTTTTCCCTGGGAGACCAGTTGATTGAGGTCAAATAGGTTTTATGCCTTCTATATAACACCAATAAAAATGGGCTTTGCTGATCATATGAGGGTTTAGGCACTATGTTAACAGCTATTTTTATTCTATTAATGTGCCTTTTGTCTAGCAGAGTTCAAGATGGCTTAATATAATGGAATTAGTCCTGTTGCAACATGAAAACAGACTTTCTGTTTTGTTGTTAGAAAAGCAGGGCAAATGGATGTATTTATCCAATAAATGAAGTTTTCTAATTATTTTTTTCTATTATAATAGAAATAGTATTCAAACCACCACTTCTCAAAAAAACTGATATAGCAATATTGAACTTTGTGGTATGCTCTTTGCAATGCATCATATTGTTCTGCTGATTAGTTTGGATTATTTGATAGAGAATACCATCTTTATGTCTTGAAACATAAACTTGATACCCGGCTATATATATGCCAACTATATAGGTTCTGTATTTTAAGGTTAATTTTACTTTTTGTGTGCTTCTTGCATTGGAAGGCCAAGGTTTTTGAAAATACATATAACTTTTTAAAAAAAGGAAAAGAAAATGATTACTCCTCTAAAAACATTTTCATCTATATGGCATCATGGTAGAAAACAAAGATTTATGTTTTATAGTAGGATTTATTGCTTGCTGTTATATTTGAAAAGCAATATACAGTAATATATTTTCTTGTTTGTCTGGGCAAGCACTAAATAAATCTTGTTAGCCAAAAAAGCATGCCCTTAGGGATCGGCTACCCTGGTGTTAAAACTGTACTGAAAATTAACCATAATGACAGGTCCTATATCTCAGTGGCACTTTAAAGCTGACATCCTGCTGCATGGATTCAAAAGATGATAATTTTAAAGGAAATTTTTGGGCCACTGATACGAATTGCCTTTAATAAGAGCTGGCGTAGTATTGCCCATTGTCAAAGATGACCCAGGGGGAAGAGTTTATTAGTGTGTTTCCTTCTAAACTGAAAGTGACAGGGCGTGCTTGGGGCCTTTTTGTTGCTGTTTGTAGCAAATGAAAATTTTGCTGCAGAATTCTTATGCTGAAGACTATTGATCTCTGTGTTCTCACAGCCAGAGAAGGAGAAAAAAAAACATGAAATACAATTTACTTTGTCATGGCTTTAGTATAGCTTCCAGATGATTTTGAATAATGATACGGTCTTCCATTTGTAGAAGCCTAACTTTACTGACAACACTGATTATTAGAGAGTGAAGGATGAGGAACAGGAGTTGTTGCCCAGTAACTAAAAATCTGGGTGTTAGGGTATGTAGCTGAGATCCTTACATGTTTTGCATCTGTACAGAAATGTTGTACCATAATATAGATGTAGAGGCATACAGTAATTTTCTGGTGGGCAGTCCATAAGTTAGTCTTGAAAATGGAAATTTGAAGTTATATAATGTATATCACATTGAAGCACCATTATCTCATTATAACAGAAGAATTACTTTCAGTAGAGTTCTAATCTTTATTACCAGTGCATTACCTGGGAGAGATGGTGTAAATTTACAAACCAATCAATTTCCCTGATTAATTTTTTGATGAAAAGTTGGACGAGGATAGGATTTGTAATTCACTTATGACATTTTACCAAAAGTAGTTCCAGTCAGTCATTTGTCTCTCCTTTCCTTAGAGCTGATCTTCAGCTTCCAGCTCAATGGCTGCGCTCTATTGATTCTTTTTACATAGTTTCTATGGCATAGCTGTCAATCTTGGATACACGCAGAAGAAAACCTCCCTTTCCCCTTCGCTTACATGAAACTTGGTGCTGTCATTACTGGTAGTTGACTTACCCTTCGGATTAGATCTATCTGATTAATCATCTATATATATTTTTGCTTATTGGCTGGTAAACTGGCAGTTTCTGGGAAGGTAGTTTCTTGAAGGCTTCAGGGTTGTCTGTGCTGGAACTTGAGGGAGTTACTGGGAGGAACAGTAGCTGTGATATGCAGAGGAAGAGGGAACAAGAAGACAGAGTTTCTTTCATTCTTGCTTTTGAGAACAAGTGTATTGTGATTTCAAAGTCTTTCTGCTCCTTTTACTCCTTAACATGGAATTATAGAAATTAAGTGCTCAAAGACACTACCCATGTCCTAACTTATATGTATTTTTTCTATAAGCAATTGTGCAGGCGCTTAAAATTGTAGTACCAAATAGCATTGCTCTCTTCAGTCAGTAAAATCTTTGCCCTGTTACTAGTTCTTTCACAGTATAATTGTTCAGAATTCTTAAAAACTGCTGGAATATTTTCCCGAAATTGGCAATATTCTTCTGAAAAGTGGTATTTTGCATCAAGAAACGAGCAAGTTTTCATCACAGCAGTTATGATCAACTTCCTGTTTGACCTGGAATCTTGAAAGTGGCAAACAGGAGAAGATGAAGCTAATGTTGTATACCTATATGGTTTGCCAGCAAAACTTTGTAGAATAATCCCATTTTAATTTGCTCCTTTTTGGGCTATCTTGCCCTTAGACAGTCCTGCAGTGATTTTGAATGAAACTGCAAGTTTCTTTGGCCGCAGTGAATTTAGATGATCCACTTGAATGCCAAATCTGTCTTTTTAAAAATTTTATTTTCATGAAACAGCAGTTTGTTGCTCTGATTGTCAAAAAAACCCCAAAACCCAAGGGTACTACTGTCTCATATGATAAGGAGTTACACTTCATGTAAACTGTTTATATGCTTTTCCAAGTTTGTTTTCCTAAAAAGTATCTATGTTGTTAACAGACTAATTGTACAAAACAATGTTATGTTATTGAATACTGCAAAATCAGAAGGAAATAGGTGTGTTTTATTTTCTGTAGTGTATCTGGCATAGATTAGTTAGAAGAAAGTGTAGATTAGTGTTAAAGATGTGGAGAAAAATAAGAAAAAAGAAACCGTAATGCTTGTTAATAATCCGTGAATAGCTGTACCATATGTCTGATTTTAATTATAAGTTTCTAAGTTTTATTAAAGTCATAAATTATAATAAAATTTTTTTTTACTAGCTGAATATAGGTTTTTTTTCCTTTTTAACATTTCTTTATCCAACCCGGACTCTGCTGTGGAGTCAAAGCAAGGGGAGGCCTATGTCTTGATTTATAGTTCCAATATGGAATTGTCTTCACGTCCCTGGTAAATCCAAGCTAGTAAAATCAAGGCAGTTTTCTTCCATGTGTTTTCCTCTTCTGTCTTCTGACCCAGATATCACAAGTTCTGGTAAACTGACCTGTTATTTTGTTTCTTCTATTTTTTCTTCTATTTGCTGACCAACAACCTCTTGTCCTAAGTAATTTGGTTCAAGTTTTGGTGAGATTTGTGGTGGTATTAGTCATTGTTTCTCTGACTGGACTTAGTTTACCATCGGGAGTATTTTCTATCATGGAATTACATCTCACAGAGAAGTTTCTGCCTTTCTTTTCTGAAACTCCTGTAAGGATTTCATACAAGAAATACAGAACTTTAGGTGTGTGCTTCTCTGCATTGACTGAATTTCAGAGCAGACGGGAACTGAGGAGAGAGATTCCACAATCTAAGTTATTGAAATTTGTGGGCTTTATGTTGTTATCCTGGCTAAATGTCTCTTTGAACTCTTGCCAGACTTCTGTTAGGAGTATGCCAGTATGTTAGCTGTGAGTGAGAAGGGTGATGAGGCATCTATTCTTGGTTCATAATGTGCATTCTTGGAATACAGATATTAATACTGCTACTCTTTTAGACCCTCAGTCCACCTTCAAAACTTCTTTATATACTCAGCTTTCCCATTACTTGAAGCATAATTCTCTCATGGTTGTGTCCTTATAGGAAAACCAGATGACAGTCTTAATTACGTTGCAGCAGTCAGAAAAATAATGCAATGATTTTTGTGAAGTTTTTCTGAACCACGAATAATGTGTTCTAATAAAACAGCCCCTCGGGTGTATATTCAGGCATAAACTTCCTTCAAAGAGTCCAAGGTACAATTAACTTGGTCCTTTTGTGACACCCTCTGGTTTTAATTTCTCTAACATATTAAGATCTTGTTTTCTTTAAGGAGGTTTAACACAAGAATTCTCCTATTTTCAGTTCTTTTTTTTACAACAGGTAAAGAGGGGCTTACCACTCTGAAGTGAAGTCCTTCCTCCTTTACATAAGAAGAATGAAACAAGAATATAGGAAAGTACCTCAGTAAGTCTGTATGTTCCTAATTAATAAACTGAGCCAGATAGGAGTCCTGAGCATTTCACATAGCTTCCTTACCAGGAGTAGCAGCCTCACTTTCTCATCAGCCATCTCCTCTGTGCAAGTAATTTTGCTCGTCTCCTTTGCCAAGGCAACATTTTTTCCTGTTTATGTAATTAATAGGTGAGTTGCCTGTTTTCTTTACAAAACGCAGGAAAGTTACTTTTCCTGGAGAATCAGAAGAAAATAGTTTTCACTACATTGTTAAAGGAAACCAGAGAGACTTGGATTTGCCTGAGGTAGTAGACATGCAGAGTGTTTGGAACAGGTGCAATTCCATCATTCTGACTTAAGCAGTCTTGGCTGCACAGGGCTGTGTTTGAAATCACAGAATCAGAGAATGGTTGAGGTTCGAGTGGACCTCTGGAGATATCTGGTTCAACCCTTCTTATCAAGCAGAGCTACTTATAGTCAATTGCCTAGGACTGTGTTCCATTTGCTTTTGAATATCTCCCAAGGACAGACTCTCCACACCCTTCCTGGGCAATCTGTGCCAGTGCCTGATCACCCCCACAGTGAAAAAGTGTTTTCTGGTGTTCAGTCAGACCCTCCCGTATTTCATTTTGTGTCCATTACTTCCTGACGTGTCACTAGGCACCACTAAAAAGAGTCTGTCCTCCTTGCACCCTCCCTTTAGATATTTATATACATTGATGAGATTCCCCCGTAAGCCTTCTCTTCTCAAGGCTTGAACAGTCCCCATTCTTTCAGCTGTTCTGCATAGTCCTGTCATCATCTCTGTTGCCCATCATTGGAAGCTCTTCAGTGTGTGCATGTCTCCTTTGTACTGAGGAGCATGGCAGTAAATCCAGCTCTCCAGGTGTGGCCTCACCAGTGCTGAGTATAGGGGAAGAATCATCTGCCTTGAACCAGCTGGCAACACTCCTCCTAATGCAGCCCAGAATACCATTAATACACCCCCCCCACACACCCTTCCTTTCCCCCCCCCCCCTTCTCCCCCTAGGGCATTTTGGTAGCCCATATTCAACTTGGTGTCCACCAGGACCCCCAGGTCCTTTTCTGCCAAGATGCTTTCCAGCAGGATGCCTTCCAGGCATACAATGAATAGGATTGTTTCTCCCCAGGTGCAGGACTTTGCCTTTCTCCTTGTTGAACTTTATGAAGTTCCTGTCAGACTGTTTCTCCAGTCTGTGGAGATCCCTCTGGATGGCAGCATGGCCCTGTTGTGTTATCAGCCCCTCCTCCCAGTTAGGTGTCATCTGCAAACTCGCTGAAGGTATACTCTGCATCATCCAAATAGACACATTAAATGTGAAATACTGCAATGCTTTGTAGCAGTCAGTTTCCTTACATTTTTTTCAAGGAAGGAACAAGGTTCTCTTGCTTCAAACTCTTTTCCTGTATGCATGATTTTTGAAGTTTGTGTGGTACTGTCACTAGAAGTATAAACTTGATGAAGGTTAGTGTGCTCTTTGTTGTGAAGGACACTACCAATCAGATTGCTTCATCACAGAGTTGGCTTAATTTGGGTGAACAGTGTTTCTTTCTGCTTCAAAGTATTCGAGGCTAGGTTGTATGAGGCTTTGAGCAAACTTATGTAGTGGAAAATGTCCATGCGCATGGCAGGGAGGTGGGAATCAGGGATCTATAAGGTCTCTTCCAACCCAACCCGTTATATGATTCTATGGTTCTACTTCTAAGTCTCTTGAACTCTTAACGTGAGGCGTTCCTGTGTTGTAATTCTGTGATTTGTTCTTCAGGAAGATCTGAAACATGTAAGATAAAGCACACATTTTGCTTTTATCTCATAAGACACAAATTTTGTAATGCTTGATGAAGTCTGGGTTAATATTCTCATTAGGGAATAAGATAACCTCTTCAGTGCTGATATGCATCATCCTACTGTAGTCCCTGAGCTTTAAAGTGACTGGATTATTAGAACAAAAGGCAAAGTCTTGTAGTGCCTCGTCCTGTGTGTGATCAGGCTCAGTAGCTGGTATTTGGGGCAGAATATCAGAGAAGAGCAGATGTAGAGGTGTCCCTTGGTGGCATAGGATTTTACCTTCCCAGAGATCTGTGGTTCAGGCCTCCTTTAAGTAAGGGGTGGTACTCTCTCAGATTGGACATTAGTGTCATGCCATGGAGAAAGTATGTGAGGGTAGAGCAGAGGGGCAAAGTACAGGGATAGAGAATACGGCTTGTCTTAACTTGTTTTTTCTTGGAAGTATGTTGATTGCACTAGATGTGAAGCCAGAGAGCCTGTTTAAAGCATTTATCAGGTATTAACAAATACAAAATTAATAGCTACAACAAAGAAGAAAAGTGACCATACAAGGTGGTTGGGATGAAATGGTGGTTTTAAAACCTTTATTTTTATTAGATCATCTTCTGACCAATAAAATTTAATCCTTTTATCACTCGTAGGTAAAAATAGATAACATATAACCTTTTGTGCCAACACAGGGATTTATAACCTTTGGATAAGTGCTAAATATCTTTCTAAAAGAGTCAGTTGACTTAAAAAACACCTATTAAAAATAACCATACATGAACTAAAAAGCTTCAACAGATGAACTAATAACATATTTTTGTGCAAGGGACATTGTTTATTTTTGGTTTTCATTGCCTGGTGTGTACTTTTTCCCAGCCTCTGTGGTAGATGCTGATGCTCTGTGGCTGTTTGGCCTGTGAGTCCAAGTAACCAACAGCTTCTTTTGTGTTTCCTGCAAGGCTTTGTCCAACCTGTATGGAGAACAAATGGGATGGCAAAACCTGTGGAAATCCTCTTGTCTTCTCTCTCGTCTGCCTACTTCTCAGTAGAAGCTGTGATGGGAACTGTGTTTCCATAGGCTTTAAGTGGAAACCAGCAGGACAGAAGCTGAAAAATAGGAGGAGAAGGAGGGTTGGGGATACTGTTAATTAGTCAAATAGATATTTACCCATCTTGTTTATTCTTGGTTGTTCTCGAGCATTGCTTTTGTATAGCTGAAGTTCATATATTTCTAGACATCTTGTTACTTTTAGAACTACAAATAGATTTTCTTGTATCTTCCCTAATTGTTAAGTGTGACACTGTTCTGTGTCCAGGAATGAACATGTAGCATGCCTGGTTTTCTGAAGGTCATCTTTGACCATATACATGAAAGTTCAGGCAGTAATGTGCTTTCAAAGTAAATCTCCAAATTGTCCCTTCTTCCTGGCCCTAGATTCTTGGCGGAACAAGGAAACTATGTGTCTTTCAGAGGAAAGTAAACCAAAACGTGGGCACTTTGTAATGCTTTCCAGCTATGAGGAGGCATTCAGCAATGACTAAAACTCATCCCAGGCAAAACTACCTGAAATGCACATAGAGGGTTTATTGGGTCCTCAGCAGCAACGACTTCCCCGTGCAGGTCCACACTGGTTTCTAGTGAGGAATTAGGGGAAGCATCAGTCAATGAAGCTTTTTTTTTCCTTCACTAGATTAAGCCAGAAAAAGAAATTATGAAGTTAAAGTAACGCTGATCCCTCTTGCCATGTGGAGCAATACATAGCTGAGAGAACTGGGCCTAAACTGGGCTTTTAAAGGATCCGCATGTTTAGCTTTTGTGAAAGCTAGTGAAAGGGCAGCTTTTGTCAAGGAAGGAGGTTTTGTTCCACTTCTTGCTCCTCTCTCATGCCCCTAGCCACACACCCTCTTCTTTGTGTGTTGGCTCAAGGGCTGTGTCACTTTCATGGGCTGGTTCAAGAAGCAAAATGGGCATCAAACTCCTTCCTTTTAGCCTGGCTGGGACATCTCTGCCATACTGGGGAGTACAATCAGCTTGTCAGAACTGGCCTAGGGGCCAGGAGCCCCCAGAGCAGGGAAGAGGGTGGAAAAAGAACCCTCTCCTGCTTGCCGGACAATAGGCTGCTACTTGTTCTTGTCAGGTCTTGTGGCGACCTTGCTATGATTTGGCAGTAAAATAAATACAGCTGTAGGATCTGAGCTACTCAGTCAAAATAAGTGGAAGCCTAGGATGTGAAATAATGACCTGGGATGAACTTGGCCAGGCAGCTCACAGTTACAGAGGAGTAAGCTCTGTGTCAGCAGGCTTAGTGATGGCTGTGGGGAATGTTTCTCTGTGGTCTTTTGACTCTGCAGCAGATCAGATATTATCAGCCGCCCTTACAGGCAGTGTAAGATTGCTATTGCATGTTCTGCTTAATCCAGCACAGGCAAGATATCATGTGGCCTCAGTCAGCCTGATTCAAAATTACGTTGCCAGTGATACCACAGATGCAGCATTAACAACTGATTACATGAGTTCAGTCTTGCTGTTTAGATATTGTCCTAAACCTCTGTCATTTTCTCATGTGCTTCCTTATTGGGGAAATACATAGGTGAATTTTAAAAGCAAGTAAAGCCTTTGGGAAATTAAAATGTCATCACTCTGAATAGTGGGATTCCTGTTTGCATTCAAATTTGATGAGAGACAATGAAAAGGAAAGAGAGACAAGGAAAAAACTCTTGGTAGGTATCACTTCAGGGAGGAAATAGGAGGTTTCTTTGTTTCTTATCTGCATTTTATCCAAGTACAATGACATGAAGATCATTTATGTTAATGTGATTTTTCTCATCTTAATTAGAAATGTCTCCAGACTGCCCCACCACATCAGTGCTGTATTTCACTTGGATTATTCCACTTCCAGTATCTGGTCTGTCTCTACCTTTATTTGAGTTAAATGTTGTGAATACTGCAGCTCAGGATGGTCTGTCTCAGTTCAAATGCCATTGACATTAATGGGAAGGTTAAGAAAATATTTACTGAAGGGTAGACAGAGTTTCCTTACCTGGCATCACTTTCCATTCTAGGGGGAGGGGAAAACCCCTGCAGGTTTGACATCTCTGTGTATTTTGTAGGGTTGATAAAAAGCATGCCAATGAGTAGATGCATGGTAATGATGAAAAGGAGTGCATTTGGAATTCAACATAGATGGCATAAAATGCAGGATGTCGGAGAAGCCATATATTAAAGGGAATTTGAATTGGAAACTGAATCCCAACCTGCCACTGAGGGCATTTTGATCATTTTGATTTATTAAACTTTTATAACAGCATTCAGATGAAGTTGAATTAAAACTCTTAGTCTTGGGTGGTTTATGTGGTACACAAGTCATTGTGCTAGCCAAGTCTTGCCATGATTTTACAGTTAATCCTAGTTTCTTTTTGAGTGCAGGTGCACCTGTGTGCTTTAATTTGTATTTAGAAATCTAATAGTGTCCTAATACTGAATCACTTAACAGAAATATGAAGTGAGGCCACCCCGACATTGTTTTTCAGCTGCATTTGAGGGAATCTTGCTATTAAATTGTAGATGAACTTCAGGAACACAAACTGCATACATATCCCTATGCTACTTTTACATGTTGATAAATATACGTGCATTATAAAATAGCTAGCCATACAAATACAGCAATATTTCCTGGGAAATAGGTGGTATTCGTAAAGGCGTAAGAGGCTTGCATTGTAGTGCTGTCCTGACCATTTCCTGGCTTCTGCAGCCATACATAGTCTTACCAAGTACTGTCTCTGCAATAAAAAGAAATCAATTACTATTAGAGTGGCACTGCAGGTTAAAGGCATTACAGGTTCATGCTCAGTTTTGCAGCAGGAAGGTGATACTCAGCTGCAAATGGGGAATGATGGAAAAGATGGATGAGACAGAGTTCAAGGAGCAGTAATGTGAGGGTCTGGCACTATCATTCCCAACTGTCTCAGAAACATGATGGATGGTTTGGTGGCAAGAAGCAATAATACCAGATGATTAGACATTCATCTTTAGATCTTGAGCCTACTGCATGCTGTCTACCTGTTGGTGTTCTAGTGGCATAATGATTCCTGATGTGTTATGAAGAGCTGAATTACTGTATTTAAGTAACTAAACTGGTATGTTGAATTTAATAACCCATATTTTTTGGCAGCTGCTGGAAAAGCAGGTAGCATATAAAATGTTCCTGCCCGTTGTAAATTTAATTACCTCATATTTATGCATAGTACTCATTGACAGGATCCTGTAAGCTGTACTAATATGGTAGGTAATTTGTTACCTCCAGAAATCACTTTCCATGTGCCTTCTGATCATTATCATGAAACATGATAAATGATCCAGCCCATGAGGTATAAATGAAAATGAAATGGATAATTGGGTTCTATGTTTAAATTGTAGCTGGAATAGTTGTTGCAATTATAATGGAATTTATCTCATAAAAATATGCTTTGTGGTGTACTAGTGACCTTTAATCGTCTTGGTTGGGGAGTTATTTGAGGATAATTTTAAAGAGATTACAATAAGTTTACTTAGAATTGTTAGGATAGAAAGTTTTAAATATTTATCTGTTTAATAATTTATATTGAAGGATTATCCTGCAGTGTTAACTGCTGGAAGATAGTATATTTGCAGAATCATATAGAAAAAGGTGAGAAACCTGTCTACCTCTCCTGAAGAAGAGGGAAGCTTAGCTGTGTGCAGAAAGGAAGATTTCTTCCTGCTGAGATGTTGTGTTGAATTTGGATGTGCTGGTTTGTTACAGAACTTGTCATTGAGACTGATATGGAACTGCAAACAGGCACATCTAGGAGAAGATGTAAGGGCTATTGTAAGGAAAATGCATGTGTTTCTCTTCCCTGTTCTCCAAGTATATCCATGTTGCTAATGGCAGAGTTTGTGCTCTCCCCCCTCAAAGAGGAATAATGACACTGTTGTATATTTGGACTGAATTTTGACTTTTCAGATCTTCCCTAAATTTCTACAACTTTTTGTTTGTTTGTTTTTATTGTTATTTGATTGGTTTTGTTTTAAAAGTGTTTCTTATCCAGGGCCTTATCTGTAACATTTCATGTAGTTGTAATGTCCTTTTTTCTTAGCCATTTTAACTTCTAAAATCTGTGGTCTATCATGTACTGCCAAACATTTTGAGTTCACCATCCCAGTTGATATCTGTATGTGACAGTAAGTGCAATTTTTTTTTTCTTTTCTAGATACTTTACTAGTAATGAAAGGGAAAATTTTTACTCATGAGTTCATGGACCAAATGGAGACAAACCCCAGTGAACAGTGTTAGAAAAAAGTGGAAGTACCTCCTTAGAAATAAAAAATTGCCTAGAATTTACTTGTATTAGAAACTTTAGACCCTAATGCAAATTATTAGGAGGGATGGTAGGGAAAAATCTGTCAGCAGCCAACTTACATGCATTTCCCTTATCCTCCAGGAAAGGAGGATTTAAGTACTGAGTATATTCTTAACCAATGCGATCTGAAAGGCTCAGGCTTTGCATGGTGTCGGTTCAGGGCTTATAAAGGAGGATTGACATCTGCTGAGGAGTTGTAGTGTTGATAAGGAATGATAGTCCTAATTTTGCATGAATCACTTAATTTGAATAAATAACAGTAAAAATACTTTGAACAATTTAGAGGTTTCATTTAGATTTTTCCTAAATAAATGGATTACAAACTGGTTGTAGTCAAGATTTTTGAAATTTCCAAGCATCTTAAAAGATAGCTTGTATAGCATAATGGGATATTTTGTTTGCATTTTTGAGTATATATATGAGCTTTTTGCTCTTTGCGTAGGTTTTGTGGTAGATCCCATAAACCATGTAGAACTGTACATGTTTGTAAGCATGAGGTAGGATACTATAAAGTATCCATGCTGTATGTGTTTTTTGTAAAACACTCTCTAAACCAGTTTACTTGTTTCCCAAGTAAATCAAGATTAGTCTATTGTATTGATTATCTGATCTATTTCACTAGGTAATAAGGATTAAATGTTATTTTTAAAAGTGTGTTGTGTTTTTTTTTTCCCCACTTGAAGTTGCAGTGCATATTTTATGTGAAAATCTGTGTTATTCTTATAGTGATATCCTTATGGTAGCATAAGTTGTTTTTTTTTTTTAACAGCTAGAGATTTAAAGTCTACTGCTTCTGAAGGGAGATATGAGCAAGCCAAATGCTTTTATTTGGCTTTAAAATTGAGTTTGCAGTCTCATGATTTTTAATGCTTTCTTTGAACTTCAGTCTGACTTTGAATGTGTTGACAGCAGGTGGGTCTTGACTAATGATTTATTAGTTGACATTCTACTTCTCTTGGAGTGGATGACTTGCATGTCATAGGGAAAACAAGATACACTCAGTGTGATCAAGCTTGTGATCTGTGGGTTGCACCACCAGGCTCTGGGAATGTTTGACAGTGTGTGAAGCACTACTTCATGTTTTCAGCCAGGTACTTCCAGGGTAAAGTAGTAGGTTAGGGGTTTTTGTCAGGCGATGAAGTGGTTGTGGCATGGTTCTTTAGATATATGCAGCATAGTATTTAGTCACTTTAGTGAACTGAAGAGAAGGAGAATCTCTGGTGTTCCTGCAGCAGAAGGCTTGGGTCATCCTACAGTATGCAATTTTCCTCTTGAACATCAGCCAGAAATATCCCCTAGTATTTCTGTCTCTTTTCAACTCTTTCTATTCTAATCCACCCCTGCCCCACGACAATGGGAAAGCCATGAGTTCAAAATATGGGGAGAAGAAAAACAGCGTTTCTGGAGATCACCCTTCTGTACCCTCAAACTTCTGATCTTGGAGACAAAAGAATTGAGGGAACCTGGCAATTTTTTTTTTGAGTATAGTAATATTAAACTAGCAGTGCCTGCTCATATCTTGAAGAAGTAAAGCAACTTGTGTGTAATCAATGGAATTCAGCATTTTGAGAGTGGATAAGCGAGAATCCTCGTCTATGATGTTTTTCTCCATTTTCCTTTTACTTAAGTGCAGCATGGTATATGTTCCAAGAAGCTGGTAAAGTGCACAGTTGTGAGGAGGGAAACCAAACATTACTGCAAACTTGCTACCAGTATTTCTGCAAAGATACCTTTCTTCCAGTTGTTGCAGGAGCAGCTTTAGCCTGTTATTTGAAGCAAGAGGCTCAGATCTTACTCCTGTGGTGACTGTCAGCTCATTGCTGCCTTAAAAGTCCTACTTGTTATCTTCTCAAACTAGGCTGTTTGACCTATGTTACTACCCAAGAAAGTGCAACCAAATCAACTTTGCTACTAGTTTTTGATTGGCATCATATTAAGGCAGCACCAAGTGTATGTGCTGTGCTTCTCTGGTTTTGCAGGGAAGGCCTTGTCTCACCAGTTTTCTCATGCCTCTTGACTCCCTGCATGGCCATAATTCACCAAGTTAATAAAGTGATGTCATGCGTGCTCACAAGTTGCTATTAATTCCTTTCTCTTCTAGTTCTTACAAGTATGGCATACTGCAATCCTCGCTTTTGCCACTGTCGTCTGTAATTTTTTTTTACCTCAGTTTTGCAGCAGTATATCCTCCATTTGACTTCCTGCTGTGTGATTTAACTTGGCCATCTTTTTGTGGCATACCTGCTGGTTGCTGTTTTTATCAGTGGAGCAGGGAAAATGCTGTCAGGTTGAATGCCTAGTAAATGACAACCAAGTAATAGAAAGATGGTTGAAAAGTCTATTTCACTAGAAACAGTAGCTCCTTTTCCAAATAGGTTTTATAAGGGCAATATAATTGGACACTTGAAGAAAAATATTGGACTCTGCTAACTATCTATTTGTTTGCAGAGATGTTTAAGATGTGTTTTGAGTTTAAGCTTAAAGAATTTTTTTATTTTCTGAGATTTCTCTTTGCTTCACGTGAGAATTGCCACCCACCCTTTATTTTTTTTTCTTTTACTGCTTAAGTTCTTGAGCTTTGTCTATTTCTCAATGCTATTTCAGCAATCTGTTTGACCTCCCTCTTGTATTTTTCATTCAATGTGGCTGCTTGAAGAACTATTACACAAGTTTGTTTTTTGTTCTTGGGAACACCTCCAGTAGTTGACCTCTAAGTATGTGGACTTCTCAACAGGAAGAGTTGTAGCTGAGTGACACTTCTTTTCCTTCCAAATTNGTTCTTGAGCTTTGTCTATTTCTCAATGCTATTTCAGCAATCTGTTTGACCTCCCTCTTGTATTTTTCATTCAATGTGGCTGCTTGAAGAACTACTACACAAGTTTTTTTTTTCTTGGGAACATCTCCAGTAGTTGACCTCTAAGTATGTGGACTTCTCAACAGGAAGAGTTGTAGCTGAGTGACACTTCCTTCCAAATTACCTTTTATTATCAGTGACATTTTCACAATTATGAACAAAGAGATCCTTCTGATTTACTTGCAGTTGTTCCAGGAGTAGCGTTAGCCTATTATTTGAATAATAAAAAGGTTAAAGAATTGACTGAGAGCACAGGCTGGCTTTTTATTCAGGCCAAGCCAAGCAACTGTTTCAAGAAGTTCATCAAGCAACTATTTGGAGTTGCAGGCAGACAAGAGTGGTTTAACTCAGATTTTCTTGCCCTTTATGTAGAAATAAAGCAGATACTAAATTAGGAATGGCACATCAGTGCTTCCAGACTGGAACCTTACTACAGAGACTCTGTCCCCTAAGTCACTTGCATCAAGAACTTCTAATAATTAAGACAAACTGTATTTCAACAAGAAGACAACCTTCTGGACAACTGATTGAGCAGATATTGAATGGAAGCAAATGATACTAGATTGAGATCTTGGGTGATTAACAAAAATTAATGGAACAGGTACCCACAGTCTGTTTCACGTGGTTGGCAGTTCAGTGTCCTTGCACTTCCTGCACTTCCAGCTTTGCTGACATTCAGGGTTTGGCAACCTGAGATTTTCTTATTGAAATTTGCTGGGATGTATTACTTGCTTAGCAGGGCTTCTGGGATTGCTGAGTTTGAGGTGGGGGAATTTAAAATTTTACAGGATTCTGGAATTTTAAGAGGTTGAGGCGGAATCATTGAAGCAATTCTTTCATAGCAGGCATCTTATTTTGACTCACAATGGTAGTGCATAAAGAAGGCCTTCTAGAGGTACTGGCAGTCAGTAAAGAGCTGAAGTGTATTAGTCACTGTTTGTTCTTGTTTCAACCTGGTTTCTGAAAGATTCGTCTCCATACTGCCAGAATTAATATAGCTTCCTAATCTGTGAAGGATTTCTTTTCATGTATGCATATCAGTGTTTGATGTTACAGCAGAAGCATTGTCCTACTTACCTTTTTCTTCTCTCACTCTCGGCAATGTACCACTACTTCTTTTCCACCAGAACCATACTGTCTCCCTCCCTCAATGAGGGGCTAAACTACCCAAACCAGACACTATAATAAAAAGTGAGTATTTTTATGTCAGGATAGTTTTCCTACAGTAGAACCATTGATCTGGAAAAGGTGGAAAGACCCAGGGAATAGATGGTGGTTCTCTCCCCGCAACAATGTGGTCATTTTAGATTGGCTTAGCTGTAATGTGAAACTGCCAGTGGTTTACCTACGCTGCAAAAGTCTCTGTGCCTACAGGGAAATATGCTGTGCAGTGATTTCTGAGATAAACACTGCTGCTTTGGGTTTTCTTTCTATATCTGCTTCCTTGTATGAACATGCCTTGAAGTAGTTGATACAACAGAAAGGGACTGACGGAAGATACTAGTATGTTCTCTCAACCCCACATTATCTTGTCACAGTGGAGGAGATAACCAGATACTAGAATGATGGGCCTTAAATGTAATAGCCCTGAATAGAAAAAAAACCTGCAGTAAACCTCTTCTTTGGATTGTTAAGAAAAAGAAGAGTTGCATTTGGTATAGAAGAAAAAAAAAAGAAGCAAATAAAAAGGAAAAGTAACATACACAAAGCTATTAAAGCAAGTAAAATGTTTCTCCTAAACCAAATGTCCAATTTAATTCAAGTTCAGAGTGCTAATGAGGACATTTAATACATAAATACAATAACACTTGGAGTGGCTTTTCCACAATATCCTAATGAAGCAATCTACGATGATTTGTACAGGTGTAATTAAAGTGTGCAAAAGCAAACAAATCTTTGCAGTTGTTGTACCACTAGTAGTCAGTGATTAATAAGATAGCTAATGCATGCATCACTGCAGTGCTATAAAGTGTGTTTGAAATTTGCACCCAAAATAAACCCTTAAAAAGAAAATACAAGTGGAGGAAAAATGCACTCTTGTCAAATGATTTGTTGAGTCTAAATTAAGAATATTCAAGTTGCTCAAAATGACGTTTAAAAAGAAGGAGACAACCAGGGAGCACCATTAAGGTGTTTGTAATTCATAGAAGGGAGAAAGCCAGTAAGAAGGCAGAAGTAGTATATTGAAGAGCAAAGAATTATAGACCTGGATAGATAAGGACTAAAGACACTTAGCTAGGAGTGGGTTTTGGGCTTATTAAAGGCATTTGCTATATGGTGTAAGTGACATACAGCGTGAACGGGAGCACTTTATTAAATAGCATAAGAAAAAAGAAACGACGTATCAAAGAAAATACCTGGGACAGCTCAGTGTTTTAAAAGGGTACTTTTAGCTTCAGCAATGTTACTGGCTCCTTTCCATTACAGTTTTTTTCTGTTTTGTATTGTAGAGAAAGGAATGATAAGTAATTCAGGCCAAGTTAAAATAAACACCACAGGGTTAGAATACTTACCAGTGGGTGAACTGTTTATACTGATAAAGAAAGAAAGGCAGGCAGTAGGGCAAAACATTTTGCCTTGGCCGGAGAGGCTGTGTAGACAAGTGGTAATTTTATTTTCTTTTAAGATATTTAACAATTGTAAGTCTCAGTAATACTCATGGCCTGCAATGAAAGTAAGAGTTAAAGGAATTCAAGCAACTGTTTTACTTACTGACTTTGTTTACTTTCACTGTTTATTTTTCCCTGCACTTTAAAGGGGTCATGAAGTAGGAGAAAGTTTTTCATAAGATATTATGTATGTGTTATGCAGGTACAAAATAATAATCCTCCTCTTACTACATCTCTATTTTGTTAACCCTTCAGAGGAGTAAATCAAGAGAAATTAAGCCTTTTTTTTTTTTTTTTACTTGCTTGGCTAACACTGCTTTAGCTCTGTGAAATAGTTATTGTTTTAAAACATCAGAAAAAAGGAAACTTGCTAATTTATCACAGAAAGGAAATGCAGCCAGGCGCCTTTCATACCCTGAAAGAAGAGTGGAGTTGGAGCATTTGTGGTTTTATGCGCAGGGCACTCACCTAGAATAGATTGAAACCTGTGCTCGCATCTCTTTGTCCAACATTCAATCAGTAACTTGGCCACTGCTGTTTTTTCCCTCTGGATAACATGGTAGCAACTTTGGAAAACGCTGCTACTATGCAAAAATATCTGCTTAGTTTAGTACTAAGCTTAGGAAAAGATGCAAGAATGGGAGACACACACCCTTCATATGTTATCATAGCAGCTAGCACTCTACAGCTTAAGATTTATCAAGCCAGAGACTATGTCAGTGTATTTGTGTGCAGTATCTTTGACCTTTCTGTGTATTTGTCAATTTGTTCTTGTATTTGTGTTTTTGTCCACCATTCCGCAGCAATGAATTTCCAGTTAACTCAAGTTACAGTAGAAATTGTTTCCCTCTGAAGCTGCAGGCTACTTTTTAAAAAAATTGTTATACACTGTCATTTTTTACTGCAAGAAATAGCACAAGTCATTACATGGACTTGTTTCATAAACATCTAGCATGGATTCCTTAAATCATCATTCTTTCATGGTGACAAATCTAGACTTATTAAATAGCCCAACGTACAGAAGTTGTCGTAGGTCTTTGATAAGTTCTTATCTCTCTATGTATTGTCTCTTAGGCCATCCAGCAGGAGATACAGAGATGAGAGAACATTAGAAGCTTACACCATAACTCAAGATATTCTGCTTTCTTTTTTTATTCTGTTGCTAATAACCACGGATATCTTCTCTGGCTTTTTGTTTAAATTGAGACAATATGGTTATGAAATTTTTCACAGAGATGTTATTCCTGTCTGTTTATACTGGTTTAGAGTCCATAAAGGATTCCCTGATTACATGCATATCTTTGTATTTATCATCTTTGATTTATTTACCTTTTTACTTCTTTTTTTTTTTTTTTTTTTTTTTTTTTTTTTTTTTTTTTTTTTTTTTTTTTTTTNGGAAAATGAGATAAGCTGGATGCATTTATTCACAAAATACTACTGCTGCAGGTGGAAAAACTGCAGCACTAATTGGAGTCGTGGCTGAAAACCATGTGTTCTTCCTGGCCGCCTAGGTAGATGTTACTGTGTTGCAGGATGCGTAGCAGAATATGTTGCAGAAAATGGTTCAGCTTCAACACAGGAGATACAGACACTTACAAGAAGCCCCGAGCCTGTAGGTTAAGGCACTTTCCTGGGAAAATTGGAAGGTTCTGCTCAAATCCTTTCTTCACTTCAGTCAGACAAGAGGAATGGATGTGGCACCTCTTATGCCTAGAGACTGAATTACCCTCAAAAATAGCCAAACAAAACTGAAAACTCCCAAAAGCTAAGCTCAGCCTATCTAGCCCATTAATTCCCAAGAAGAAAGAATGTTTTTGTATGTGGAGACGTTCTGTTTTCAATTTCTAAGCATCTGCACTTAAGAGAATATAAAATATATGTGTGTGAAATTGGCTTGTGGTACTTCTGCATTCTTGTCTGTAACCAAAATTCACTATAAAATAGATCTCCTGCACTTTTGTGATTCTGAGAAAAGGGATTGTTTGAGGACTGAAGAAAAAGCCAGAACTGGCTTTCTGCTCAGGGTCGCCTAGCCCCTTGATTTTTTATTTTCTGGATGTGAGTAGGGTTTGCATCCTGAGAACATGCCTCAGAAGTCAGGGAAAGAGGCTGTGCCAGTGTGTCGCTGGGGAGAGCATAGGGATGTGCGTCTTTCTGATCACTGGCTTCTCAGTTCAGTGGCCAAACTGTTCAACTTCTTCAAGTAAAACTCAGAGAATCATAGAATCACTAGGTTGGAAAGGACCCACTGGATAATCAAGTCCAACCATTCCTTTATCAGCGACTAGACCATGCCTTCAGCACCTCATCCACCTGTCTTAAACACCTCCAGGGATGGTGACTCAAGCACCTCCCTAGACAGCCTGTTCCAGTGCCCAATGACCCTTTCTGTAAAATATTTTTTCCTGATAATTCACTCAAGTGAATTTTGGAAGGAAAAGCTATTGTAAATAAAAAGGAAAAGGTTTAGGGGATTTATTTTATTTTATTTTATGTGAAAATGCTGTGTTGTGGCTTGTTATGCTTGGGAAAAAAGTTGTCTGCACCTATTCTGAATGTCTCTGCAAACCCAGCTTGCCACACCTATTACATTGTGGGGAGGAAGGTGAATAACAGGCAGAGGCTTTCTTGAAAGTAGGCAAGATAATTATTTGGATCCAGAGGTAGAAGCCTAAATAGAGTTTAGTGGGGCAACTCCACTAGTCTTCTGACTGAATTGACAGAACTGCTTTTTTTTTTTCCCCGAAACCACATTTATGAGAAGGGTAGAGAGTCCCAGGAGAACACTTTCCTGGTACTTGCAGTTATTTAAAACAAACAAACAAAATCCTTCAAAGAACACACACATCAAAAGTTTGAGGAGGAGCTTTGGGATCTGGCAGGAAGATTCATGGCTTTCCTTGTCGTAATGAAAAGCAGTTTTTAAAATTCCTGAGAAAATGCTAGTAGCTTTGTTTAGTGGAGCCAACAGAGTTTGTTGGAAAAATTATGCAACAGTTTTTCCCATGTTTACATGCTTTTGTTGCCAATACTTATATAGAGTGTAAGGGCTTCTTTAAGATAATGTTACTATTTGTTTAACTGGTAACGTTGTGACATCTGCTTTGTTATTGTCTCCAAGTACTATTGTAATGTACTCTAGCAGCTTGGTTCGACATGCAGAACTAGTGAGCGCAGTCTTAGACAAAGTGCCTTTATGCACTGGCAATCTGAATTTAATTAATAATCTAGTTTACTTGCGCTATCTTTAAAGGTAACAATCTCCACAATGATGTATATTATTATAAACTGTATTATTAGCAGTTCATCTTGTATTTGAAGAGGAAAGCTGTATTGTCCAATTTCTGACCTAGTAATTTCTTCTCTACTTGTTATTTCTGTAGTGGTGTTGATTTTGTTTGCCTTTCATATGTGAATGCATAAAGCTAGTGACTGAACTTTCAATGTGCTAGTTCAATCTGGAGCTGTGGTGATTAGCATCATACTTAAGAATTAAAACATGCAATAGTAGAGTAAGGAGCTGTATGTTCTCGGGTTTGCTCTTTAAAAAATTAGGATAAATTAGAGTGCTTAAAATAAGGTAGCAAAAAAGAATGGAATTCATATGATTTGGCTATTATAGAATATTTTATTTCAGATATTAAAGCTGTGATGGTGTCACCTCAGTTGCATGAATTAGGGCAGTGTTTAAAAATTATAATTTATCCTGCATCATATTTGATATCCTTGTCTTCAGTTTAGCCTTTCAATGTCAAAATTCCTGAATTTAAATAGAGAGAGATTAGCAGAATACAGGAGCCCAACAAGGGACAATCACAACTGTTTAAACCAAGGATCCAACTAAATCAGGTTTCTTAAGCAATGGCCAGAGGAAGACTTATCAGGAAGAGGAAGAACTTAATAAGCAAACATGACATTCCCCCATTCTCAGCATCCGATTCCTTTCAGCAATGGTGCTGGGCCTGGTGGGTGTCTGGTTAGTGAGAGGCAACCTTCATTTGCCCACAGCAGCATTTGGCAATGAGATTGCTAATTTTTTCAGCATGATGACTTCTTCTTTATTTTGAACTTTCCTTCTGCGAGATTCATTTGATGACCTGTATTTGCTATACTGGAAAAGACAAAGATTGATTGAATTCAAATGTGTCTTTTGTAGAGCTCTCTCACAATATTACCCCCAGATCTTCTCTTTTAAAGCATGAAGATCACTGCCCTACTTGGCTGTTTCTCGTATAAGGGATGTTCCATGATTTCAGTCACGGACTTTGCCCTTTACTGAAACCTAGTCATAAATAAGCAGTTGCCTTGACATGAATGGCAGATCTGGAGGTTTGTTCAGGGTGATACTCTTTAGGTGATGAGCACAGTATTTAACAACAGTGCTGCCCATCCTCCTACCCAGTGGACTTGACTGGATTTCAAAGCCAGACTTTCCCAGTGGTCTACCATCATGTTGTCCATTTGGCCTGAGGAAACATTTCTGCAAAGTTGAGTGC
This sequence comes from Piaya cayana, assembly GCA_013389865.1. Taxonomy (NCBI): domain Eukaryota; kingdom Metazoa; phylum Chordata; class Aves; order Cuculiformes; family Coccyzidae; genus Piaya; species Piaya cayana. The sequence continues at coordinate 423,110 of WAAB01011266.1, forward strand.
AAGAGCTTCTGCTTCTCAGTATAGATACAATATGCAACCCATATTCTAAGGTTTTATTAACTCATAATTGCTAATGAGTGAATATTGAACACTGTGGATTAGTTGTCTGCTGTCTATAGACACTTGAACTGGCTTGTATTGATTATCCAGTTAGGTTGGATGGCTCTATTTCTTGTGAGATCAGAAAGACAATCAGTTGACTTTTTAGTCAGATTTTTCCCAGTGTAAGTAGTCACACTAATCAGAAAGCATGACTGCAGAAAGGCAAATGTTTGTGTCATTAGTAATAAGATGCTAAAACTAGACTCTGTTACTGTACTCAGGAAGTTGCAATTCCAGAGCAAATGATTGGTATTTTTTTTGTCATATTGGTATCTTGAAACTTTATTGCAACAAAACAATGATAACAGGATATGATCAACTCATAAAAGGCTTCCATGAACTGTACCTCAGCACGTATTTCTGTCATTCAAATAACGCATGTGCTAATTTTTAAATTGTCTATGCTTCAGTGTCCTGTAGGGAATTTAGAATTCAATACACTTAGTGTCAATTTGGTTACAAGGACACCCTCTTCATAGCTATGCTGTGATACTTGACAATACACACATTTTCGAATTCTTTAAAAGAACAGTCCAACCTGAGAAGTAGATTATGAAAACATTCCAATAAAACTGATCTAAGTACCTTTTAGGTCAGAAAACTACCCCATTTTCCATTACGGTAGTATGCTGTTTTCTATTTCAAAGACAAATATACCTATTCCCCATTTTTGTTGTATCCATTAAAAAGCCCTTAAAACTTGGCCTCACAAGAGTGAAGTTATTCTTGTTATATAAATGAAATGGTCACCCTTCTCCATTAACTATCAACTTCACTCTTCCATTTCTACTTCACAGCACCATATTATCAAAACGATTAAAAATCATTATATTCTGTGCATTCCTTAAAATAAACATATATCATAATGTATTTCTTGCTAGCATGGGAAGAAGTGTTGAGAATTTTTGTTCTGGTTTGATTTTTTAGAAAGCTCTTCCAGGCTTTTCATCACAGTCAAAAATCATTTGGCAACAAGAGGCTGGGCATCTGCTTTGTTACCTATTTGCTTTACTTCATAGGTATTTCTTACTGTCTGTGTAGGTGCTGTGGCAAAGCTGTTGGTTCCATTTAGCTACCCCTGCCTACACGCACACACCAGCTGCTTTATGAAAGCTAAGCAGAACTAATGGCCAACACCTGCTGAAAAGGCAGTCTTAGTCCTTGCCCTCTGTTTTATTCTCCCCAAGCATCTGGACTTGTGCTTCTGCTTCTCTGCTAGCACTGGCTCTTGTCTGAAGCCACTGGGAGCTGCTTCAGGAACCCAGGAAAGCAGGAAACCTCCATGTATGCTCCATCAAGATCAGTTTTAAACTACCTTAGATACAGAGTAGATGAGTGGCGCTATAAGCAATGCTGCTGGAGGAAAGCGGAGGGGCAGGGTTGCTCTTTCAGGTAGGCGTTAGATGATGCGTAATTCACATGGGTGGTATAAAATGGTGGTGTAAAAATTAACAAAGTGCATTTCCATTTTGGTTTCTGTTAGTTCATTACATAGATTGATGGAAGTGTCTCATTGCCTCCCAAAATTACCCCCCTTCTCTGTCATTCCAATGGGCTGCCTTCTGGTATTTTTGGCAAGAAATATTTGGGCATGCTGTAATAAGCAATATAAAGATGTTACTGGTGGGAACATCTAAATGTGTCTTGGAAAAGGTTATGAATAGAAATAGAGGGATTTGAGCAAGGGAGGAGTTTCTAAAAAATAAGTTTGCTCATAAATGATGGATTCTGTCATATTTTTTTCTGTGGACTTGAATCATGAGCACACACAAAATCTCTAGACAATCATTAATGTGTAACACACATACTAAATTCTATCATTCTTCCCTATGGCGTTAGTATTGAAGTGCTGACAGCAAGCTTTTAACTTCAGTGAAGTGGGATACCTGAGGAAGAACTTTAGAGAAGGGAGACATTGTTTATCCTATTGGGATTCTTGGATGCCTTATTGGTCTGAAGGGGAAGGTTTTAAGTTCATCTCTGCCCTTGCCTCAACAATATTGTATGTGAGCTGCTTTCCTACCTTCCTTCTCCCACTTCTGTGCATCAAGGTCCAGGGATGGACTTCGCGCATACAGTCGAACCAGTCTTTGAAGTACTTAACTTCCTTCATTTGATGAGTCAAATCACCAGAAACAGAAAGACAGAGGCAGGAGTAGGAATTGTGGCTGCCTAGATAGGCCCAAATGTGCTGCTGGTAGGTGAAGCTGAGGGAGAATAGTGCAAGCTGGTGGGGTAGGAGTGGCCTTAAGCAAATGATATTGCACCTAGCCCTGTAGGTAGGCTTGCAAACAGCTTGGAGGCAGCTGGCTTACAAACCTGCACAGGTACTACATGGCAGCAAGCAGTTCTAGGAATGTTGTTGGTATCTCAGATGCCAGGTAAGCAGGTGTATTACAGAGGATGGGTAGAGCTGGGAGGATGAGATCTCTGTGACTCACCTCTTGCATGCTTGAAGTTTCTGTAATTACTACTTAAATAAAATTGTAGATGCTTAGAAACCAAAGCCGTGCCAGCTGTTGCTCTCAGCTGCAGGTACCTTGTATTTCAGTACATTTCTGGTACAGTGATGTGTACACTCATTGCACTTTAAGAGCGTGACATAGTTGTGAATCTTGCCTGGTGTGATAGTGTCACAACATACAAAACATTTTTTTCTGTTGTTTAAAAGGCACGCAGGGAAGCTGATGATTTGTATTAGCACTGGCTGGATATCATATGACTTCCAAATGGAGACATACAAGAGTCTTCCAGGACAGGCAAACACCCTAGCAGGACGTTTCATCAGTACGTAGGAAAGTGCAGATTTCCCAGATAACACAGTTGTGTTACCAGGTGAAAAAAGATCATCTGTACCTAAGGAATACAGCTGGGCTGTGTGTAGGTAGTTCCAAATTGTAACTGATAGCTTCATGCAGGCAGGGTAGGTGGCTTTCATTGAACTCCAGGAGTGTTGGCTGGGTGGGTGATTTTAGCTTTCAGGTTTTATAGAGATGTAGACCTAGTAAGGCATAAATCTGTGCTAGGTTGTTTTGGAGGTTTTTTTTGTGGTCACCAAATTCTACTGAAATGCTCGAATTTTGTTGTACATGTGTGAAGTATTTGAGTTTGATTATAAATACATCGCTATCATTTGTCCAGTATAATTTTTCTTTGTTTAGGCAGTTAACTGAATTGGACTCTTACTGTAGCATCAGCAGATATGAAAACAATGCAAAAATCTTTGCAGTATCAGTTTATTGGACCAGCTCAGACTTGATTTTGAAAAACAAGAAAAAAAAAAAATCCTTGTACTTAAAAAGTAGGGAGAAAAAAACCAACCTAGTTGTATTCTCATTACATAACTATGTAGAAGAAATACTGGAGTCCCTAAAATATTTTATCCTTTTTCAGGTGCTCTTTCCTTAATCTCTAGTTTTATTCCATCTCATCATTGACAGCACATAAATGTGCATACAGAATTCAGTATTGTCAAATATCCCACTGCAAAGCTTAGTAGAATTGAAAGAAATTCTTTTTTTGGTAAGTAATTTTTGAAGAAGGCATTCAATTTTCTTTGTAACGTTCTGGCTCCTGACAATGAGGCAGATAAAATACTTCTTTCTAACAGTAATCTCAACATTGAGATCTCAAGGGAATTACTGATATATGTGGATGATGAAATCATTGTGATCAAGTCTTTGCTTGAGACATTTCCATAGCTGACTCATTTATACCAAGGGATTGTTATTAATTTCTTTTTTAAAGATTTGAATGCCTTCTCATTACAAGCACCTCTTTTTCTTGAATGTATTCATTTTTCCAGGAGGAGAGTACTGCATAAAGGTCTTTAACACAATGCAATCTTTTTGACAAAATATGTCATACTCTTCTAATTGATTCCCAGAGTAGCATGTTCTAATATCATTCAATAAATAGGCATATGTTCTGTTCATACGTTGAGTAGAGGAATGATGTTCTCTAATTTTTAGAAGGACCTTTTTTTTTTTTTTGTAAGCCGGGCATGAGCTTAACCTTGTTTATGGTTTCTGCTGACAGTGCTAAAGCTGCACGCTATTCCATTTATTTAAAGGAAGATAATAAAATGAATGCAGTGGTGTTTCAAATCAAGGTGAATAAAATGCCACAATGATGCACAGGATATGAAATCACCATGCAGAAGTTAGCAGTTTTCACTGTTGAAATAATTCTTATTTCAGCACTTCAGGTGGTCAGTAACTGCCATGTCACTTAAATTAAATACATTTTAGCTGCTTGAGGTTGCAGACTTTGTTGTACTTATCACGCAACGTTGATTTATTAGGCAGGTTCTCAAAATAATGCAGTAGTTTGATCTGAACTAGTGACATAGTTTCTCCATTTGCAGACCTGAGATTACAGATGATATTGTGGTGAAATATGTTAGTATCGTGACATATGACCTAAGCAGGTGCCATAACCTTGCTGTTCGATTTGCCATTTCAGTTTCATGTTGTTTTTTTCTTCAGCAACTGATTCTCTGTATAACCTGAATCTCGCAATGTTATAGATATTTATTATGCATGTTTGTTTAAAATAGATTTTTGCAGTTTTTTCCATTCCAAGTAATAAAAGACAATGGAAATGGTCTATCAGGCTCTCTGAAGGGATTTGGATAAATCACTCCATACCACTTGGCCCCTAAGCTGTTCTTTAGAATGAGTTCTTTTGTTCCAAGCAACTAACTCCTTTAATTAAAATGTAACTTTTTGTAGGTATTGTGTATCAACTTCAAGACTAGCAAGTGGTGCCAGATACTGAACGTTTGTGATAAATTCTCTTTCAAAGTCATAGAGAGAATGTTTGTGAAGTCATAGAAACTGATTTTGTATCAGCATCATTAAAAAGAAAAAAAAAGAGTGAAGGAAAAGGTTTGTGGCAGGGAGCTAGATCAAGCTGTTCAAGTTTCTCCATGCAGCTACTGTCACTTATGGTCATGGGACAAAGGTGGAGAGAAGGCTGAGTTAGCTTTTGATTGTTTTTCAAAAAAGAATAAATGAATCCTTGTTGCTATTTAGAACATTTAAGAGCAAAAAACTTACCAATTTCCACATGGTTTTCTACATGAAATTATTACATGGTGTAATATGTTAAGGTCAGTTATTTGCTGGCGAGGTATTCGCTGCCTTCTCTTCAGCATGTTTTTGGGGAGAGATGTTAGCTTACATTAGCAGCAAGAGCCCACAATAAATGCTTTCTCTGAGCTGCCTGCAGAAGAGAAAGGGATGAGCAATAGAAATTTTTCTATCAGAAAAAAACAATGTTGAAAAATAAAGTAGCTGTTAAAATGAGTTGAACTTGGTGAAGAGAGAGAAGGTTTTGACCACTGGAGAAAACAAAGAAATGAACAAAAAATTTCTTGTAAAAACTGTAAATGATGAACAAATAAAGAAGCCAAACTGTGGTTTAGGGAAATACTAATTAAAGTGCAAAGAACGGCCAAGGCTTGTGAGAACTCCAAAGGGTTTGCAGCTAGTGTGTTTTTTCTTGTACAGATCTTTACCCAGCATTCAGCTGGTGTAAGCAAACTTACCTTCTCGTAGCCTGTGCAATATGCTCTGCCTGCAGTTGAGTTCATCTTGCTGAAGCCTGGTTTTGACTGCCACTGTGCCTAGATGTCTCTCGAAGTGAGATGAAGACCAAGTGTGAGTTTGGCTGGTGGTGGCTCATATCCAGCTGTTGGTGTGTAACCAGTACAGCTCTACACAACTGATGGGCTAGGAAGGTGGTATGCAGTTTTCCCTTGGGGAAAAAAAGAGGTTGGGAAATGGCTAGGAACAAAAAAGGCCATTGTGGCAGCAGCCTCTCACTCAACTCCTTCACTTTCCATGGGCAGCCCTATAGCAATTGAAGGCTTACTTGTGCACCTGCTCCCTTATTCTGATGGCTTTCAGATGCATCATGTCTGTTGGGCAGGAGTAATCTGTGTAGGAGCTGCATGGCATGTCTGTCCCAGAATGAGCTTACTCTTCTCCTTTGCCATAGGAATAAGGTGATCTGCCTGAGTGAGAAAGTCAACTACCGCTGTGCTGGATGCAAGCAAGAATCCCTTGTACTAAGCCAGTAATAGCAGCATTTCTTTACTTAAGAATGCGTATGTGTCTGCATCTTTGAGCTGGTTAGTTAAGATTGTCCAGATGTAACTCCTGTTTATTGCACTTCCCATGTGAAGTCTTGGCTTGTGGTTAGCAGTTCTCAGAGCAATGTACATCTATAGATGGGTTCTTGCTAATGTACAAAAAGTAACAGTTAAAAAAGTGATACCTTTTTTCTTTTTTTTCCCCCTTTTTTCTTTTCAGAAGCTCGGTAGAGAACTCGGCTGCTATTATCAGACTGTCCTTAGTGTGCTGGGTAATCTTTTTGATACATAAACTATTGGGTTTTTTATTTCTCTTCTGTGTGTGATGCAACAGAACTATTAAAGACCTAAATACTCACTAGAGATGGCACGTGTAATGTGACAAACTGAGCTGTGTGTAGTCTGTCATGCAGAGAAAGTGAAAACTTGCAACCTTGTCGGAAATTTAAAAATAAATTGCAGAGGCTTTCTGTAACTCTAAAGTTCATGATATCCCTGTAGTAAGGCAGCTCTGTGCTTTCAGCTGGGGATCCTTCAATCCCCATCATTAACCTGCTTTTTTAAATGAGTGGAAGAATTTCTTATCAGACAATTACTACGGGTACTACTTTCTGTAGTGTTTCTCTCCTTGCTTGGCAAAGCCTCCTGTTTGTGTTAATACAGCTTTTGTTGGCACTGAGGGTGACGGGTCTTGTCAGGCTACTGTCAGCATAGAAGACAACCACGTGTCCTTTCAGGCTGGCACAAGTTTAAAATACATCTTTTTATCTTAAATTCTGGGATTTTTTTCTCTAGCAGAGCAGTACTTCCTAATCATTTTGGAGAGTTGAACAAAAATATTTCTGGTTCATATTAAAGATAAGTTGCATGTGGAATTATTTTTCTAAAAATAAAACGAAAGCAATATTTGTGCTGAAAGTCTCCATGGTTTGTTTTTATACTCAAACTTTTCGTAGCTCATTGTGGAACCATCTTCACAACTGCATACTTTCAGTTGTACTTCTTCACATCCTTAGGTATTACTATTATCTTTTTTTTTCCCCCTAACATGTAATTTACAAGAAGACACCCAGTCTTGACTGAAAACCTTCAGTTAGGGCATGCAGAATTTCCTGCAATATTACCAGTTATTATTCTTCAGTTACTGTTCTCGCTGTTAAATTTATGACTTAATACCATATTTGAATTTGTGCTTTCAACCACTGCTTCTTGTTAATTCTTTTTTTTTTCCCATTGGATTAACCAGATTTTAATACTGAGAATTTTGTTTCCCTGCAAGTACTTGACTGCCATAATTCTTTCTGCTAAATCTCATACGTTTTCTCAAACATTTAAATAAATGGTCCTGGTTCCTCACTTAATTAATATTTTTTAAAACACGTGAGCCCCCAAAGCTGAATGTAGTTGTCCGGTACAGGAAGAGTACTGAAACAGTATTGCTGTTGTATGGGGTTGGCAGCTTGCTTCCCAGTGCTATTCTGGCTACGTGCCATGGGTTTTCTGAGACAGATTTGCCACAACATCTCCAAGTGCAACCTGGAGCACAGCACAAGATGCATCAGCATGCTTCTGCATGGGCACAGCTCCTGCCAAGCAGGGATTTCCCCCTTAGTCCATGTGCCCTGGCTCCTTTGAGAAACCTTAGATGTTTCAGACTCTTATTCCTTGGGGTCCCTGGTCCCAGGGGGCTTCCTGTGGCAAACATCCTGCTCTGTTTATACTTAGCCAGTGCAGGTCACGTACTGATCCTGAGCTAGAAACCCGGAACACTTACCGGAAAAGTACAGGTATTTCTTAAACAGGTTTCTAAGAAATTGCCCTAAAAGGGAAAAATGTGTGCGATCTAGATGGGAGCTCAATCAGTCTTGAGTCATTTCTGGAACATCTCTGCTGTACTCCATGGAATGTCCTGTATTAATGTGAACTTTTTTTATTTATTTCTTGAAATTATGGAAAAACTTTAAAAGAAATGTGTGTTGTTTGGATTTACCTGCTTTCTTCACAGTTTATGGCATAGATAAGACACACTGATTTTAGTTCCAGGAAAGGTGAGACTGATTTGGGGCTTCTCTTAAATGAATGTGTTGTTATGATAAAAATGTTTTTTATAAAAAGGAATAGACTGTTTCAGGTGAAAAAGACCCGCCAGTGATGATTTCATCCAATTGTCTGACCACTCCAGGACTGACCAAGTTGAAGTACATTATTAAGGATTGACCCCAGGCTTGGGGCTTTGAGTGTCTCTCTAGGAAGCTTGTTCAAGTGTTAGACCTCCCTATTAGTAAATAAATGTTTATGAATGTCCAGTCTAAACCTCCTCTGGTGCAGCTTTGAACCATTCCTACCCACCTATTACTGGATACCAGGCAGAAAAGGTCAGCACCTCCCTCTCCACTTCCCCTGCTCAGGAAGCTGCAGAGAGCAGCTCTGTGTTTAACCCCTGCTGTATGTACTGGGTTCAATGGTTGATACCCATCAGTATACCAACTGTACAGCTTCATGTGAGCTATTTGACTAAGAAGGCTGAACATGCCATCGGCAGAGGAGAGGCACACTGCATATGTGAGCACAGGGAGTTTGCAGGGCATTGCTGTGTGGAGCCTCCTTACAAGGCAGAAATGGGACATACAGTGGCAAGAATGAAGGCGTGCACCTATTTTCCTTGGTTGGGCTACACAGCGACCAGCCCTCTCCTTCCCACCTCCCCAAACCCTTCTGCTGTGAGCAAGGCAACAGTCTCCTGTGACTGGTATGTTGTGCTCAGCAAAACAGGACTTTATGTAAATAAATGTGATTTTATGAAATGTGCATCCAGTATCAGCTTTTCCTTCAAAGTGGAACAGCTTCTTGTTTGCTTTGATTTACTTTTTTTTTCTCCTGTACTATGAACTGGTTGACAGTACATGATTACCACAAATATACTAATGAAATTACTTTATTTTAAATTTAGAAGGTATTTAGTCTTGGAAGGCAGCGTAGTTGGGCTATTGTCACTCTGACTCAGTAAATAGTATTAAGCAACATAGTATGCATACATTCCTTAGGAGTATGGAAAGTTTTATGCATGCTGCTTACTGTAGTAATAACACTAGTGACTTTTTCTGGTCATTTTTTCTGTCTATGAATGCATAATTATTTGCATACAATAGTTAATATTAACAATATGACACAACTGCTTTACTGTAGGAAGACTTATAGTTGGATTTGATGCTGCATACTTATCCTAGTCATCGGTGCCTAAATATCACAGTACATTTAATATATAATGTCATGCACATACTGATGTGAGCAGAATGTACTGCTAGTAGCTCAGCAGAATGGGAACTTCATACTGATGAAATGTCAGTCTTAATTTTTGATTAACTTAGCTTTGGGCATTTTATGTCAAAAGCTGAACTGGCGGAATACTGCAAAATGCTGTGCATGAAAATACTTTCGTTCCTTTACTGTCTTACAGATATGCAAGTGCTCTTTTTATGTAGTCTTTCAGAGATATTAGTGGCCATGCCTAGTGGAAGGAATTTCATCAGATTTAACACCTTTAAGCAGTGGCTAAAAAAATACAGTCAGAAAATGAGTCGGAAATTAAACTAGTCACGTTGGAAAGTGGTTCCAAAGTTTTTGCTTAGCAAAGGAAGAAATGAAACTCTCCATGTGGGGTCTTTGTTCAGACTGTTTACTGTGTGTTTTTCATGTCTATTGGAACAGTGATTCTACTGATGAGTTATGTCAGCTCATGGATGTTTTATTATGTTTCCATAAAACATTGTTTAGAACCTTTATGGCTATTCACAGAAGATTCATGAATGAGAAAAATGGAGCTAAGATGAATGAAAATTTCTTGCCAGAAATACTGGCAAAGATATGCCTTAACCACATATGCTAATAATAATAATTGAGGGATTTCTTTTTTTTTGTGTCCTGTTCCCTATCCCACCCCCTTCCCACACCTCATATAAAAGATGCTCTGATGCTATATTGTCTAACTATCCACTACTAGGTGGACTCAGATTGCTAGAGTGAAAAGCTAGCAACATTTCCTTGAGGGATGTAAACTGTGTTTAAAAACCCTCCAAAAGAAGGAGTATTGTTGATACGTGTGATATTTGCTATGGAAATCTTAACTAAAGCATTAATAATGGCTTTGTCCTGCCTTTTAGTTATCCATGGCAATTTTTAAACCGTAAAATTTCAAGTTTCTGTATATATAAAAGAAAACAATGTGATTTGAAATTGTAATGGGGAATATTTGATGGATCTAGTTATAGAATAATGCATGAAAATAATTAATAGAGATTTAATTGGGTAACATCAGAATAGTTTACCTGATATATTGGGATTGCATGCTTCAGTTGATACTTAGTGTACTTTTGGGATTTTTGGTTGCACCTCACCTCTGGTTCTGATAGTATATTGCGTTATGAAGAATATTAATAATGCTGCAGAACAATTACTTGTTCATTTGCTAACTGATTAAAATTCATGCATAATTTATGGGAACTGGGAGAGACTTTATAAATAAATCTCCTTGTCCTCAAGAGCTTAAAAACAAAATGCATATGCTAATATAAGAATATGCTTTACCTCTTGATATAAAAATTTAATATGCAATGGTATATTGGTCTCATTATTGTGAGGTTTTATTTGTGATAATCGTGCTCTTAATCAAAACGTATAGTTCTAAACATAGCCTTATGTTTTAGAGGTTTATAACTTGAAGTTGGTAGTGTATCATGTTCATCAACATTTATGTTTTCTGCCATAATACACACTGACCTTAGAATTCATTAGTTTGACATTTAATGTTTTAGTTCCACAGCAAATAAACTGCCCTCATTAAGCGCGGCTGTGTTTCTGAGCTTTGATGCAGGTGGGGATCTAATTTAGTTCATATGCACATTTCTTGCCAAAACAGAGTAAAATGTGTTAATTATTAATTAAGATACTTTGTTTCTAGAGTTTTCTGTATCCTGAAGTAGAAATGGGAACACTTTGGAGCATTCACCTTTTCACTCTGGGAGGAGAACATGAGCTCTCCTCACCGCTGCTATAGCATGTTCACCAATTCTGTGGTCTCCAAACTGAGTGTCTCAAGATGCAGCTAATTAAGCAAAAGTCTGCGAGAAATCTTTTTGTACCAAAATATGGGGAACTTGGTTGCTTACATAACTGGTAAATACATCGGTGGGAGCCAGCTCTTATCTGGAGGAAAGCTCAGAATCACAGAATCACAGAATGACCGGGTTGGAAGAGACCCACCGGATCATCGAGTCCAACCATCCCTATCAATCACTAAACCATGCCCCTCAGCACCTTGTCCACCTGCACCTTAAACATCTCCAGGGAAGGTGAATCAACCACCTCCCTGGGCAGCCTGTTCCAATGCCCAATGACCCTTTCTATGATTTTTTTCCTAATGTCCAGCCTGAACCTACCCTGGTGCAGCTTGAGGCCATTCCCTCTTGTCCTGTCCCTGACACTTGGGAGAAGAGGTCAGCACCCTCCTCTCCACAACCTCCTTTCAGGTAGTTGGAGAGAGCAATAAGGTCCCCCCCCTCAGCCTCCTCTTCTCCAGGCTAAACAGCCCCAGCTCTCTCAGCCGCTCCTCATAAGGCCTGTTCTCGAGCCCCTTCACCAGTTTTGTTGCTCTTCTCTGGACACTCTCCAGAGCGTCAACATCCTTCTTGTGCTGAGGGGCCCAGAACTGGACACAGTACTCAAGGAGCGGTCGCACCAGTGCCGAGTACAGAGGGAGAATAACCTCCCTGGACCTGCTGGTCACACCATTTCTGATACAAGCCAAGATGCCATTGGCCTTCTTGGCCACCTGGGCACACTGCTGGCTCATGTTCAGCCGGCTGTCGACCAACACCCCCAGGTCCCTCTGCTACTGTACATAGAGAAACAGGGAGTCATTAGCCAAACTTCACTGTGTAGGGAGTGTGGGATGTCAAAGGAGATCTCAGGGCCCTCTGCAAGCCCCTCCCATCACCACTCTCTACAGGATCTGTCAGTGACACTGGGAGGCAGAATATGTGCAATGCTTCTGTATCTTAGACTCTCTTGTGCAGAGGTGTGGGGGGAACAGTAATGAGAAGCGCCCCACCTCTAGGGAAATCTTATGGTCTGTGAGAAATGTAACTTCTAACGTGCTGGCCATGAGATCCTTCTACCTGCTCAGATTTGCCCTGCTGTTGGTTCTGCATCACTGCTGTGTGAAACCCCAGTGTGCATTGAATTTAGCATTGTTGCCTAATTAACTGAAACAAATTAGTTGAAATATGAGCTATCTGGAATGAAAATGATCCTTCTGTGTTTATCAGTGGATTCATTTTATTAGAAAAGTACATGTTGCTTGCGATTTTGTTTCTTAAAATAGATCATGCCAGGGCAATGTGCTATTCTCTACGTAAATATTTCTCGGGGTAAAGGGAACCTCACCTCCTTGTTTGGTCTTTTGTTACCTTCTCAAATTGCAGCTGTGTTGAAATATTTAGGCAGGCAGAAGCTGATGAAAACAGACGAAGACATAAGGCAGCATATATCCTATTGTTTGAGTTTCTAAATCAATAGTAAGTTGCTGAAGAAAAAATATTATATATTGCTGCTATACATCTTTATTTTGTTGCTCCCCTGGCATTTTTGTCCAGTACTGAGTATTCTGAATGGCTGTAATGGGCTTTTCTATCTTTTACCCTAATTGCATTTGGTGGGTTTCAAATAAACTGCAGTGACACCCATTTTTAAGACTATTCTGTGCAGGGCTAGTGTATCAACTATTGCAACTATTGCAATGGCTTCTGTAAGGAATATGTGTGGTTTCTGTCAGTAAAAGAAAATCAAATGTGTTTCTGAAAATCTGAAGTTATTGCTGTAGTAAATTATATAACCAACCATGAACCCAGATTTTTTTTTTTTTTCAGAAAAAGTTGTTAAGAAGTAGTAATATATAAATAAAGTAGGGGTTTGTGGTCCCTAGCTGAGATTTTGAAATGGAAATAGCATAGAGAAGAGATGCCAGTGGTGCACCACTTGCTTCTATCAGCTGAAATTCTCTTCAGTTCCTCTTCATTGCTGTCAATCTGATTTTGCTTTTGAGTTTTGAAATCGTTGCTGGCCAAAACCTGAGAGCTTCTGTGGAAAAAGCCTTTTTGATGGGTTTTCCAGCTTTTGTTTTAATTCTGACACTTTTTTTTTGTCTTATCTACAGAGCCGCCTCGGCCAATTGCACCCCCACAGCTGCTGGGTGTCGGGCCCACATATTTGCTCATTCAGCTGAATGCTAACTCAATCATTGGGGATGGACCCATTATCCTGAAGGAGGTGGAGTACCGAATGACATCTGGGACCTGGACTGAAACTCATGCCGTCAACGCGCCAACTTACAAGCTCTGGCACCTGGACCCAGACACTGAATATGAGATTCGGGTCTTGCTCACCAGACCAGGTGAAGGTGGAACTGGACAGCCAGGGCCACCACTTATCACCAGGACCAAATGTGCTGGTGAGTACTGCTTTGGAAAAATGAACAAAGAAGCATAACTATTCATTTAATTCTTTACTTGGTTGGGGGGGGGTCATTGTCTCTAATTAATTTATAGCAGAACTTAAAGGATTCTTTAGGCGCCCACAGCATCCTTGAGTTTTTGGGCCAATATGGATTTGCTGTGTCCCATGCTTTGCCTGGTCATTGTCTAGGTTGCTGTTTGCCAACCTTGGAAGGTGGGTTAGGAGGGTAGGATGTTAGAAAGCTAAGAAAACATTCTGTTTCTCATGCAAGGAAGGAGACCTCATCCTTTCTAGGAAGGACAAAACACACGTTTTTTTTAACATTCATATTTTCATTTGCACTTCAGGTAAACTTGCACATAAAGGTTCTTGCATGGCAGAAGTATCTGTTTAAGAAATTGAATTTTACAGAAAATATAGTGTATTTTGGGGTAATTTTTCTCTTTCAAGCAGGTGGTCATGGCCTGCCAGAATCCAGGAGAACTTTTAAAATACAATAGCAAGTATTAAGAGTGGGGGTTTTTTCTCCTTTTTTGACCTACCACAATCAAAATCACATGCTACTGAATCTTGCAGTCTGCTTCTGTTTTCTCAGAGACCACCAGTGTGGTCAGAGCCAAGAAGTTTAACCACTGCCAACTTGTGTTGTATGCTGTTCCTTCTAAAGCTAATTAAAGTTATTTTAATCTCAGCTTTCGTAAAAAGAAAGATAATGCGTATGTCTCATAGTGACAGAGGAGAAAAAGTACAGATTTGAACATCAGACTAGAAGGGCAATAAGTGGAAATTAAATTATGGGGTTTTTTTCTTAGTCTCAGGATTTTTAGGGCCTAACAAAGTATTCTAAAGTTTACACTATCTTAGATGTAGCAGAGTGCTGATAGCCATCTATTCAAAGTGGGACAAAAATAGTAAGAAAGAACAGCTCCAGCTGCAGATTTCCATGTCATGTGTATGTATGCATGTGTAAAACGGAAATATAAATGAAATATTTTTTGAGAAGTTGATGACTGACTTCAATGGGATAGCTATTCAAGTTGTCATCTAAGCATGGATGAACATTCATTTAGTTTACTGAAGGAAGAGGGTCAGTGTCTGGATCACAAGCCAAAACTTTGAAGACACCAGGTCAATAGATATTAATCCCAGAAAATCAGACAGTCTTTTCAGAAAACTGTTTTGAAGCTGAGGCACATAGCTGGACGAAGACTTAACTGAAGGCATTTTTTTGAATTTGTGGTCTTTATTTATTATTTTGTCTGTCTTTCCTGTGAAGTAAAAATATATGTGTCCATCTCAGGTAAAATGACAGTCACTGAGCTCTAAGTGAGGTTAAAGCATTGATTTATTGTGCTAAATTGGTTTTAGGCATTGTTCTGCAAAAGTAGGAGTTAGAAGCTGTTTTCTGTTTTAAAGAGACTGAGACTGAGCTGGAGACAGCCCCAAATGTTCAGGTTCTTTTTCCCAGTGCTAGAAAAAAAATAATTTCATTTATACAGTGTGTGACAGACTAAAGCTTTTTTAATGGGAAAGGAAAAGAAAGGAAGTCATTATTTATGTGACGTATTTTTAGAAGCCAGTTAGGGGAAACAATGTTCTTATGAGTGGGATTTTATTTTTACTTTGTTTTTAACTTCATATTTGCATGTAGGGCACCAAAATCTAATGTGACCTGAGACAAATTTTCAGCTGAATTTAATCCACTATGAAATAATAAAGGAGATAAATAAAATACTGGAGGAAAAAAAAATGAAATTATGTGACAATATTATTTTAATAATAATAAATATTTGTTTACTTTGCAGTAAGACTTATTCCATGAAAGCCAAAGTGAATAAATGTTACTGTTAACATGTTTCAATTAGAAAAAGGTGAGTCCACAAGTGTTTGTTGGGGCTGAAGGATTCTGCCCAGCATCAGGGATGAGTCAGGGATGGTACCAGGCTGAGTGGCAGGGTGCCCTGCTACCTCCTCACTTGTCTGGAAAATTAAGAGAGCTTACTTTTCCACAGTGTTATCCCAACGCTTACGTGAGATAAATGCAAGCCTAAGTGAATATGGATATATATATTTTAATATTTCGCTTGCAAAAGACAAACATTAAAAAAAAAAACCAAACATAAAAATTAATCTCTTCCAAAGAGAAGATTTATAAGTAAAGGTAGAACTAATAATGGAATAGCTCACCCTGCAGACTCTGCTGCTGCTGGTATTGCATGAGTGACTGGCAGGTGATTTACTGTGCTATATTAGATGACATCTCTGGAGCAATATCTTCGTTCTAGAGATTCTTCAGTTATTCCTAATTCTTGTTTCTGACAAGGTCACTCTAGTTTTCAGATGGATACTCTCTTTTCTGTCTATGTTCTTTGTCAATTTTGTCTTCCCAGAAAGTTTGAATGTATTAGTTCGAATTCTGAAACAAGTTATAAATTATCTGCTCAGTGTTCAACAGAGTGGTGGGAAAGAAATGAATTTTCAGCATGAAGTTTGTTCTCTATAGTGATTAAAAAACACAGATTAGTGAACGTTGATCTGAGGAGTTTATAATGTTTATATTCCAAGTAGCAGCAATAGCAAACTCAATGACACATCAATAAGAAGGATTAGTATTTTGCTTTCTGTTTATTTACTATCTAAGCAAATATTTTTAAATGAAATTATTTTTTTTTTTCATAAGTCATTTAGCATTTATAATTTCATGATGTTTCTTAACAACATATTATTGATCAGTTGGCCAATGATTTGCTGGAGATTTATTCTACTTCTGAATGATTTGAGCAATGCATTTACATATCTTGATATCAGACATCCACTTTTATTACTAGGTATTCAGGTCGTTTTCCATCTTCCTCATAGCAAAACCAGTGTCTGGTGACTCATTTAGTAAATGTTTCCACTGATGCTGAACTAAATTGTTTTCTAATAGATAATTCTACTAGTTAGGTACTTCAACAGCTAGTTTGGCTACCCAGCATTTTACAGGTAATCTGTCCTGCACTGAATCCCAGTGATGGATTCCCAGTCTGCAGTTAAAGATGGTGCTGAGGTGTCAAATACATGAAACCACAGACTGTTCTTAAATGACTGAAGTAAGGCTAAAACATGTGAATCAAAACATTATTTTCTGATGCTATCCTTAATAGCCAGGGATGTGGCTTGTATTTCCATTTCTAAGCACAGCTGAAGTTGATGCTGAGTGTGGCATTGTGTTCTCTGCTGTGTGTGGTTAGACACAAATCACTTTAAGGGGCTGATTCTGAAGGCTCCTTCATCCCCATCGATCCTTGTGGAGCACCTGGGCTTTATTTCAGGATGAGTATTCTTGCTCAGTGTCATTGCTCGAATTATTCACTTCTCAAGCATTTTGAAAACCAAAACCAAAGATAAGAGGGTAGCACTTTAATCAGAAGTAATCCTTAAAGCTGTTTTCTGTGGCTTTGGGGCATGTTGTTCTGAGCATATCCTCTGAGTTGTGATTGTCTTTCCTTTGGATAAGTGTAGAAAATATGTGGTAATCTAAAATTGTCCACTTAGCCTGCTTTATCAACTGGAGATTCAGAGTTATTCTGTAACATCAGCTGCTGCTTCAGAGTAACACAGCTCAGTTTTATGATTAACTGATATTTTAGTGGCAAAGGAGGTCAATAGTTCAGCCTGTCCAGAGCTTAATGTATGTACACAGTGGAATTGCTCGCTCCTGCTTTACTGAAGTTCAGTGCAAGGGTGTGATTTTCAGTAAAACATGAAGAATCTTGGAGCAGCTGGAGAAAAAATTCCTGGATATTTTCTATTTTTTTTTTCCAGATGAGTTCATATTAGAGAATTGTTGCCTGTATTATTTGGATTTTTTAGTGAAATGAATAACGGGGAGAGGGGAGCTTTACAGCTTTATCAGAGATGAGAATGCACCAGTATGTATTGATGATGAGGGTGATGATTATTATTCTGTTCAAAATCATTACCTTTCACAGAGACCTAGGTATTGGTAACAATCAGCCTCAAGGCACAGTAGTGGAGATGCTGGTTCAGCAAAGTGGTGCTGGCATATGATTGCCTGCAGTTAAAGGCTTGGGAGTTGGGCTGCTTTCTGCCTCTGTTTTTAAAGTGTAGAATATATGTCTGCAGTTTGCACATTTATTAATTTTGAAAACAAGGTACACAGGATGCAGGACACAGCTGAAATCTTCTCTAGCAAACCCAAAAAGCAAAACATGAGGAAGCAGTGAAAAACAAAAGCAAACTTAAGTTTTTTGTTAGTTTTCTTGGGATTTTTAACGGAGGGATCCTGGTGGTAGATTTTTAATGGTGGGATCCTGGTGATGTTATTTTTGAGCAAGTGACTTTGCTTGGCAATTTACAGAGCTAAAATATTGTTCTGGTTACACGAAAATTGTGTGTGATTTTTAAAATGAGTACAGAGAAAGAGGTGGTGTCGTATAGAGTCAGCTTGTGCTGATGTGGAATATGTGCAATGATATTTCAGCCGTTTACACTTGGTGAGTGGAGGTGGAGGGTTCAAGGTAGCGAGCTGGATTTATAGGCTTTGCTGTGTGCTGTACATGAGAATTTAGGATGCTGGAATGTGACACAGTGGGCTTGTAAAATTGGGTACTGTGAATATCACAGGAAAGCTCTGGCAAATAAAGAATGGATAAGCTGTTTATTTTCACTTGTGTCTCTTGCAAGAAAGTAAGTGTATCTTAAATTATTATTTAGATCTTCGAAAGCTAATAGAAGTACAGTTAAATGTGTAATTTTCAATTATTTAATTTTTTTAAAAAGTGGACAGAGAGAAGATATTTACATTTACAGCAGAACAGATACTTTAATGTTTCAAATAGAATATTCATCTTTTTTTTCTCCTTCACAATAGATATTATTATAGACTTAAAGAATCTTAAAGAGGAGCTCAAATACATCTTGAGTGCTTAAATTATATGTTTTTATTATGTATGCTTTTGTTGTCTACATGAACAACTTGAAACTAAATGAATGTGATAACTTTAAAAATTTACTTTACATTTGTCGTTGCAGAAGAGCCCATATTACACCAATATTTATAAGTTGCTGTTGTTTTTACAAGTGTGTTTGGCACTCATGACTGTTTCTGGGATTTTGGCCAGGTAGTGATTGGAAATACCTAAGATCTCTCTAGTAGATAGCAAATGCACCAGTCTCTTATTCCATATAGGTTTACCAGTTTGCTTTGATATGGGGGGAAAAAAAGAGTATTCGAACAATGGAGAAGATATGAACTAAGCATTTTAATCACATTCCCTTTAGGATTGAAAATCAGAATTGTTATTGTGCGAACATCCTGTAGAAGAGCTGTCTGATTTGGACCATTGGCTGGCACGTGGAACCATACTCTGCTCATTGTGCTGCTTGCCACTGTTCAGATACCATATATAGAATCCTAATGATGCTTATATCCATAAAAAAGGGCCATAGCACAGCTGAGTTACCTAGCAGGAGACCAGGCAGACTGCCTAGCCAAGTTCTTGTCAGATTGTGTAAATTAAGTGTGGTATCCACTTTTTCAGAGGAGCGGCAATGCTGATGACTCAGTTGAATTGGCAGTAAACTGCAAGTTAAGACGCTGACCTCCCTTAAATTAGTTTTAAACTTTTTTTGTTTTGTTTTTATTTGCTGTATTCAGCCTTGCCTGGTACCATTTTTTTTGTATTTGCAGCTGTGAGCTTCCTCTGTGCTAATTGGGAACTTTCTTCCTGCAATATTGTGAGAGCTATATTATACAATGAGACACAGGTTTCCTGAATTCTCCTATAATTTGGCTTTGGAATAAGTTTCGTTCATGCCCAGTTCTGTTTTGTAATGTCATATTCAGCAGCAAATCACGTTGGTGCTCTTCACTTAGGGTTACAGTAGTAGACCTAAGTAGGTGGGTTCCTGTAGCATGGCCACCCACTTTTGAAAGACTCTGTTGTATGCAGTGACCTCTTCCTTTGTGTTCTTTCTGAAGTCTCTACCAGTAGGCAGGACAGGACAAGTTACGTACAGCAAGACGTGGTAATGGCCATAGGCACCTCACGTCACAGCTTCAGTCCAAATTCCACTGAGTTGAGGAAAGTCCTTCAGTTAAAATTAGTGGCTGTCTTTCTGGTAAAGGACATGAGGTCCAGATCCCACTTCAGATGTGTGATGAAGGCTGGAGGAGGAAAAGGAGCAGCTGCCAACCTCACCTGGAGCTACCCTGTCTTGCGAGTTGATTCTTCTGTCTCCTGTCTTGCCAAGGCTTATTCGTCAGCTTTTCCCATAGCAGAGTGTACTGCAGCACTGAGACTGTTGTGATTTATCCAGGCTGCATGTAACTAGTCAATATATCACACTTCCAAGAGGAGCAGTGTCCATGGCAAGAAAATGTATTGCAGTACATTAATCCACGGTGCCCATTCCAGCTGTAAAAGAATGGACATGGGCAGTAATTCATACTGCAGCACTCGAAAATGCAATGGGTGCACCTGGACCAGGTATCTCAGAGCCTGATTATAGATTCTCCAGAGTTTGGGGACTGATATTCACAGATTTGTGATCTGTGCTTCCGAAGAACATGACTGCTGGTTGAGATAATCTTACACTTTCAGAAGACGGGAGGGTTATTTTTGAAGTGCAATTTCCATTTTTAATTTTTCGGATGATTCATTAGTTTTTTTTAATGCTTTAATTTATTTTGATTTCTTAATTAAGGTGTCTCAGTTGAATAAGAGTGCAATATTACTTTTATAGTGTTTGAGACTTTGTAAGTAGCTAAATAAAACAAACCTTCTTAGGACTGGCTTTTGTTTCACCTTCATTTATCACTCTTAAAAATTAAACAGGGAAAATTTTAATGAGGTTTTGAAAGCTGCTCTGGTCGTTGCAGCACTTAAACACACAGTTTTGGAAGCACGCTAGTTTTTCATTGTTATTTTGGTTCTGTTGGCAGAGTACCATGGAGAATGTAGGAAGGGCTGAGAGTAGCAGGTGTGGTGATACAGCAAGGTGGAAGAGGAAAGTCAAATCAGCAGTGTGTGCTCTAGACAGAGGGATGCTGATAAAATTTCCAAGATGCATGCATTCATTACTCTTTCTCTGTCCCTCATATGTCTTTCTCTTCGAAAGCCATTACAAAGAAATATCATGTCATTCATGCTAGTGTGAGATCCGGATAAAGTCCATGTTAACATCATCCCAAAGTTAGGACAGGCTTCCCAAAAGCCCCTGTTCCTATTAACATTGATTCTTCAGGCTTCATTCTGTTAGGTGAATCTTTATTTTTGCATTTAATTCTTGCCTGATTTCTTTTTTCAACTTTGTTTCTTTTTAAAAGTGGGCAGCATAATTCTTTACTCCTAATTTAAATATAGTCTGTGTGAGGCAGAACTGTATGAATTTCACTTTCTTCATTTTGCTTCTCATTAAATCCTCCTGCTGGTGCTGAGGAGGATGGACCAGGTGATGCTTTTGTACAGTATGATAAAGAAATAGTAGATATCAAAAAGAATACCTTCCATTATAACAATAAGTTGTGGAACATATTAAGCAGCAGCTAATGCCAAGTTACGCCTCAGATGATCAGTAGGTCCAAAATCCTAGAATGACTTGTGAGGATTCTTAATGTTACCTGGTTTTGTTTACAGTTTAAAAAAACCCAAACCCCAAAAAACTGGAGCAGACCTGTAAAGTTCTAGATGACCTTAAAACAAACATTAAAAATCCTGACATAAAGGATCAGGATCACCCAATTAATTAAAAGCTTGTCATCTTTAATTCTAAACAGACTAATGGAACTGCCAATACAAGGGTTGGTTAATGAAGAATTAAGAAAGTAATATAATTAGAGACAGTCAACAGGTTTATGGAATACTGATCTTGTCAGAATAACTTGATTTTTTAAAATTAGATTACGGATTTGGTTAATAAAAGCGTTATTGTTCTTCTCTAATGCATTTAATGTGATGTAAAACATTTTGATTAAGAAACCAGAATAAAATCAACTCAAATTTTGAAGAACTGGCTGATATATTTAAAGCTGTTTTTATGGATTTATTGAATAAACATTTCTATTTGGGCCCCATCAGGAACAGTTCCATGTAATTTATAAAAAAATGTGACTCTGATAAAACTGGCAAATTGCAGAAGATTATGGAAGTGGTATTAAAAAAACCCAAACTACTCCAAAAAAGAACTGGGTTACTGATATACAGTGGTTTGAGTTGAGTGCTGCCTATCTATGTTTCAGGTAGGCCAGCTGCAGTATAAAAACCCACAACCCTATAATGTAGCCCATATGGACTGTATGGGAAAAAGAGAGGCTCAGGCACTAGGGACAGACACTTGGGTAACTAAAAGAGCTCCCGTAGTCCATGGATGTATAAGTAGAGCAAATTTTCTCATGATTTCCTTAGTACTGAGGAATGTTTTAAAGTTTTTGAAGGTGCATATTTGAAATCACTTGCCAAGTTACTTTGCTTCTGTTCCAACCTCTCCATTCCCATGTCCCAAACCCCTCCCCAGACCCATTTAGCTTCCTGGTCTATAGAAGTAAAGGTTAGATGTTGTGCAAGAGGTTACTGCCAGGAGGATTAGGAGACCGAAATGAAAGATTTCTGACTGAAATTTAAAATCTGGAAACAAAATCTTGTTGTTAAAGAGGTGTAATGTGACCTGACTTCATACTGATTTTAGACATGCAGATGTGATTTTAGGCAATGGTTTCTCATGTCATTGAAATTTATTTTCCTTGTTTCACATTTCTCTAACCCTACTGCATTAGCTTGCCATTTCACTTGTATATTAGTATTTTTCATTTCATATTACCTTTTAGAACGATTTCATTTTATACAGTTTGTTTCCCAGGTCATTATTAATTGCGGAAAGCGATTTCATTACTATTGGAAATAGCAACATGCTTAATTATGATTCAGATAATTAAAGATTTCATGTACTAACAGTACTATAACCTCACAGTTTGCAGTTTATTACCTTTATTTTATAGAATTGTGCTCAGTATAGGGAATGGTGAAAGTCTATCCAATGGTTTACCTTCTTTGCTCTGCAGAATGAACTCTGCTAGGCTGAAATGTCAGAGCATGGGCACCCACTGGGGACATGATGTGCTGCATTTACGCTTTACAACATACAGCAGCTTCGATGATTGCAAATAAGTAAACTATTTCGATTGCTCTATGTTTCTTTATAGTAATGACCTTCAAAGGTAGCACTGAACTGCAATTCAACAAACTTGCTTAATATTTGTGGATGTTTTGCCACCTTTGACAAATCAGCTCACTTTGTGTCTCACTGCCATTTGGAAAACGGGTTTAATATGCATGTTTTCCCAGCAATTTCTCCCATTTTCATTTACCTCATGCATTTTATTCAGTGCGCAAACACTTCTCTTTATTCTGTTTTGCTGGTTACGATGAGATCTTGGTTTTATCTGTCTGATTGCTTTCCACAGATAAATAGTTTACAATTATAATTTAGTAATGAAGATCATGCATTAGAAAACAAATGACAAATTTTGTTACTGATGTCATTTTTATGGTCACGTGGAGTGACCTCCCTTGAAAATAAACAATTGCTTTGCATTCTGCTGTTAGCTTGACCAACCTTTCTTCGTGTTTGTCCATGCAGAGTCTACTCTTGGTGTTCACTTGATGCAGTAAGGGATAGGGTGGAGAGATTGGGAAGAATGCAGCAATCATACTGTATGGAGATCAGTAGATGTCAGTTTATTCTTGAACTTAATCTTGTGTTGGATTTTGGGGTTTCTTTTCTGCTTTATCATTTGTCTCTTTTTCTCTGAATGGCTGTAATTAAGGATCATGCTAGACGAGCATATTCCTTTTGTGCGCATGTGTGCCACTTCACCTCTCAGACTTCTTAGGTAACCACTTTCAAGTTTTCTTTTTCTATCACTCAGCTTTTTGGGGGTTTTTTGGATGCAACCCTTCCTCCCCTCCAACCCCATCTATTCCTTCCCTTCAGCCATGTCACAATTTAAAAGTCATAAACAAAAATATAGATGCTTCTCTCTAAGCAATGGGTGAGGGAGGAAATAATGTGTTGTAGAAATACATTTGGTATAGAATACATTTGGTAATGTGCTTGTAGAAGGTGTGTAGATCACGTGGTGATGCATATTGTGTAAGAACCTGTGCAGAACAGGAAGAAATAAAATATTTAGTCAATAGGACTTACGTTGCCTAGCAGTAACTGGAAAAGGTGGTAAATGCATACTTGAAAGGCAAATTAAGATACAAGACAGTAGACATTTTTAATGTTGCTTTACTAATGGCATATTTGGAGTGTATACCCATGGTTTATACATTGAGATAAAAATATATACAGTACTAATAGTCCATAGAAATCTATAAACATGTATAACCTTGACCTTTACGTCTTAGTGTGAATTATTTAGTCCTGAATTTACTAGTTGCTGTGTGTTTAAATAAAGTCAGTTCACAAACTTAGGTTCTATTCCCCTTTGTTAATTGGGTCTGATTCCCACAGTGGAAACGAAAGTGCTGCCACTCTTCAATATTGCCTTCAAAAATTTGCTTGCTGTCTCTGTGTTTAAGAAAGGATTTGTGTGGGAACTCTGAGTCTGTACAATGATTTCTGTCGTAACTCCAGGTTATTTAAGTATCTCTTGTAAATGAATATGCTGTGGGTTTCAAGGAGCGAGGCTGCCACGTCCCATGGGTAGCAGGTTCCATGGAAGCTATGCTCTCCTTTCAAGACTTTCCAAAAGTCTGCCTTGTGAACAGACTTAAATTAGAAAATATCAGATGTTTCTGTTATACACTTTGTTTTCCAAAAATTAATTTCTTAGAAGCTCTACATTTTCTCTCAATGTGTGCCCATGTGTGCTTTTTCCAGCCTCTGAAGAGCATCCATTCTGCTCTAGTTGCTGTGTAAGGCTTTGGAGTGTGATGGGCATTTTTCCTTCTGCCTGTATAGTTACTCATGGTTGGAAACAGATATGCAACAATAGTAATAAAGAACAACTACTACAAATAAATTGTATCCTTTACAATATGGTATTTCCATCTTGGATGGAAAAATCTGTTACTCGCACCATCCTTCTGTGTCATTCCAGGCCTTAGTCCTGCTGATGTGGGCTTGTACAGAGGGTTAAATACCACATAGCTCTGACAGCCCATGAAGAAATTCTTTTGTCTGTGGTACTGAAGGTCTGGTTTTTTTGAAGTGGGGGTTTGCTGAGTTGCTTTTTCCACAGAATAATTGCTGGTGAAAGAAAAGTGGGTACTCAAATCAGTGCAACGTCTGTAATAGAAGTTCCTCTCAGTGGATGTGGTGGCATTTAACAGAACAATGAAGTCATAGAATAAGGAAATGATTTTTTGTTAAAAATATTATTAATTGAATCCTTGTCTTTGAATTTGGCCATGTCAGGTGTAGTCTCCTTTATGAGGAACAAGACCATAAAGCAGGACATGATCCTGAGCTGCTGCAATGTAAGATCCCTTGATGGTGGAGGGCTGAACATCCTTGCAGACAGGCAGTGTTGGGAAACAAAGCTCTAGCATAGTGACCAGCCTGTAATGTTTTAATTTCTGCAAGTAAAGTGTAACTCTCATCCTTGGTAAAGTGAGTGTCTAGCTATTTAGCAAGGGACAAAGCATAATGTCATCATGTGAGAAATGTATTGTCAACTGGGACAGGTGATATTTAAGAGCCTGAAGAGAGAAATGACCTGGCAGTGTAACAAGACGTATCACAAGTGACTGTCTCAGAAAGAATGAGAACAAGACAGACAATTTCCATTACTCCTCAGTGTTAAGGTGCTAGCATTATCCCCTAAACAATCACATGCTCCAAGCAATAATCATGCACTGTCGTCTTCTGTACTAATATGAAAGTGGAATTCAATCTCTTTGACACATATTGCTTCAGCTTCTGACTTGCCAAGTTGTTTCTGTGCTGGAGCTCAGCCTAATATATAGTTAATGGGCTTTGTATATACTGACTGAAATGGGAAAATAGTTACCCAGTTTCCTTTGAAGCTGGCTGCAGAGGTGCCTAGAAAATGCTAGAAGAGAGAGGCTTTGTTTTTTGTAGCCTGTAAATTATTGTTGGTTAGGAAAATTGTGAAACCTCGAGCTCTTCTTCAAACTAGCTCTTCTTTTGGAGTTCATTCTCCAGTCTGAACTGAGTAGCTTCTTAGCTTGTACTAATTCCCGTAGTAGCTTGGAGAGAAGCAGTCATTCTTTTTCCACTGTCTTCCCAGCAATGTGTATGTGTGCGCTGGGTTTTATGACAGCATTTCTTTTTTTTTTTAACTTGTTTTTGCAGTAGCTGATAGAGGGGCTCTTCATCTTGTCCATCAATCAATTCCTGCCTTTCAGTGTCAATACTCACTGTCATTATGATATTCTGGATATTGATGAAATACATTTTAGACTAAAATTGCTTTAATTCTGAGGTAATGGATACTACTGTTGCAACTGTTAGATTTCTGTACATACAAGGAGAAATTAAATTATCATCTATAAAAATGAGGAATTGCTCTTCTATGTGCTATAAAAACCAAAACAAAACCCCCTTCCAGTAATATTCAGTGCCATCCTCCAACTTGTTGCTTTTTTTTAACTTGTGGTCTGAAAGACTTGAAAATTCAAAATACTTAATCTGAACCAAATATAAGAAAATGTAGAGAGAGAAAAAAATCAGCATCCTGTGCATAACCAGAATCACTTTTCTAATAATCTATTATACCTATGTTTATGATCTTTTCATTTTAAAGCAGTAGTGTAAGCTTTTCTTAGCTGCAATTACTGATCAATTGTTAAAGTTAGAGCAGGAATAATTGGCTTTTTTTTACATTTTTTGAGCAAACTTTGGACCCTTTTCCTGTAGTGTGACTGCATCAGTTCAGAAAACTAATAAGCTACCCTAGGATGTGCTGAAGCAAATTGTAGGTTGTGAAGCTAATGTTATGACAAACATCGATACTTACAGGCCAGGCAATCCTTTCAGGATATTCTCTGATGAAAGCCTAGTGGACTATGTTCTTCTGTGTATAAAATGTGTGTGAGTGCTGCTGCACTTACTTTTTCCTACAGCTGTCAGTAATGTCTGCTTCCTGATATCCCTTTTGTGATCTAGTTTGGTTATTTTAAAACTCTGTACAAGGAATACAGGAAAAATAAATACATGATTGTATTTATTGCTTTATTTCCAGCCTCTGCCATCTACATTAATTGACATTACATTTTTATGTATAGATTTTTTCCATGTTGCCATAAGGAAAACCATGTGTTTAAACATAATATCATAACGCATATGTATAAGAAAATAAAATCACACTTGTTCCTAATATATCAAAGCATTTCTTAACTTTTGAATACTTGGGTTTGCTTTCTTTCTTTAATATAGCTTTTGTGCATATAATTTGCTATGAACAACAACAGAAAAGAAAATCCTTCAAATTACTTCACTTGAAAGTTTCTGCTGGCAGTTGGAGAAAAAGAAAATTAATAAAAAATGCCTTTTGACATTTAAAAGAGAATTATTTGCCTTAAAATGCATAAAGCATGCAAAAACTTAAATTGCTTCACTTTGCACATTTTGGAGCATTACTCTGTGAATGACATTTATTAGCTAAGTTAAAGTACATGTAGCAGGTTTCAATGTAACAAGCTTCACCTTTATTTGTTTTATAAGCTAAATTGCATTAGAAGTAGCCTTCCTGCTCTGAGAAGGCTACAATTTTTTTTGGTCATTGACATGTCTTTGCCCTTCCTTAGATCCTTTATATATGAGATCCTTAAATCTCAGATATAAAGCCAGACATCACTAAGTCTGTTTCCTGTCACTTTTTGACTTTTTGACTTGCACAGTGAGTGTCCACCTCGTTGAGCCCTATATTATTTTTTGCTGGTTTTGTGGTGTCCTTGGAGCATATTTAAATAAATTTCTTTATAGCAGTTAGTAACCTCTGGATTTATATCCGTGGTACTGCTGTGTGTGTGCTAAGAGTTAACAGACTGCATCCTCTGTACATGCTGGCCCTCAGGCCTTTTTGCTTTGTCTGAAGGATCCTTCTGCTCCCTTGACAGTTACACACTGACAGACCAAATCTCAGAAGTGTTGAGGCCAGCGTTTGCTTACCAAAACCCTTCCTGCCTGTCCTCTGCAATGTCAGCATCAACTGAAGTCCTTATAGGGGAGGACAGCATCTCCTATTTAAAAATAAAAGAGGGGAGGAGGCTGAATGAGAGAGGTCTTGAAATGCTCACTCCTATCTTAGGAATGAACTAGTTGATAGACCGTACCATCATGTAGCTACTGAAGCACCCCTCTCCCAGCTGCTTCTAGGTTGTGTAGTTCAGCTCATGTTGTTGGCAAGGTGGTGGATTCTGTTTATTTCTTCATGAGCCAACTAATGTGAGAAGGCAGTTCCTGGTTTCCCAGGTACTTTGGGGGAAGATGCAGAAGGTAGAGACCAATGGGCTGAAGCAACCAGAGGAGATTAAGGTGGTGAGACCCAGACTGAGCTGTGTTCAAGGACAGGAAGGGATCTAGCTTTGTTTGGACTTCATTATTGAATTGAAATCTTGCAGTCTCTGCTTCCAGCAGTTGCTTGCAAATGTCCCATCACCAATCACAGGTGTTTCTGTCAATGTTTTCTGCAGAAAAATATGAAAGAAAGAGAAAAACCTTTGTTTTGAGATTTAAAAATGTGTACGTGCATACAAACACATAGATGTGTTGAAATATATCTCAATTTCAAGAAAAATATTCTGATAGCTTTGTAAAAAAAGAAATTGGTTTTGGCTTACTGGAACATTTTTCTATACATTGTTGTAATACCTTTAATAACTAGTCAGACGATTGGAACTATTTTGTCTCCCCAGGGTATTACAGTAGATATAAAGGAAAAAAAAAAATCCATGCTTGCAATATTTTATGAATTTGAAAAAATGAACAAAACCGTATGTTTCTGCCAGGTATCATTTACAAAAAAGTGGCCACTTAATTTCAGTTCATTTTTTCCATATTGTTATCTCTACATCACAGTCATGTGTTGGTCTTTGTCAGTCATGGGAGCAGGGTACAAAAATTACACCATCTACCTAGATACCTGCAGCAATTCACTTTACAGTTTAGAAACCCTTGCAGAATGCGTTGAGGTGTTGGAAAATTACATTAGGAATAAAAACAGAACTCAAAAAAGAATTGTCATTATATAAGCATCCAGGAAGTAGAATTCAAGATTTGTTTGTCCAGTTAAAGATGGAAGGGAAGGAACCTACTTTTTAAAAAAAAATATTTTTTTAAATTTGTGGAAAGTATTTGAGAGAAAAATGAAAATAATTGCTAGACATGGGAAATAAATTTTGTGGTGTAAGTGTTTGGGTATCCCAGTTGCTTATATTGGAGAGAACAGATTTCCTTGCATTAAGCACATGTTTTAGGGTAATACCATGTGTCAAGGCTGCTGGTGATCTCTGCTAGGGCCAGGAATATCTGCACTTTCTCCTCCCATCAGACCTCTTGATGCTAAATTTGTCTTTTTAGGTATTCTGCTAGCATTTGCTCCTAGAAATATTGGTCACTGGTTTTGTATCCCCATTTGACATTGCAGGACTGAGCCTGTGTTTTGATCCGTGGGCAGAAGGTCCGAATACTTACCCAAAGGCAGCTCCTTATGTCCGGAGGGTAACAGAGTTGAGGCAGGCTAGCACAGTTTTTCAGTTGTTGCTATTGCAGGTAGTTTCAGTTTTTTAAGTACTTGTTTAATGATGCTTCCCTTGCGAGCGATGTTTAGTGATCTCGAAACCAAGCTCCCACTGAGGCATGGCCAGTGAAACCTGACCTTGAAATGATAATGCAAGCTGTGCTGAAAATTAATTGCTAGTAGCGTTCTCACTGCTGTTTGATTTTTAATGAGTAAAGAGTTGCTGCAAGTTTTAAAGTTTTTGTAGACAGGATGCAAATTTGCTATTTTTAATTTTTTTACTTTGAATTGGTAGCTCGGTTAATCTTGGTGCAGATTATTGAATACGTTTTAAGAACTATTTTGGTTGTTGAAGTTTCATTAGAAAATAAAAAGGAAATACAATAGTTTAATGGCATTTAGAAGCTTACTTCATCAGTTTAGTATTACAGTTGCAAAGCACATAAGCACAGTACTATTTTTGCTTATTACTTCAAATTTAATTTAACAGTATTCTTAGAGAAAATTGTGCAAGTCTAATTTATGTTGACAAAGGCAATACAAAAGTATTTTGTAATAAGCAAGGCACTAATACAGCACACAGGAAATCAATTTCATATTACATTTTTGTATAATTAAGTAAAGTGGTAACTTCAAGCTATTTCATATGGCAGCCCATAATGCTGTATTTTTTTGCACTCTTGCAGTTAGTGGTTAAGTTGAAGAGCATATTTAATTTTAAAATGTTTGCTACCATGTATGTTAATATAATTGGCAATAAACTAATTGAGCTTTTTATATTTTATTATTAAATAGAAGTAATTCTGTATAGATTTTGTTTCTTTGTTGCTATAATTTTAATTGCAATATTGGGAATATTCCACATTTGAAATGTTATTCAACTTTACCTGGTTCAAAGTTAAGGGATGCAAGATAAAACCATCTGCATTCTGTTTCACCGTGTATTCAACTCAAGCATTTCTGTTACCACACAACCTTTTCCTCTTACGCAACACCCATTTCCTTTCATATACTTTCCTTTTTCTTTTAAGAGTAGATTTATTCGCTTCATAAATTTAGCTTCCAGTTTTAGAAGTGAATTATGGAAACATGTCTTTGGGAAGGTCTTATTCTATACTCCCAGTCCATTGTCCCATTTTTCTGTGAGATAAAAGTTAAGGTGTTTTGTGATGGGTAGGTCATTGATTTGTTTTGATTTTTTTTTTCCCCTGGATGTTGTGGTTTTGTTTTTCTTTTGAAAATATAAAACAAAGCAGAGGATGCACTTAATTTTCTTCCTTTCAACCATTTTTCCCTAGTGCTTATGACAGTGGATTTGCTTTACTGTTTCACATGTTTTTCTCATCAACCGTCCAACCCTCAGGTATTCACTTTCCACCTTTCTGTTGTATCAGGATTTCAATTTCCAGTTAAGTATCCGATATGAAACCTGGGAATTGAAATATATCTATGGTTGTGGACTACAGTGCATCAAAGGAAAGCTGTAGTTCTGTTCTACTAGCATCAGGATCTGTTTTTTTCCCTTGTATTCAATCCTCTGTAACACCTATCCCAAACTGCCTTAGTAATACATATAATTTTACGGTTGTGGTTTTCTTGTTCTCTTCTTTTCTTGTTCTCTCTTTGTCCTCTGCTTACAAGGGAAAAGAAACAAATATTGGAAGAAGATGGGGGCCAACACTTTCCTTTCTTGATAATAAAATCCTGATGGAAAAGAAGCTAAGAAATGACCATATATAAAATAAAATAATGAATAGTGAATGACTACTTCACTTTATTATTCAGACAAAATATCTTAAGTTGTGGCTGATTTTAAAGCATGTGCTCAGCATTTAGGAAGCCTCTTCTCTTCCTTTTCAACAAAACACAACTTCCTGAGCTTTCAGTAATGTGATTTTTATGATTTTTATCCTTTGCTTTAAGCATCCATAGAAGGAAACTGCGTGCTTGTCTTAAAATCTGACATAAACCAGCCAGACATTTTATGCTCTGCAGTGGCCACAGAAGTCTTGGTGTAACCAGAGGTCTGGCTAATTGGGATAACCTCAGGGCCTAGCAGTGTCATCAAGTATGACACATTTGTTTTGAAATTTTATTTGGAAATACCATCTCATTATATTTAAACTCACTAGAAGACTCAGTGTTTTGTTTGCATTCCTTGGGTAGAATGTTCGTTCAGATGATGCTTAAGATTTATTATTAATATTAAAAAATTTTTGGCAATTCAGTTTTTGACATACTAACCTTGGGTCAGGAAGTGCTCAGGATATTGCATACCTTCTCAAAACAGAGAGACATTTTCAGAAGATAGAGACTGCATCTCTTGGATTATTCTTGAAAAATATTATCCTAGATTTCCTGTTAGGAAGAAGATACTCTAGAATAGTATGAATTTTCCTTCATGTTGTCTCCATATATACGCAGTGAAGGACTCTGCTTTAGTATGCACCTGAAAACCTATTGGCTGTGCTACTTACAATTGTCAAATCTTTTTGTCAAGTTAATAAGTTCCAAAAAGCCATTTATTGCCTTTCTAAATGACTCAGTTCAGGCAGTTCAATGAAAATCATAAAGATAACTAGTTTGTTTTTTCCTAAACTTCCAATTGCTGCAATGCAATTTCCACAGAAAATAAGACCTCAGACAAGGGTGTAGAATAACATTAAAAGCCAGTTATCTCAATAAACTAACAATGTAGATAGGATAGGATGAAAGAGAACAGATTGAATTGCTGCAGATGTGATACAGGTAATAAATGAGTGCAGTAATTTCCTGCATAAGTAACCTACATTTTGAAATACAAAGTTTGCTCATTCTACTTGTGAAAACAGCTAAAGTGAAAATAGCTAAAATTAAATAACAGCTTTGAGTCATATTTCCTTTTGTCAAAAGTAAAAAAAAAAAAGTATTATCAAGTGTCATTAAAACAAAACAAAACAAAAAGTAGCCAGAATAATCAACTTCCAAGTTATTAGCAGTGCCAAATAACAAGTAATAATATTTGATGCCTAGAAAAATCAGCAGTAAAGTACTGTATGATATTATTGCAGCAATGTATCTGATGCCTGAAAATTTAAATACTGTAATATTTTAAGCTTTTTAATAAAAAACTTTGGTTTAATTTTCTCAATTTCCATTCCCAAAGAGCTAGACTGCTTGCAAAGCTTTATGACAGCAATGTGATCTATGCTGCATAAAATGTTCCCAGAGTTCTATAATGCAAGAATTAATGTGAGATTTACCCTGTGAGGACTTGACACAGCCTAATTCAGGAGAGCAAGAAAATATAATAAGTCCATTAGCCTCTAAACTGTGATTTTTCTGAAGTGTGGAGGTACATCAGTTGTGTGGACATAATTAGAATTATGTCTTAAAACTTAAGAAAATCCTATCGTTCTTCTGTACATGTTTTTATCTCAGAATGTTTTTCTAAGTACTGATGAGTTCTTTCCTTAAATCCAAACAAGATTTTATATTGTTTAGCTTGATTTTAAAAATTTTACCTTATTTTGTTGCTGTATTTTGACTGCAACTTTGCTTTATATATAGGTACCTTGAGGCATTATTGTTGTTCAGCTTCATACCATTGCATTTCTTTTGGATGGCACCTATGGCCTTCCTCAGCCTTCCCTTAAGCATGGAGAATGGAAAAGACCACACAAAGCTTCTTTGCTACTGATATGCAAAGCCAGCCATACATATTAGCTGGAAGCCCCTTTGTTGGTCATTTAATTGGAGCTGCTTGACTTTTTCACGGGAAGAAAATAAGATGTGCTCGTTGTATGGGCAGAGCTTTTGAGAGAGAGAATTGCTGACTGATAGGCATTAATTAGCTGACTGCTGGAGTATTAATACTTTAAGGGCAGTACATAGGTTTTGATTATCTGTTTCTTCTTTCCTTGGATATATCTACAAAAATAGATTCTGAAATATATTCTGATCATGAAATGTGAATATTTTAAAATAACCTGTGTTAAAACTTCCTAGACAGAGTGGTGAAGGCCAATTGGTACAAATACTAACAAATTTCTAATTCCCAGCTTCATGCTGAATCCACCAGTAAAATTAGTGCTATTAATATAGAATCATAGAATCACCAGGTTGGAAAAGACCTCTTGGATCATCAAGTCTGACCATTCCTATCTGCTGCTAAACCATGTCCCCAGGCAAGTTATTATCCATTAACTACTGTGTTGGGTTTTTGATGTGTTATGGTAATGCCAAGCCTCCTGTCTTAAAGTAGTAGTGGAGTCTTCCAAAGGGAGCTGACGTCTTGTGATGTGCTATTAGGAAAAAAAAACCCAAAAAATTAGAAAATTATCTGGCTGGGTAAAGAAATGTCATGTTTGTGTAACAGTATCCGATGTCTCAGCTGTAGACATCGGGCTCATAGCAACCCATCTGATTTAGCCTGTAAACCAACTGTTGCCCACCAAACTGCTCAAAGTTAATTATTGTCTCTAATTTTTTTACTGCTTATTTAAAAATAATGAATGTACAGTACTTAGAAACAATTAACTGTGCAATACCAATCTTTACTAGTTTCATTTCTGTAGCATGTAGAAGATGATTTGGCTTTTTCTTGTGCTGAATTATGCTGTGCCATAAAGGACTATAACAGTACTAATTTCCTTGAAATGTGGTTGAATTTATCACAGCCAGTACAGGCTTGCATGTATTTGCTTTCCTATCTGACTTCACAAACACAAAAAAACCCCCAAATTACTTCCCCTCCCATTCCTAACCCAAATGTAAAGTCATCTTTTGGAGAATATTCTGAATTCATATTAGTAATACAGCTTACTGTGTATTCTTAAATACAACTATACTAAAAAGTGAAGCTGAGTGTTTTGTGGTTTTATTTTAGTGAAATTTAAGGGAAACTATGAAAGCATTTTACTAGCGAATATTGTAGGAAGAAAGTGTTGATGAAAGCCAAGCTGGTCTTCTTGTCAGTGTCTGTTTGAGCAGTCTGTGGAAGCTACTGTTGTTTAACCATCTAACCTACTTCCCCTTCTCACTGTAGATATTAACCTTATAAGCCCAAAGTAATTAGCAGTTAATGGCCTGTTATACAAGTCTATGTGTTCATGGTGATGGAATATTAAGTTATGAAATGTATTTTGCTGTGTAACTAAGCCTCAAGTTGTGCTCATAAATAATTGCTTGTTATTTTAAATTGAGTGCATCTATTTTTCTGCCTTTATAGTCTTTGTTGTGTTTGGAGTAATATTAAAATGCAAGTCTGGTGAACATCAGCATAAATCTCTTACCTTCCCTGAGATAGTGAAAGAAGTAGAGAATGTCAGGGTTTTCCCCTTGCAGATAGAAATTTCAAAATTAACAGATTAAGGAAGATAAATTCAGTAGCAGTATGTTCTGTCAAAACCCTTACTTGTCCCTGTCAAGCCTCACTAAATTTCATTTTACATTTTGAAATTTTCGAACAGTTAAATTTGAATTGAAGCTAATGTTACTGACAAGAGGAAAATAGAAGCAATTGGTTTGCACTAAACAAGTTTTGAACGGTTGTTAATGTGAATGACTTTCAGGCAGCGAATGTCAGAGAACAGTAGATTACTTTCTTTACCTCAGGCATTTTAAACCATCTCCTGTGGTAGGCCTGACGTTATTTTTTTTTTCTCTTGAACACGGGAAGCAAAGTAATTGGAGTCTGGTAATTTCAGCCCATGGCTGATGAAGATAAATCATAACGAGCTACTGGAATGCACACTGACAATCCACATAGGGCTACTAGAACATGAACTCTTGCTAATGCATTATTCAAATTTTGTTTTCTTCTGATTCATATTCTGGAAAGCCTCTGAAACTGTTAATTACGAAGCCAACCACCATTTATTATTCTGCAGAAATTTCATGCCAGAAACCAGTTGCTTAAAAACGCCTTCACTTTCTTTCCACAACTTGGGCACTCAAGCACCATGCTGCTTACTTGACAGTGTGGGTGCACAGGCTCCACTTATTTGTCTGTGTGGGGTGAGAGCTCATTTAATTGCTTCTGAGCAAAGTTGCCTTCAATCTTTACAAGGCCAAATACTGGGTCCTGCACTTGGGCACAACAGCCCCATGCAGTGCTACAGACTAGGAGAAGAGTGGCTAGAAAGTTGCCTGGAGGAGAAGGACCTGGGTGTGCCCAGGTGGCCAAGAAGGCCAATGGCATCCTGGCTTGGATCAGAAAAGGTGTGACCAGCAGGTCCAGGGAGGTTATTCTCCCTCTGTACTCAGCACTGGTGAGACCACTCCTTGAATACTGTATTCAGCTCTGGGCCCCTCACNCATTAGGAAAAAAAATCATAGAAAGGGTCATTGGGCATTGGAAGAGGCTGCCCAGGGAGGTGGTTGATTCACCTTCCCTGGAGATGTTTAAGGTGCGGGTGGACAAGGTGCTGAGGGGCATGGTTTAGTGATTGATAGGGATGGTTGGACTCGATGAGTAGGTCTTTTCCTACCTAGTGATTCTGTGATCTGAAACGGGTAACTGCTCCTCCTACCAGGTGGTCAAGTTGTTCAGTCCCGGTATTTGTTTCTGTTAAGGTGTGACTTGCTGCCTGCAGAAACTCATTGCAGTGGTCCAGCTGAACACTGGCTGTACAGCCTTGCTTGTTTTCATCTGGATCCACCTGGTCCCTTGGGGTTAATGCTTGACCTGAGAGAAAGAATGCGAAACTGCCCACAGGGCAGGAACACAGTGATTGGGATTTAGATTATGTTATGATTCCAGGGAACTGCACCCTTTGTGATTTTTTTTCAACCTTTCCTAGCCTGCCATACTCTCCTAGCTTTGATCCTCTCTTTACCCTTGCCTCGTGACTGGTCTGGGCAGTCTTCTTTAGCAGGATCTTCCAACCATGTGTGAGGACTCTGGCTCTGTCCTTCTCTGAGAAGAAAAAGCAGATAATGTTCCAAACATTTTCCATATAAAAAGTCTCCCTCCTGTTGTTTCAACCAGTTAAAGCTGAAACCGATGTCAGTATTGCGTCACCAGGTAGGGGGAAGACAGAGATGACCAGCAAGAAATTTTCTCTTTGACTACTTGGTGTCTTGTCCTTGAATTTAAACAACAACGTCGTTTGCATCCCACAGCAAATTATCCAGCAGACTGTCTTATTTCTGTGGTCTCGATTGTACTCATTGTAATGCCTGATGAAATTGTTTATGCAAATGGTGTATTAACTGAAAGACACAGTGCTGTATTGATCAAAGCTATTTCCTTGTTTTGATGTAATTCATCCAGTAGTTTCAGCTGAGGAAAAATATTTGGAGCCTAAATATTTCATTTCAGTGGTTTCAAAATGAAATAGCTCCGCTTCTTTGATTTTGAAACAATGTTTTGTTTGGAAATTGAGCTAAGCTAAATTTTTTAAATTATAAAAACTGCCTGGCAACAATTATATTGTGAGACATCCAGTGAAAAAGTTTTACTTTAGCCTTACTGAAAGTAGGTTTTCCTTCTTTTGTTTTTTTCCTTGTGTCTTTTCTTCATTTTTTTTTGAATTTTGAACTGAAAATACCTCACAGCTCTGTATGTGAGCATTCCTTGAGTTCATACAGAGAATTGTTTCATTTTACAGCTGAGTACCGTGTTTCTTTTCCCCTGTGTTTCACAGCCAGGGAATAGTTCACTGCCACTGGTAATTTTCAGGGGACCAGAAAACAGAGAGAAGGAGAATAAGCACTTATGTCCAGGAGGAAATCTTTTCCTCTGATTTAGGATGAATCCTCTCTGTGTTTCTGATTGAAGATTGCAGCTGCCACTTGCTATCAAAAGCCCTACATACATCCAAAGAGGATATTTATGTGAAGAAATGTTTTCCTTCTGAAAGGAGAGGAGGAAATCACCTATTGTGTTTTGCAAAAATACCTAAGAAATTATTCACAAGTTTGTTGGCTTCCCCCCATCCCAGATTTAGCATTTCCCTTCAGCCTAGGTAATTTTGCTGTCAGCCCTACAAGATTTACTCTCCCCAGGGAATCATGCTAGTGCAGAACAGCTCTCCCAGTTACTCAGTCCCTCTGTAACATCTCTGTTTTGTGGCTTGAATGTTGCAATTTGGCATTGAACTCCCGCGTATTCCTGCAGAATCTCACTATGTTTGCTTTAGCTGTTGCCACGGACTGCTTTTACCTACGTGGACCTGTATGGATTTTGAGGCTTGTGGTGGGAAAAAGAAGACCCTGTGGCAGTAGGAGGGGAAATTCGGGTATTTTAAAGTTCAAAAGGTTTTTCAGCACCAGAGGTCTTGCACTCAGGGAACAAGTGCATACAGACTAAAGCATTCAGTCTAGGCATTCAAAATGTTAGCCAACTAGTTCATTTTCCTCATAGTTCTATGTTTATGAACCTTATTGCAGCTGCAGGCATGTGCAGGCTAACTCGGCAGAGATGCTCCATCAGTGGTTGCTGATCGCCAAACCAGTGTTTAACTCATAATATAAAGTAGGTAGTTGCATGTAGATTAGTATCACTTTATGACTGGTAATTAATTGGTAGCTTCATCTAACATACCTCTCCCTTTATTACTCCTATATGGATAGCCTGGCAAGTGAGATAAGGGACTCTGACCAGAAAGAAGTTTGGTCTTACTACTTGCAGCTTTTGTCTGCAGACATTTTAAGACCATCTGGACAACAATTATGATTTATAGCCCTTTTGGTTGAATTGTTATATTTGAAGTATTAGAACTTTAAATTGTTGTAAAGGACTGCTGCTTGCTAGAAAGAAACCGTATTTTTAAATGCAAGTATTTTAACAGTTGCATTAAAAAAGAATTTCATATGAACCAAAAAACAGTGAAAGCTAATTTTCAAAATTGCAGTCATCAGAAAGGAAATTAATGTCAAATCTACCTTTGCCTACTCATTGATTTCTTCAGAAGTTGTCACTCTAGCATTCTGAGAAGAAATCAATATTTTTAAACAGCATGTACCTCTTTATTCACTGGTTCTAAAGACATTTTTTAAAGTTCTTTCTAAGATATTACTTTAAAAAGTATTTGTTATGTGAAGTTATGAAAGTTTGGGAAGATGTGCTTGTATGTGAAGACAGGCGTTAATGCAAATTGTAATGCCAGGCTCATGAGGCTCTATTATTTCATGCTTATCCAAACACTAAGAATGATATGACAGTGAAGTCAAAACCAAACCAAAAGCAAGAAGTTACAAAAAATAAACAATATTTAAGAAACAAACCGTGTGACTTATCTCATCCACTAAGTAATGGATCCACTTTTGTAATGGCTGGTATTAAGCTAGATAATTATAACACACTCCAGTGAGCAATGAGGACACTGTATCATTTTAAATATAAATTAACATGTAGTAGCATTTTAAATTGTTTCCTGATATAGTCATAAACCACATAATTATATCTAGTAGGCATACGTAGAGACGTAGGGTGAGTGACAACTGGGAATAATGTTTTTTGCTTGCGTCTGTGTACAAACTGGGAATTTCTAAAATCTATCATACAGATTGTCAGCCTTGAAAAGAAGGCTTTTATCATGGGACCTACTGTTCATGCACACAGAAAAGGAAAATTCACAAGTTGATTAGATTATCATACTCTTTGGTTTTTTTATCCTGTTATTCCAAAGTGCTGGATCTGAATAAGGAGGTTTGTGGATTTTTTTTTAAAGAATAATTATTATTATTTGAAGGGTTTTTGTTTGGTTTGGGTTTGGGGCTTTTTGAGTACTCTGGTCTCTTCTACTGTATAAATTTAGCTGGGAATTGCAAACCTTTTGTTTGATCTCTCAATCTATTGCCATGGAAATGAATGGTATTCCAGAAATTTTTGCTTTCTGCATTTGTTGACTGATTCAGAAGGGAGAGGAGGTGAAAGAAAATAAAACATCTTTGATGAAGAAGGGGGAATAAGATTGTCAGAAGTATTGTGTTAGAGTGACTCTTTAGCATTCTTAAAAACTCAATTGCATTTAAATGATACCTGTGATTTTAGTGCTCTGTATTATACAGATTCTAATGTTTTTTAAATTATATTTTTAGCACGAGCCAATAGTGGAATTTCAGCATTAATTGTGCATTCATGTGTGATTTTTAATACATGGTGAGTGCTAGTCAGCATTTGAGTCAGCAAAAATTACAATGATTTGTAATGATGCTTAACTTTTAAGATAGCTAGCTAGAAGTACTCATGTTATATGATATGTTATGTTAGGCAGGACTTCAATTAAACTTTTAACATTAATTGATGCCTGTTGCTCCCCAATTTCTTGATTCCAAGCACTTTCTGAATAGAATTGGAAATAATAAATGAACTAAGTCAGTGTTAGGAAGAGAAGGATCCAGGTCTTAAAAATCCAGCACAGGTGAAAGCTAAGAGAAATGGGTATAACTAATGGAAGCTTTAAACACTTTGTTCTTTAACAGCAGTCAAGATTTGAAACAATAGAAAATAGCTGTAAAGTATCTGGAGAATTATGGATAAAAAATGCATTTCAGAAATGTGAAGTACACAGCACTCACATTAAGACATACTACATACATCTCTCCAAAAGAGAGCTCAGGATGAAGATAAGAACATGGAGAATTTGGCTGTACTTGACTGTCTACTTTTCTTTCTTAGGGGAGGGGGAGGATGGGAATGGAGTTGGGGAAGGGAAAGGAATGGCAGCAGCAGTAGGGTGAGAGGGGAGTGTCACTGGATGGAAAAGAGTTTTGATTAGAAACTACAGGCCATGGCCAGTTTACATAGGTAAATTGTTAGACTTGAAATTAACCACAGGTAGAACAGCAAAAGTGTCAAATAAAATATAGTACTGTGAGCAGACCAAAACTTGTGGCAAATAAAGCTCTGATACTGAGTGCCAGAGAAAAGCCACAGCGGTTATATTTTTGATACAGAGATACAAGTAGGGTCTTCAGTCTAATCCAGAAAAATAGCAAGGGCAGTGATGCACAGGAGACATTACCTGTAAATGTAGTGGCAAACTAGAACTGTGGTTGTGAAGCATTCTGAAACATGTCTCTCATATCTTTGGAGCACTGGTGGGCTGTGACATACTGCCAAGAGCACTCCAAACATAAACAGCAAGATAAAAGTAAGAGACGACCATATATATGTGAGTACTTCCTTATACACTGGCTAGCAGACAAAAACCAGAAGTAGAGAAGGGCAGCAGTACCCAAAGTTTAGCCTGCTTTGCATTTGGGAATGAACAGCACTTCTGTGCAAAGCCATCTGTAGAGCCCTCCCTGTCTCCTCACTGCAAAAGTCCCAGGGATTTACTGGATAATCTAATCCAAAAACTTTGCTCTTAGACTCAAGCATTTGATAAAAATGTAGGAAAGTGAAGTTTGGAGCTAAGCAAGACGGAGAGGCACAGCTAGCAGAATCAGTTTGGAAAAATGGTGCCAAATCTGTGATTTCACTCAACATTTTGCTGATTATTTCCTTATGCCTTGCCCACATTTAGGAGTTTCTGGGGTGATCTGTAGGTTGTGGGAAGCTGCTTTCGGGGTGATGACCTCACGAGGTGCATAGTGGAACTGACTTCTAAAGAGACAGATAAATACTACACAGCTATCTTCACTGGGATATTAGTAGTGTGTA
The DNA here is from genome assembly GCA_013389865.1 of Piaya cayana. Lineage (NCBI taxonomy): Eukaryota > Metazoa > Chordata > Aves > Cuculiformes > Coccyzidae > Piaya > Piaya cayana. The sequence continues at coordinate 464,126 of WAAB01011266.1, forward strand.
GAAGAAATCTATAGGATTCCCAAGCAGACATTGTTCAGTAAGCAGCTACAATCCTAGGCTGTGCCTGTCATTCTCTTTCGCTCCGTTCTTTTTGTCACTGTGTATCTCTCTTGCTATCCAGCCAGGGAATTGCTGTGAATAAGGTCGTAAGAGAAGAGAACCTAATTTGCTCTGCACACAAGAGATACTCTCTAAAGAGAGATAATGGAAAACTACTTTCTGTCCTGAAAAGTTTATGTGAGTGACTCACAGGTGGAGGCAAAACCAGTATTTGAAAGAGCATTTTGTGACAGTGACTAATCTTCTTTTGCTTGTGTAGGAAGGCAGGGATGCTGTACAGAATGCTACAGCTCCCTCAGTTTTTTGGGGTTTTATTTGTTTTGTTTGTTTGTTTAGTTCCAAAAGTAAGCAGGACTCAAACATAACCCTTTCGTAAACTGTCATTATTAAGCCCTGGGATAGTGGTATTTTGATTCTGTTGGTGCTTTTTATTTCCAAAATTGAATGTATTGTGTTTCAGAGCCCTACACTAAACCTCTACCCCAAGGAATAAGAATTACGTGGAGAACTTGCAAAGTCAAGAGACAGTACAGTGTTGAAACAGGGTGCTTTTGTTTCATAATCTCAAGTATGTATTTCCTGCCTCTTTCCTTATTCAGTGGAGATACATAAAGGTTAAATGTAGCAGAAATTGAGCTTAGAGCAAGTTTCTAACATAAAACCACAGATTTATAATAGAACTTGGCAAGTGGATGTTATCTTTCATCCAGAGATCACAATCTGCAATGTGTACTTTGGGGATTGCAGCCACACCAGCCATACAGGGGGATTCAGAGTTGTCCTCTGCTTTTCCTCTCTTTAAACAAGTCCTCATTGGTTTGATTGCTTTTGACCAAAGGATATGTGTGTGAAAGCATTTATTTCGAGGAGGATGGGGAGGGAGAGAAAAAGGGCATTTGAAGGGTAGTGACTATGTTATTTGCATTTTTAAAAAAGGGAAGGAAATTAATTTCACTTGCTCCAAAACATGTGCATAAGCCAGATATATAATCCACTTTCTTTTCCTAGTCCTGCCATGAGCATTAGGGATGTTGTATGTTTTATATACGTATGAACAACGTATTTGATATAGCAGCAGCAAGCTGCCATTTTTATGTCAGTTAAGACCAGAATGTCACTACTAAAACTTCTTTATAGCTAGCAAGTACCTTATGTTGTTTGCAAAGCATTAGTTACTGTAACCCACATTTTTTTTCAGGGAGTGGCTTTTGTGTATCTTCACATAATTTGGTTCTGAGGTTCTCTTGTGGAATTGAAAGCTTTATTAAGAAGTAGCACAGTGTACTGGGTACGTGTCTTATTATTATATTTGGAAGGCTGCTGATGTTGAACTGAGCAAAGAAAACCTCGTGGTGAGTTCCTGGCTCACAGCCAGGGTTTTTAAAGTAAAGGAATTTCTAAGTATGCATATGCTGTTCCTTCAACTGATAGTTCTGAAGTTTGTAGCTTATCTGTTTCCAACAGGTTCCTTAGATGGAGATATTATTTGAGTGTACCTCTTAGATGTACCATCCCCTGGTAGTTGTTTTAGAAATCTTGCACTTTCAGCAGGGAGGAGGAAAAGAGCAACTTGGCCTGTGTGTATGCGGTTATCAAAGGCAGGTCAGTTGCTCACAGTCACGTAAGCTCGTCCAAGTGGAACTGCCTTGAAGGCTGCCAGGACTCATTCCTCCTCCAGGAGTAGGGGGCAGGGAATGCCAGTTTGGTGGGTTTCTTGGCGTACAGATCAAGTTAGTGAAATTGCATTGTGTTTCTTAGCCTGTACCGAGACCAGTTAAATCATGGATAAAGAATTAATATTGTAAAATTGTCAACACAATCTATTTTTTGGTGTTCATTGCATTTGATTGGAGTTCTGCCCCTGCTAAAGAAGGCCGGAATTCAAACTAGTCAATACACATTGTATATTGGTGCAAACTGCAGAAGAAATCAGCAGAAGATTACTTCCATTACCGTGCATTGCAGTTGCATCTTAGATGATTATTCTCTCACACAATGATCCAAGCACTTATTGGCAACCCTGCAAAATTTTGATGGCATTGTGTTTTTCAGGAGAAAACATTTCTCAGGATCCTAATTTTGGAGTCAGTCTGTGATTTAAATACCATCTCGGCTGACAACATTATAAAAAGTATTGTTTATTTCTAGACACTTTGCAGCCCATGTTGTACAAGAATAGCTATGCGGGCTGCAACATAATTGAGTGCTATATCATTTCTTGTCTATGTAGTCAATGAAAGATACTAGTATGAAATTTCTTGAGAAATCTTCTACAATTGCAAGTTGTTGTTCCCTTTGGATGATACTCGTGAAGTGTCTTTTCAACCTGGAAGCAAGTCTATGACAGTAGGTAAATTCTGTCAGGGAGGTGGTAAGGGCGTGAAAGCTGAAGACAGGAGGTAAAACTGGTGTTGCCTTCAGACCTGAATGATATTTGTGCAAATTCATGCCCAAGAGAACTGAAGACCTATCTACATTTTCATAGCTGTATGCTCTGTCCTGAGACCAAAATGAAGGCCTGTATTCCTACTATAGAATAACGAAAGCCTCTTGGGAGCTGTAAGTCAATAGATAGGTCTTTCTAGTGAGCAAATAAAGAGTTATGGTTTTATCTAGATTGTTCTTATGGTTGTGGTGGCTGGTATATTTTAAGGACCCCATCATGTACTCCTGCAGCAATAGAGCAAAGATTACTTTGATGCTCTTGTCTGAACTTTGGTGACATTTAACCTCTGCATATTGCTGCTTTTGGAGAGATAAAAGTGAAGATCTCCCAGGTGGTTTAGGTAATGGTGCTGAGTTGTTGAGGGATTTGAATGTCCCATGTATATGCTGCCTTCAAAAAGGTATCTTGCCGGCTCATAAATTGAAAAGCATAAAAATTATCCCTGTGTTCAGTAATCACGCACATCTGGGCAAAAGTTAATTGAAGGACAAATATGCAGAAGGTAGCTTGGTGGTGAAGCAAAGAGTTTGGTTTCAGTACTATTTAATGTATAGGAGTGGAAACCTCTGTTCATTGATTTTTGAAAGCCAGATGAGTTCCTTGGCTGGATTCGTGGCACAACATAAACAGTTATTTTAGCACCTCTGCCAGGGTGATTTCTGAAATGCAGCAGCTGTGGTGTGTGGCCACACATGCAGTCAAAATCTCTGTAGACTTTTACCAGGTTGGACACCCATGTAGTTTTTCACTCTAAATGCAGAGACTAAAAAAAAAATAACCGAGCAGACTTTTACAAATACTTATGGGAAAGAAAATATTCCTAATTAGTTTTGTGTTTTAGGAACAACCTGAGTTGCAGAATCTCAGTTACTACTACAAAACCCTTCCTGGAAGTAAAACAGCCTTTCAGGTGGGCAGGGAGGAGCTGAAGAAAGGAGACAGTGAATATGTTTATAGGTGTTTACTTGCAGTTTTCACGAGTGGCCTTATACAAGTTGTTCTTCATATCACAAGTCACTTTTTAAGAATCCTGCTTAAGTAGTGAAGTGCTTATTACATAGGCAGATATCTCCTGGTACCTTTTTCAGGTTATTGAAGACTTCAGATTTGAGCTAGAGAAGGAACCATTAGCAAGTCCCCGCAGAGTGATTATTCACCAAAATGCCCACTGAAACTGTATTCTGTAGTATACAAATCTGTATTTTTGGGGTTTTTTGTTTCTTTCAGAGGTCCCTTATTCTAAGGAGAATATGATCTTATTTAAGAGCATATGTTCAGCTGTTGTTAATTGCAATATTGCTGCTGCTTGATCTTGATCTGCTTAGAAGTTACATTTCTTCAGGAACACGCCAGAGCAATGGAAGTTTAAATCTAAAGTGCAGCATACAGAGTAATAACTTTGAGCTAGAATATAAATTGGTTGAGGTGTAATGAACAATTGCTTCTTACTTGTAACAAAGGAAGCTCCACAACACAGCACCAAGCATATTTTAAAAGGAAAATGTCTTGTTGTTTTCATTCTTCCAGTTGAACCCATGGAGAAAACATTGTGGTGTTTTTTCTGAGTCCAGTGGAGTTTACTGTCCATCTGCTGCTAGGAGAATCACAAAATGATTACAGGATGGGAAAAAGGACTTCTCAACCATAAAAATGTGTCAGTACATGTTTAGTGAATGCTAAGTTTTACCTTTATCACCACTAGCACCTAACTTAATGTAAAGATTACAGGGTTCTCAACAGAGAAGAGTCTGTCTTTTGGATCATCTTCAGAACTGCCCTAGATTTATGCAAAAGAAGTAATTAAGGACTTACAGGATTGATGTGACATAGTTTTATCTAATTCTACAGCACAGTGAAAATATATATATATATATATAAATATATATATATATAAAATGCATACAGAGTGCAGTGGTAGGAAAACTGTACAAACGTGGTAAGTAACAAGTAAACTGTAGTGGGATTTTGTTTTGGTTTAGGTTTTTTACTGAAATCTATAGTGTTTTTTGATTGCTTAGAAACTAATGCTTGGCATGTGTTATTGCTTAATTATGTCCTGTTGGGTGATTTACAATACACACAACCTGATCTAGGAAAGCAGTGGTCTTTCACAATTATAATGTGTTCTTCATCCTTATTAAATCTTTGGATTTTGTTGGNCAGAGGTCCCTTATTCTAAGGAGAATATGATCTTATTTAAGAGCATATGTTCAGCTGTTGTTAATTGCAATATTGCTGCTGCTTGATCTTGATCTGCTTAGAAGTTACATTTCTTCAGGAACACGCCAGAGCAATGGAAGTTTAAATCTAAAGTGCAGCATACAGAGTAATAACTTTGAACTAGAATATAAATTGGTTGAGGTGTAATGAACAATTGCTTCTTACTTGTAACAAAGGAAGCTCCACAACACAGCACCAAGCATATTTTAAAAGGAAAATGTCTTGTTGTTTTCATTCTTCCAGTTGAACCCATGGAGAAAACATTGTGGTGTTTTTTTCTGAGTCCAGTGGAGTTTACTGTCCATCTGCTGCTAGGAGAATCACAAAATGATTACAGGATGGGAAAAAGGACTTCTCAACCATAAAAATGTGTCAGTACGTGTTTAGTGAATGCTAAGTTTTACCTTTATCACCACTAGCACCTAACTTAATGTAAGGATTACAGGGTTCTCAACAGAGAAGAGTCTGTCTTTTGGATCATCTTCAGAACTGCCCTAGATTTATGCAAAAGAAGTAATTAAGGACTTACAGGATTGATGTGACATAGTTTTATCTAATTCTACAGCACAGTGAAANGGCATGTGTTATTGCTTAATTATGTCCTGTTGGGTGATTTACAATACACACAACCTGATCTAGGAAAGCAGTGGTCTTTCACAATTATAATGTGTTCTTCATCCTTATTAAATCTTTGGATTTTGTTGGAATGTGAGCATGGGCGGCTTTCACTCTCTTCAGTTTGCCCTTGTAAAAATTAGAAAAGGATGGGTTCTTTTCTGTCTGGTTCTGATGGTAGATCTTCCTCTGTCAGGTTGTCAGCTATTTCAAACCCTTAAAATCCTTGAACAAATTAAATTACAAATCTTTCTGTGACTGTTCATTTCCAACATATTTCTGTTATCTTTCCATCTGTAACTTTATGAGGGGTGATTGCCTTGTAATTCCTTGCTTCTTGCTCCCCCTCTAGCTGAGCAGTCAGTCTCTTAAGAGGCACAGAAGTGTGTAACCCTTTTTCTGCTGAAGAGAATTCTTCACAAAGCTATGACATTAGGGAGAATACATGAACGGTTTGTTTTTTTTTAAAAAAACATACACTATTCCAAAACCCAAATCAAATGAAACCAGAATTAAACAAAAACAAAACCCAAAAAAACATTTTACATGAGTGTCAAGAGCCGTAATGCTCTTGGATTTTAAATAGAATCAAGTAGCTACTGGGGTCTGATTATTTGTTAATGTCAGAGAAATATAACTAGGCTATTTTTGACAACCTTCAGAAGAATATTGAAAAAAACCCAAAACCCGGTTTTTTGAATGTGGCACAGACTGCAGGGATTTGACATCTCTTTTGTGTTGTTTGCGACTGAATATCTCAGCCTTCACTGACTGATCCTGTTTTTTCATGGCACAGGCAACTTCGATGTGGTCTTTGTCATATAAGACAAAAGCATAGAATTAAATACAAAATTAGGATAGCTGGAAAAGCACCTTAGTGACTCTGAAGCCCCAAGTGTCTGAACTGCTTTTGAAATACTTTTTCACATGATTGTCAGAATTTCTCTAGCACCGGCTCCAATCATTCTAAAAATTCAGCTGGCATTATCATTACATCCCAGCCCTGCAAATAAAAATGTCTGTAACTATTCATTTGAGTAGTCCCAGCAGAATTACAGCAATTCAACTGAACTGTGTTTGTATGCAAGGTTAAGACCAAAGAGACTGAAGATGTTGCTAACTGCATTGAAGGGAGTATTTTAAGAACTGAGAAATGGATTCTGAAAAGGTAAACCTTGGTTTAGCATCCTGGCAGGGTTTTCTGAATGACAGTGTGAGTAAAGAATAAAACGTGGTTAACAAAGCAAAACACACTTCAAAGAAGAAAAGATAGATAATAATGCTGTCTGTTAGTTTACTAATCTGGTGTTTGTACTGCAGCACTGACTTTATTCTGGTCCTTCGTCATCTAGCAAACTAACAAGTTTTCTCACAGTCTTATTTTGTGCATGGAATGGTCACTGAATTTATCTAAAATGGTGACTAATCAGTAGCATCTTCCATGATATCTATATTTTGTAACATTACTTTCTTAAAATAGTCTAAAAGTCATTTCCTTTTGAATACAGTGGGTTGTATCTGAGGGACAGGAAAGAGTGCACACAAGATAAAAATAAAATGACATTGTATCTAGCTTGTTGAACATTAAGATCTAGAGCATGCTTATTTCTTCATTAACACCACTTCTTCAGCAGCATCCAGCAGCAGGATGGTGAGTTCTGCAGTGGGGTGGACATTTGAGGCAGTGGGATGCTTCCCTGAGCCAGGAAAATCCCAGAAAAACCCAGGCAGGAGCGGGGCAGGTGGCACTGAGCTCCTGACACCAGGCAACGGCGGCTTCCACGGGAGATTTAAACCATCTCTTGGGAGCACAGTGAAGAGGAGCATGACATGTTATTGTCATGGGGCAGTTTGAGTGGCAGTAAGAGCAAGGAGGGTGCAGGGAGGGGCTAGAGACTAGCCAGAAGCCACCGAGGACCATGGTGGCCACCCGGCAGAAGATAAAAGCTGCTCCGGGTGCTGCAGCAAGCAGGATGGATGCTGCTACCCAGACAGAGCCTCAGTGGGTGCATGCAGCTACCCAGACCCTGGGATGCAGGCAGTGCCCCCCTCCCACACCAGCTCGTTCCTCTGGTACTGGCTCCGCTTATGGAAGCTGTGCTCGCATGGGGGAACACCTTTGCATTATGTAAGACCTAAGGGAGGAGGTAAAGAGGCTGAGGACTATCAGGGAATGTGAAAGGGAGATAGACCAGTGGAGTAGTGCCCTCTCACTAACTCAATAGGCTGCTGGAGCTGGTGTGTCAGAGCATCACCCCCCTGCAAACTGCAAGGTTGGGGTTACAAGAGATGGGGAATGGCAGCAAGTTCCTGCCTGGTGAAGGAAACCTTCTCCACCATGCAGACAACAGAACCCCAAATCCCCCAGAAAAACAAATATGAAGCGCTGCAGGTGGAATCCACCCTCACTCAGGGGTGAGGATGATGGTTCCCACAGCCTAGAATCTTTTCCTAGGCTGTGCCATCCTCAGGAAAACATGAAAACATCCTCCATTAGTAAGAAGAGGAGAGTGATTGTTGTAGGGGATTCCTTTCTAAAAAGAACAGAGGGACCCATCTGCAGACCGGACCCGCTCCACAGAGAGGTCTTCTGCTTACTGGGAGCATCAGTGAAGGATGTAACTAGTAAACATCCTTCACTGGTCCAAAAGATGGATTATTATCCTCTAATAGTATTCCGAATTGGCAGTGATGACATACAGAGCAGAAAGCCTAAAGTCATTAAGAGAAACTTCATGGCTCTAGGGAAAACGATGGAAGGCTCTGGGGCTCAAGTAGTATTTAGTCCCATTCCAGTGCTAAGTAATGAGGAGCAAGAAGGTAAAAAGAAGCAATTGATTAATGGCTGACTCCAAGCCTGGTGTGAGGAGAGGGGCTTTGGATTCTTTGATCATGGGGTGGTCCATGCAGCCTCAGACTTTCTTACTAGGGATGGGACACATGTGTTTCCTAGGGAGGCTAAAGCCCTTACTAAAACTCTAGCTAGGCTCATTAACTGAGCTTTAAAGGGGGAGGGAGATAATATCAGGCTAGATGGGAGTGGGCCTAGAAGTGGGACACCAGTGCCTGAGAGATGGTGTGCTGGTGAGGACGACCAGTACCTCACCACAGAGCAAGTAGGGTTGATTACACCTGGTGATGGTAATGAAGAAACTCCACTCTGGTGTTAGTTACTCCAACGACCAGTCAATTTGGAATAAATTCTATTCCCTTCATGGGGGCTGAAGGTTCAGCAGCCCAGCTGAAGTGCCTTTACACCAATGCACACAGCATGGATAATAAGGAGGAGGAGTTGGAAGCTGTCATAAGGCAAGGAGACTACGATGTCATTGTCATCACAGAAGCGTGATGGGATGACTCGTATAACTGGAATGCAGCTATGGTGGGGTATAAACTCTTCAGCCGGGACAGGAAGGGTAGGAGAGGAGGCAGGGTAACCCTCTATGTAAGAGAGGACTTGGATACCCTCGAGCTCGATTATGGTGATGAGGAGATCGAGTGCCTGTGGGCTAAAATCAGAGGAGCCCCAAAGAAGGCAGATTTTGTGATGGGAGTTTGTTACAGATCACCCAGCCAAGAAGCAGCTGATGAGCTCTTTTATAAACAGCTGGGGATGGTCTCTAGATCAATGCCACTTGTTCTCGTGGGAGACCTCAATCTTCCAGATATCTGCTGGAAATACAATACAGCAGAAAGGAAGCAGTCCAGGAGGTTCCTGGAGTGCACTGAGTCACCTTCCCTGGAGGTGTTTACGGGATGGGTGGATGAGATGCTGAGGAGCATGGTTTAGTGATTGAGTGGAATGGTTGGACTCAATGATCCAGTGGGTCTTTTCCAACCTGGTGATTCTGTGATTCTTCTTTCCCCTCTACCTCAAACTGCACAACTTTAAAATGATATTTGAACTGTTATACCTAAAGGGGAGCTTCTCCATTTGGTCTGCCTTGCCTGCCCACCATCCATTACACAGCACCCCTTTTCTTTTCCACTAGGTATTGGGGAAAAGTTATACTGTGGAAGTACTGCCCAGAGACATGGCGAAATATGTCTCATTGCTTTAGACTGACCTTGTTTTTTTGTGGTTGTGGAGTGTGCTTGTCAGATCCAGCTGGTTAATTGGCTAATGAGTGTGTGAAGTGAGAGTTGGGAGAATGAACAAGCTGCTTCTGCTGTGGTAAAAGCGGAGGAAATGAGACCCAAGGGAAGGGTAAGCTTCCTGCTTTGGAGTCTTGTCTGACTTGGATTACATGTTTTAGTTTAGCAGTCCTGTAGATCAGGCTTAAGGTTCAGCAGGCTTGATAGTTTCTGGTCCAGCAGAGTTTGAAAACAGAATGAAATTTTGTGTTATAGAGGTTGGATGATACACAGAGGATGGAATTACAGTTTTCCAGACATAAAACCTGAACAACTTTTTAAATAGATACAGTTGTTACTGAGTGTGGCATTGAGGTAAATTCAAATACCACTGGGTACAGAAAAAGACATTATATGAAGGACTTTAACATTTTGTTTTACATTGAGCATCCCAATTTGTCTGCTTAAAGAACAAGAAGAATGAAAATGGGGAAGGAAATATGGAACTTAATGAATATTTAGGCTATTTAACCTATTTTGTTAGTTGACTACTGAGAATTTTCTTTGTCTTAATCAGAGACCTGTAATTTGAGCCATTCTTCCCTCCTACACTTTTTGTTATTTTGGAATATGGTTTATGGTTATGCTTTGAGCTCTATAGTTGCAAACAGGTCCACAGAGGGGAATCAGGTGTAGTCTTTGTTCAGAATTGATGGTTTTCATGGTGACTACTACAGGTACAAAAGTATGAGACAGGGTAGGCTCTCTTTTTTTCCCTTAATATCCCTTGCAAAATACACCCTTTCTACTGTGGCCTCTGTCTTTCTATTTTGTTAAGTTTATAGCATTTGGGGAGCCACTAAATTACTTCACGAAGTCTAGTATTCTTTCTTTTTTCCTTCATATACTGTTAAGTAACATTTTTCTATATGGCTGGGCACAGCTAACCTCAGCTAATTGTGCATGGCATATCAGACCACTACCCTGTTCAATTATGGCCAAACCTCCCACTGTCTGTTAGCCAACACAGATTTTTTTTTTTTATTCCACTAGTCTCTGAAATATATATGTCTTGTCTCACCATCACAACCAGAGTTGGTGACTGCTCCTGTTTTTTGTCACCTGGTTCTTGAGTTTACATTTTAAGTTAATTAAGCAGTATTTTTTGACCTGGATTCTCAAGAGAAAGCAGAAACAAAGTCTGAAGCCACTTTAGGGAGAATGAGCTTTCTTATACTGCAGCAGGTGTGCAGGCAACTGGTGCCAAGAGCAGCTTATGTCTTTGAGTAGTATTTTGGATATTCTTGTCCCATGAAGGACATGGACATAGGAGTCTGGAGCTCTCCTGCAAAGAAAAGGGATAACGGTTCTCTATCCTCAGTAATCAGGGAGAAATGCTGTCAGGTTGTCTTCATGACTCCTGGGCCCCTTTGCAGATAACAGGCACCTGCAAGTAACTTACTTGGCAAAGGAGATGCATGCACTTGTTGTTGGAGTTGCAGATGACTAAAGCTGTTCACCATGACTAAAGATGTTAGCTAAGCCAAAATCTCATTGAGATACAAGAGAAAGGTTAAGGCTAGGTCCAAGGCATAAAGATGGTATGTGCCCCTACCAGCCAAACCATACGCCAGGTAACTTTAAAACACCTGAAGGTTTGGGAATTCTTAGAAGTATTGACTCTTAAGTAGAGAGAGGCTCTTAACCTTAATATTAAAGGAAACCTTAATTTGCTAAAATGAGTGTTTTACTTAAGTATGATTGCTGTCCCTTAAGGGATTTCTCTCCAGCTTCCTATTCAGACTGTATCTGCTTGGCAGGCATACACATTCTTGAAAGTTGTGTAAACCTAGACAAGTTTTAAAGTAGCCACCTCACAGGAGTACTGCTAAAGAGAGATTGTAGCCTGAGCTGAAAAAGCTACCTAGGTACCTGGGCAAGCTCAATGTGCCCGTCTGGTCTGAGCTCAATGCTGCCTCATGTCTGGTGCACAGAAGCACCTGTACTGCTAGCGTGAAAACAGGACATAGCCAAGCAGCATCACTTGTTTGGCATGGATATCATCTGATCTTCAAGTAAAAATGAGCTGTTATTAATGCTTTATAGGAAAATTAATGAGATAATGTGAGGCCATAAAAGAAGTTTCATTGTCTTGATCTTCAATCCACAACTTCAAATCCTGAAAAAGTTTTTTCTATCAGACTCACTAAAATTTTGTTTTCCAATGCAAAACCTACCTTGGTTTGTATTAGTCCTTTTATATTTTTGTTTGCATCTATTCACTGTTAGGCCATTCTGGATTTTAAAATCAGCAGTGCAGTTCTTAATGTAGTGAGTTTAACATTAAAATAGGTATTTTTAAGCATTGACAATACCTTTCCACTAAATTATGTCTAAGTTTGAGGGTAAAGGGCATTCAGTGAGAGGACTGAGAGCTGTGGATATATGCTAAAACAGAACTGCTTCAGAGCTGTGAATCTGAAAGCCAAATCTCTTTTCGTTAACTTCTGGTGTGTTTGCTCATTTGTGTGCAGGAGGTAAAAATTCAACTTAGGCTGAAGGAATATAGAAGCTATATCTCAAAAGATAACAATGGTACTAAACTAAAGTAAATGATATGATAATTATTACAAAACAGGGAGAATGTTTCCATTTTGCCCCTCTGGTGGATGTTTTTTAGGCTGTTCATTTGTTGAAAAATGTTCACATTTGAAACAACTGCATATTGCGTGTAGATTTTGCAAAGAAAATATGAAACTAGTTCCAGTGTTCAAGAAAGAATATTAAAGTATTAATTCTACAGCTTGTCATTGCCTCAGAACACATTTGCAAATGCAGCAGTAAAGAAGCACTAGTTTTCTGAGAATTTGCCCATAAGTAGTGAGCCCAAAATAAAAAATTTAATGGAACAGAATTGCAGCCAATGCTAATTTACACTTCAGCTCACTTACCATATAATTTTTTCCTCAAATTATATTCCTATTTTTGAAATGGCTTATGAGTATCAAAATACTTTAGAATATTTACTAATATGCTGTGAATTATCGCAGTGAACAACATTCACTAATGTTTATTACAACTAATTATAAATTTATTTTCTTCCTTTGTAACTACTTTGCTTCCAGTGTTCAGAGATTTAAAAATGATCTCCATGTTGCAGAAAATCATCAGTTTTTCTCTGAAATAGCATAGGGCTCCTCTCCGCTGTTCACAGTACTAGTGGTGGGGGGGCCGGGGCTGGGACAACACGCTTTTGTAATAATTTATAAGCTAAGATTAAAACATGCGGCTGACAGAGGTAGAAGTGAAAATACAAGGAAACATAGTTGGCTCAGCCATCCTAGCTTAATGGTTGTTGCTGTTAGGGTTTTTTTTAACTTTGAGACATCGTGGTCAGGAAATGTTTTCGGATCTGTCTTGTATCTGATCTTGTATCTGTATTTTGGATCTTGTATCTGATGAGGAACTGGACCTAGGCCAACAGGTGAAAGCACCCAGGAAATCTGGTAATACTAACACCTACTTTGCAGCTGTGGCCCCATTGGAGAAGGAAGCAATTCCTGCCTGGCAACCTTGAATATACAGAATCATGGAATCACTAGGTTGGAAAAGACCCGCAGGATCATCAAGTCCACCCATTCCCATCAATCACTAAACCATGCCCCTCAGCACCTCATCCACCCATATTTTAAAAAACTCCAGGAAGGGTGACTCAACCATACATAAGTTGTATATGCATAAGTTGCAATAAATAAGCATTTATTCATGCAGGCCAGAGTGGAGTAGAGTCGTTCTTTATTTTGGAGGAGTTGTCCTGGGAGCAGAGGGGCAGACCCAGAAGCACGGAGATGGGGCTTCTGCAACCAAAGTGAGGCTGTCAGGGCAAGCCTTCTCTAGCCCCAGCAGCCTTACTGGTTCCCTTCCATGTTCAACAGAAGCAACAACAGCTTGACACTTTAGGGTGCACTTCAGCTGCTGCTTCACCTCCTGTTTTATACTTTCTGGGCCCTGGAAAGCACAATGGAGCCAGGTTAGAAGGGACAACTGTACTTGATGGGTGTGCCGTGAGAGTAGGCTGGTGCTGGTTAAAGAATGGGAGAGGACAAGCTGCCATTGGAAGAGGAGCAGCATGAAACGAGGAGGGGAGATGTGAAGGGAAATACACCTTCATGAACACCAATCCAGTCATTAAGACAAAATAGACTGGACCATCTCCTAAGAATTATAATTACCCTGGTTTTCTTGCCAGATCTCTAAGCTCTTGCAGTGTCTTCAGTGTTTAGCAGACAAAGCAACACTGCTACATGGTGTAATTTTGTAGTGCTATTTATGAATTCCCAGCAGTTTTTGTTAAAGAGGAGTGTTCGTTCCTTCATTCCATTACACTTCAGTGTGTTAGCAGCTTGCTATAGTACACTTCACTCCAATGTCGATCACATGAAAGACATTATTTTAATACGAAATTTTGAATTTGTTAATATGTAGTCTTCTTGCCATGCTACAGCAAATGAACAAAAACTGGTATTTATTATAATACTTGTTGATTTGAAGTGAGAAATTCATCATTAAAACTACTACAATTTACAAATTGTTATGCGAGACACTGGGGTTTGGCTTTGACATTGCTAGTTACAACCTTTAATATGTTCTTGACATTACTTGATAAACCGGAACTCCCTGAGTGATCTTTATTCTTGACATCTGTGGTCAGCCTATTAAACTGCAATTTAAAAACAAACACACACATAAAAACCCAGCACAAAACCCAAACAAATTCTTATTTAATTTTTCAACTAAATCATATATTGGGTGTGAATGTAAATGCTAATTCTGAAGAAATCCACTGTTTTGAAATAAATAAGGCTGACTGATTTATCTTGGGGACAGGTCTAAAGATAAATACTCTACAGGTTATGTGAGTGCTTAGTGTTACAGCTGATTATCTAACAGGCCTTTTGCAGAAAAAGGCAGAATGACTGCCTCTTTCTCATGTTTAGGGTTTTTTTACCTTTAAAAAATATTGAGAATTGTGATGATTTACAGTCCTCAACTTACCTCATTTTAAAAATTTGCTTCCTGCTTCTAGCCACTGTTTGTTAACCCAACAATTGAAGAAGGAAACTTTTTGGTTTCTGCTGTATGTTGTTCTAAACGTGTATTGTGTATCATTGAACTCCTTTTCACTCATACCTCTAAGGCACATTCTTGTAAATGTAATATTTATATATTCTGAGATATTTATATTCAGAACTCTGACTGCATTTTGTGCTTTGTTTTGCTTGCATGGGTGAGAGTTGTGATGGATTCGTTCACCCTAGATGATATTTATTCTTTTTACTTCATTACACATAATCCACCTGTGCTAGATCTTAAAGTCTGTGTACACTTTATACTCTACTAGAGAGCTTATCAGCTTCTCTGCAGGCAGCTCAATTTGAATTTTAAAACTGAAAATGAATGAATTTGTGCTGCCTCTTGAGCTTCTGCATAGACCTGCTCTTGCACGCTCCTATTGGTATGATAACTGGAGGATATCAAGCTTATGGGTTGTTGTTGATTTTGCCTGAAGGGTTTATGATTTCGTTCTGATCAGTAGCTACTTCTACTATTATTTTTCTGCACTCCCCCAACTCTTTCCATTTACGAGAAAGTCTGAGATTTGTTGGCTGGGATAAAGACATCAGTAAGAACGAGAGTAATTGGTAGTTCTAATTTTAGACAGAATCTAAATCCAGGTCCAAATGTACAAATAATGTTAATGTAAATAATTGGCTTCTTTGTACTATAAGGTAAATGTTAATTCACGCATGGCTTCCAAGTCAGTTAGGTGTTCAAGAAGTTTCAGTATCAGGGGAATTTCTTATTGGTAGCCTGAGTTTCCACACCTTCTTTATGAGGCACACATAAATTCATAACATCTGATTTTAAAATCAAGTCTAATTCAGTTTATAAATTCATTAATTTTTTAACTTATAGGTATACTGTAATCCGCTCAAGCTAATCATCATTAAAACACCTTAGGTACTGTATGTATTCTGGTATTCTACAGCATATGGCAGAGAAGGACCTTTCGTGATGAATCAACTGTTGCAAGAAAGGAGTAATTAATCAAACCTGTGCATACAATGTCTCAGCACAATGATTTTCTCTGCCTAATCTAATTGTATGTAAAGTATATGACTTAGTTGGACTCATAAGGCCTTTGTTGTTTGCCCTGGCAATAATATCTGTTATACTGTCCTTATGAAGGAGTTGGGTTTGGTTTTTAATATGTAAATTCTGAGAAAATACTGCTGATTTATCCTGTTGTGTGATTCAATACGTTTAAGGCTACAAAGACAGTGAAAGAAGTCAGGTTCTTGTTCTTGAGGACTTCATGGTGGGTTTCAGCATTTGGTTTTGGGGTGGCTTTTTCGGTTTTTTTCCAAGGCTGTCTAACTTGCTAGATGGTTGTTCAGAACTTGGTTTTATATACTTGAGGAACTGAAATTTGGTACTTTCTTTTCTACTCTAATGGGTTTCCTAGTGCTTCTGAAGCAGTCTCTTTTTTTTGCTGTTCTTTAACATCTGCAAGTATTATCTTCAGTGCATGGTTTGCTGTAACACCGATCCTCACAGAGTGAGTGTCACACAAATAGAGCTGTCTATTTGGGTCATCCTTTGCTATGAATATAGTCACAGAGTGGTTTGGGTTGGAAGGGACCTTAAAGATCATCTTCTGGTTCCAATCCCCCTGCCAAGGGCAGGGACACCTTGCATTAGAACAAGTTTCTCGAAGTCCCATCTAACCTGTCCTTGAACATTTCCAGGTATGGGGCATCCACAGCTTCTCTGGGAAGCCTGTTCCAGTGTCTTGCCACTCTTTCATTATTGGAAGAAGTATTTGCAAACTTTTGCTCCTCCTGTGGAGGTGCAGTTCTTCCTACAGAAATTCTAAGTAACGTGAAGAAGGATGGTGTTGAAGTAGAAAATTTTCTTTAGTCCTTTATTTTGATTTCTCTGGTCAAAACCCAATACTTTTAGCAACTTTTAGGAGATACTTTATAAAATGATGGGCAGAGGAAAATGGGAATGAAACATGTTGTTAGCATCTAGTTATTTTCATAGCAATTTGTAATATCTTGATTAAATACAGAGATAGAGTTAACTGCTTTTCATTTAACTAGAATTGATTTTGTCTTCAAGTACTCTATCCAATTTGTTTTGACACCATAAAATTCATGGGTTTTTATTCCCAGTTTTCTCAGATAGCATATCCATTATTTTGAAACATATTTTTATTTTAATAGTTTCTAGATTTATACTTTAACACATCTGAAGTTGTATTAAGTACAGATCTGACTATGACCTAAGCTACTTGTCATGAAGGATAATTTATTTATGTTTTATTGGAAATAATGGAATTAATACAATAACTTACAGAAAAGGTGGAATTATAAAAACTGTTCTTGACAATTAATGTCAATTCCATCTTACATAGGCAGACTGATATTGGGGTTTTGATCCTAGATTTTCTATACTATGGAAATAGCTGTGGACTTAATCTTGGACTCATGTTTTCCTTCTTTTTCATTTTGGTGCTCAAACAAGGTCTCTTTCAGTGATTTAACTTGATTTAGTCATAGTTTCACTTGCCTATGATGATCACTGATGCTCTTCATATTTTTGTTGTATCAAGTTGAAAGCAAGCAATATTAATGAAATGTTAACTGATTCGATTGTGCCCTTTTAAACTTTACTTTTAAATTTTTTTTTCTATTTTTCTTGCTGTTTTAATACTAATGCCATTAATGTCTTTGAAGGTGGCATTAGGTGCTTTTTTTTCTTCACATTTGAAACCCATACCATTCTATTTAAGAGGCAAGTAGTAGCTATCTTGTTCTCAGTTTCTCTTTTACATTTCAGAAAATCAAAAGATGCAAAATCATAGTAGTGATATCAGTTAGATTACATTCATGTTAATGCCTAAAAGGGGCTGTGTGGCTTCTGTTTCAACTTAAGTGGCTGATGATTTGAAGGAATCTGCAGTAAATGAAAGAACTTCATTAATCTGTTAGTACACCAGTACTGAGGTAAGTGCTGGCATAATTTTGTTGAGGAGATAAATTGTAGAGTGGATTTTGCGTGTTGTGTTTTCATGTTAGTTGATTGTAATTATGGTTCATGGGGTTCCTGAAGTTAATTTCTACATGGGAGAGAGATGTAATTTTCCTAGCTATATAATGCAAAACATCTTCAACTGCCACTAATACATTTAAGTTCCATTAGAGTGAATTGTTTATCCTGATTAGACAAAACTATACCATGCCTGAAAGAAAAGCAGAGAAGTTATAGGATGTGCTTCAAGCTATGCACTCTGCATTGATACAAGATTTTAAAAGTAAACATTCTCCAAAGTTTAAATAAATCAGGTGGGCAGCATTGTGACCTTCCCAGCTGTCCATAGGCATGGTTTGCTTTGCTTGATGCTTTGTTCTCCCTTCCCTTCTGTTGGCCTTTTAGGATCATAGAATCAGAACAACCAGGTTGGAAGAGACCCACTGGATCATCAAGTCCAACCTTTCCTATGGAACACTAAACCATGCCCCTCAGCCCCTTAGCTGCTGGCTCAGTTGCTTTCCTTGCTATACATTGGAAGGAGGATGATGTGTTCTTGATAATTTCCAGTGATGCTTCTCTTTTTATGCCCTTAATTTCTATGCCCTGTAACTTTCACCTTCTTACAGCAGATCTGTAGAATTTGAAGAACAATTCCACAGTTGTTGGTAAAAAACTGGGTATGGCATAACACAAGTTGCAAGTAAGATCTCTCAGGGTTTTTTGTCTAGACTGAAAGGGAATCTGAAATACTGGTGGCCTTTGTGAGAATAAATCATGACCAGCCTTTTGGGGAATGCAGAGCTTTTGAGAGAGTAAACCTGAAATCAGTAAAGCTTAAGTTGGATTAGCCAATGCTAAATAGCAGCTGCAAGCAGATATGTTATCATTTGCATGACCATAGTGTTTGAGAATTCTGATCAGAGGTTGTCTACCCTGCTTCCTGCTGAACAGACGTGTGTAAACCACCATGCATATTCTTTGAAGGTAAAGACAAGGATGAGTCTGGTTTCTGCTTTTACCAATGCACTCATGTTTGTCCCCTGAAGAGGCAACATATATTTGATGAGGAATGCAAATGTCCTTAACATGGGGAATATCTGAATAAAAGCATCTCAGCCTGCTGTGCTGACGGTGCTGCTATGTACAGCTGTGGAAATCTGTTGGACTATATGGTATTAGCTGGTTTTTTATCAGCCTAGCAGTTATCAAGATTTTTTAGTTGCCCTTGTGATCAGTCAGTTTTATATTGAAAGAGTTCTGCCTGCCTGGTGAGTAGAGAATGAGAAGAAAGTGAATAAAGGAAACACTGTTTATCTTTTTCTGTAGGTCACATTTTCATTAAAAAGAACTGTATTTGTATCATTTTGTAACAAGGTATTTGACCGCAGCATTTCACTTACTCAAAATATGGTAGACCTATGTAGTTCATTGATGTTTTGTGTTAGCAGGGAAAGCTCCACAAGCACTTCAAATGTCACATGCTACACTTGCCTCTTAAATAAGAGACCAAGAGACAGGGTCAAATCTTATGATCATCTTCTTTCTTATGGACCCTTGTTTAATATCACTGTTTCCTAGCTCTTTGTTATTTTAGTAATGAGATGGTTTATTGGCTGACTTGTGGGACTTCAAGATGAAAACTTAAGTGACTCTTCTAAAAACACCTGCTTTTACAATTGTTACTTGTTCATATCTATCAACCCTAGACTCACCATACTTGCAGTGTAAATATCAGCAAAGACGTTTTCAGTTATTTCTCTCTGCACTCCTGTCTTGTTGATTCTGCATCTGGTTATAAACCTGTTTCTTCTTCATTAGCCATGCAATGACACTGAGAATAAATCCATGTTAAAACTTAGAGCAGTATGATGTCAAAGATTAACTTTCAAGAAAAACACATATGAAGAGTTTAATCAGTGAGTGAACTTAAATATTAGCCTGTGTTCCACTCTCTCCTTCCTCACCACTATCCAAAATCATACAGTCATGCCTTATTTTTCCTCAGTTTTCAAGTTCTTTGGGAAAATATTACCTTTGAAAAGTACACTTTAAGACTGTACGATTTTAAACGTATGTAACATTGTCCTTTTACAATTTCTGTTGTAGGGTTTTGTTGGGAAATTTTTTGCATTGCCCTAATTTACCATAGTAAATTATAAGAACAGAAGTGCTTTATCATTTTTGAATGAAGAAAGGCCCTATTTTTATCTTTGAATAAAGGATACGTATGCATAAGTTAGTCTAATTTATTTACATGTTTTGTGTATGAGCTACACAGGGGTAGTTGTCTACTTTGAGGAAAAGAGATCAGGGTGATAAAGAGCAACTAATACCACCACTTACAATTTCTGAATCCTATAATTATGTATTGCAGCATTAGTTTCCACTAGTTTGACATAATGAAGAAAAGGTAGAAATATATTCTTTGTGACATAATGAAGAAAAGGTAGAAATATATTCTTTGTCTTTAAATGGTTAAACTATACTTAGTTTGTAAAAGAAAAGGAATAGTTTCCTTTTTGGAAAATTTAGTTTGTTTGCATGCATGTATGTTGCTTTTATTAACACTCTATAAAAGTTCTTATCATAAAATTGTGCTGTGGCACCTAAGGAATGACGTGCTTCATGTCAAATTCCTTTTCTCCTTTTTTTTTATTCTTAAAAAAAAAAAAGATCTTTATCCCTCAGGAGCTGGAAGCTCTTCAGCTATAGCCTCAATGAGATAGGGATACCATTATCTATTACAGAGGTCAGTCTAAGAGATGTTTTCAGGAGAAAACCAGGGAATTTTAACAGTGATGCCTAATTAATGGATTATGTGCATCTAAATTACTCTTGTCCTGCACAGAGACAGAGCCCAGTGCATACCTAATCTGTCCAAGTTTCGTGTTGATCTCCATTAGGTCAGGTTTCCTTTCAAACCTTCACCATTAGTAGTTCATGCTTAGTTACCAAGTGAGGGAGTTATTCCTGTCAGGCTCCACTCAGATTTGGAAAACTGCCATAATTACAGACACTTGCTTGTCTTCTAGTGCTTGAAAGAACGCCAGAATTAGAGCTGCTTTTAATTATACCAAGGCTGCTGTGATTGCTTGATCTTTTCCATGGCATATCCATTGTAGATTTCTACTTGAAAGTAAGAAGGACTTTCTCCAAAGAGGAGGCGGCCTTAATTGTCCCTGTAACTCCTAATTTATCCATGCAAAGTAGCAATCTGTACTTACCTCTGAGCTGAGATTTGATGGTGGATGACTGACATGAAAGTTACAATCTTCCAAAGTATGGTACAAACCTTTTTAGGAATTTAAAGCTGTGCTGTATTTGTCCAGTGAGAACAGTATATTTTATGATGCATTATTCCTGCTGTTTCAGTAACTTTAGGACTAAATCTTCACAAAATATATTGTGAATATATGAGCAGCGTTCCAGCAAGGTCCATTTTGGTGAAAAGTACAAATGGATTTATTTATACAAGTTTGAAGGAAGCTGAAAACTGAAAGTTAGTGCAATATCTGTTCTAAAATACTACTTCCACCTGCAGTCTCATGAATAATACTGATTTATGAATCTGTAGGATTATATGAGGGCAAATATTAATAAACACTGATCAAATGATAGTCACAAAAAACAGCGTTTGGGACTGAGATGTGGGTTAGTCAGAAATGGATCCTTGTTGATGATTAAGAAGAGACAGATAAAAAATATTCCTAGTTTCCTAAATATACTTCAAAATCTTACTATGCAAAGTTAAGTTTAAAACTGCACTGTGTTGAAAAAGAAGTACTGAATTGTTACAACCTCTTATAATGCACTTGGTGTCAAGTTGTATTGGCAAGACAGTTGTCTGGATGCCACATTATCTGTTGACACTCAGTAAACCCTTACTCATAAGAAGATGGAGTAATGCTTTGTTGGTTCCTTTGGATGGTGGGTTTTTTTCAGAGTGTGAACATGATTAATGTATTTAACTGACTTGTCTTACTTCAGAAAACATAAAGACTATAGGGAAGACAGGTGTGGGCAAAAGAGGTATAAGGGACCCTAAAACAGTATAAAAACTTCTTGTAGCAATCTTGGCCTTGAATAAAGATCATGAAATTTAATTTAAGATTATACTTATTAGTATACTACTATATGCTAAGTAGAACATAGATTATAGTTAGTTTATCTGAACTTGATAAAGCTCAATTTTATAAATGGAAAACATTTCTTTAACAAGACTAAGAGTAAAAATATGCAGGAATTATACGAGATTGGCTGTGTTTACCAAGCTGGCGGCTACTTCCCATTAAGTTTTGGGCTTTTTAGTTATCTTTCACAGCCCAAAAAATCAGTTGAAATATTTAAGAGATTCTGAAAGTGACAGCTAAGGAATATGCTTTGTTGCATCAAAAATACAGAAACAGTATGATGTCCCTGAGCTTTTGAGCAAGGGCTTGACTGTTCATAAGGAATTTGTGTCAAGGGAGTGGCTTTTTCTATTCCTGCGAGAATTCCATAAGACTTATGAGCCTTTGAAATATCACATCTCAGTAGAGGCTAGTTAGGAACTCAAAGTCTAATTCTCTTTAGATTCTGTTTACATTAGTACACTGCTGACCAGTACCGTCAGGGGCTGAACAGATCTTTATTGCTGTCATTCAGGACTGCTAAAAGGAGTTTCCATCTAGACCCTGGAATAGAGTAGGACACATGTGTCCTTGTGTTCTTCATAGTCTGGTAGTTTCCAGACATTCTGGGAAGGAATTAGGAAAAAAGGAACTTGCAAAATGGGGGGGAAAAATGGCAGAAAGTCTGTATGAGTGAGAGAATGGAGGATGAAGGTAAGTTCAGCAGAGCGTAGGTTGAATAGGATCTGGAAAGCAGCGATGAAGAGGAATCAAGGGTGAATGCAGCTGAAAATAGCTGGGTAGGAGCCAAGGGGAGCAGAGTTTGCTAAGAGAGAAGAAAGGTTAGACAGCTGGGACAAAAAGCAAAAGATGGGTCTAGAAAGATGAAGCTGCTGGCATGACAAGGATCACAAAGACTGGAGCATCTGACATGAGAGGAGAGACAGAGAACTGGCACTGTTTAGGCTGGAGAGGAGAAGGTTCAAAGGGACCTTCCCCATGTCTACAAATGCCTCATGCGGGGCAATGTAGGTGATGGTACCAGACTCTTTTGAGTGAATAAAGAAGTATTATAATAGACTACGTCCGTTGGAATGAACCTACAACAATCATCTAATCCAACTGCCTGACCACGTCAGGGCTGACCAAGTTAAAGCATATTATAAGGGCATTGTCCAAATGCCTCTTAAACACTGACAGGCTTGAGGCATTGACTGTCTCTCTAGGATGCCTGGTCTACTATTTGACCACTCCAACAACAAAGAAATGCTTCCTAATGTCCGGTCTACACCATCTCTGGTGCAGCTTTGAACCATTTCACATGTCCTATCACTGGATACCAGAAAGTAGAGATCAGCACCTCTCTCTTTACTTCACCTCCTCAGGAAGCTGTAGAGACCAGTAGGTTGCCCCTGAATCTCCTTCTTTCAAACTGGACAAACCCTGAGACCTAAATGGTTCCTCATAAGAGATGGCTTTCAGCCCTTTCACCAGATTTGTTGCCCTTCTCTGAGCACATCCTTCTTAAATGTGGGGCCCTGGACTGCACACAGTACTCAAGGTGAGGGCTGCACTAATGCTGAATACAGTGGGATAATAACTTCTTCTGACTGTCTGGTTGTGCTGTGTTTGATCACCCCAGGATGCAGTTGGCTCTCTAAGCACACAGGGTACACTGCTGGCTTCATATTGAGCCATCTGCCAACCGGCACCCCAGAACCACTGAAAGTGCAAGAGGCAGTGGGCACAAACTGCAAAGGTAGAAATACATATCAAGAAACCTTTTTACTATGAGGGTGACTGCACACTGAATAAGGTTGCCTAGAAGGGCTCTGGAGTCTCCATTGTGGACATATTCAACACCGGACTGGACAGTGCCCTGAGCTGCCTGCTCCAGTTGACTCAGTTTTAGCCAGTGGGTTGGTCTAGACAATCTCCAGAGGTGCCTTCTGACCTCAAACACTGTGTGACTTTGCAGTTAGGGCAGACTAGAAAGCAAGCACAGTGATGAGAAGCCTGTAGTCACATATTGGAGAACTAATACTGGCAAGAGGAGTGAAGTCAGGAAAAATTAGATGTGGGTCATAGGCAGCCTGGAGGATAGATAAGAAAGGATCAGATTTGGAGAAATATGAGAATTGACCCTGAAATATAATCCAGGATCGCTGTGCATCACTGTTTTTAAATGCCAGCATAAAACTGCTAAACTGACAACAATGTATGATATCCCTCCTAAGTGATGCTCCCTTTATCTGCAATAGGTTGTCAGGCCCTCCCTGATGCCCCAAAGCCTCAGAGCTTCAGGTGTCTCTGATCAGGACTTGAAAAGCTCAGAAGCTAGTGGTGATTGTGGTGGATATCTGCATAATAGCACAAATTGTTCTGTGAAGGATAAGAAGATGTGCACAGGTGTCAAAGTCAAGCCTTTGTTAGTTAGGAAATGCCAAGCTTTGATTACCAGTGCAGTCTCTTATTTGTTCCTCTTCAGGGCATGTGCCAAGATAACATGCAGTTGTCTCATTAGCAGCAGTCTTTAGCTCATTCAGTGAAGAGGATGATTGTGCTCTGGGGTGTATAGTAAAGAATCAGTTATTTAATAAAGGGGTCTCTTGGCAGTAAGACCCTTACAGGATTTGTAGAAAGTTGAGACTTACTGGCAAGCAAAGCGAAAGACTGCAGGAAGAAAAAGAATCCCTTTTTGATGAAAGAAATTGAGCTCTGCTCTCAAAACTTGGATTCTCTGGATATTTCAGAGTGATTCTAGGTAGGTCTTATTAAACCAGATATTTCACAAATGGCCATTGATAGAATTTAATCTAGGCCCCAGCACTGGGGTCTCAGGAAGTGACCGACAGAACTGCTCATTTTTCTCAGCTACAACTACAATCATTGTGAACTTTACCCTGCAAAATATTTAGGAATAATAGCACTGTTGTATTTGGGGCACGCAGCGATACAGGAAGGTAGCTTTATGGGGGGAAATTATGTATTTTATTAGACCCAGTAGTACACCTGAAAAAAAAGCAAGCAAACTTTAGAACGTTCAAGCCCGTGCTGAGAATGAATGACTTTGTATACAGAACAGCTTTTGGACTGTGCAGCTTACCAGGCTGGGTGAGAGGAATGGTTCAGCCCACACGAGGAGCGAGAGAGGTGTTTGCTGGGGAAAAAGAAGTTCTTGATGGAGAAAATGAATAATTTTGCTCTAGCGTGTTTAATACACTATTGATACAGTTAGTTATGTGCCTGTGTAACTTACAAAAGTGAAAATAATGCATAGTTATTTGCTCTACTGTGCAGAAGGAAATAATAGGAAATAAGCAGTTTAGCATGAAATTCAACTATTAATTACCAAGATGTCTAAGCAGAGAATGTAATTCTATTGCAAGCTCAATAACTTTTCCTGAATCCATTTACAGTTTTATTGTCTTTAACAATACAAAAAATTCCTGCAGTGATTTTTAATGAAGATTTGTCTGCTTTCACTTGAGCTACTTGTATGTACTGCAAGTGTATTTAAATAGATCCTTTGGCTCTATCCATGCCACACTGATTTTCGCTAATGTCTTCCCGTATCTCTAGTTTTGGGCTAGTTTTCTTTTTTCTCCTTTTGAATCAGTGTTCACACCGTTGCCTTTTTCTCTTTCTCAGCTGCCTCTGAGCATTCATAGTCCTTGACAGAGTGCCCAGCAATGCTTGTCCTCACTAAATACTGTTTGCATGCTTTTAAAGTGATACTTGCTTGAGAAAGAGGAAAACTTGTATCGAAAGAAATGGTAAGATCGATACAGGCGTAGCTAGAATGTTAGACCTTGAGCCCATAGCTCTTGGTGATATATTTGTGATAGCTGAGGAAATCCTCTTAATTTTTTAAATCCTTGCTGAAAATGTTACACCGTATGACTTCAATTTATTTCTCTTTTCTCTAGAGAAAGTTTGATGTTTTAGCAAGTTAAATTTACATAGGAAACCTCTGAGCAGTGTGGAGAGACAGTTATGGTCTAGGGCTTTGTTGGTATACCAAGGCACCTCTTTAACATATTTCAGTCTACTTGCTGACCTCTTTATTAATTGCACCATTTGAGTTAAGCGTAATTGATTCAAACAAAATGTACTTAATTTTCTCCTAATTTCTGTGGAGACATCATTTGCATAACAGAAGAAGATCTGAAAATATCTGATGTCTGTCTGGCATGCATAGAAAGACATCATGTGCATACTTAGGGCCCTAGGCTACAGGGCCCTGCCCAGCCCTCCCAGGTATTCCCCACTGTTCCCAACCCCCAAGGTACTCCCAGACCCCATAAGACCCTGATGTGACCACTGGTAGCCTTTTGTTGACACCATCCCACATACTGCCTTTTCTAGTCTCTTTCCTTCTCCTAGAAAGAAGATGGATGGATGGATGGATGGATGGATGGATGGATGGATGGATATTTCAATTGACCTTTGGCTCTAGCCCTAGACCTTGCTGCCTGGAAAGTGTAATGGTGTATTTCAGCTGCTTCCCAGGAGAAGCAGGGAAGCTTGAGAAATACAGGATCTCCACTAGAAATGAAGGCGACACCACACACCTTTTTCTTTTTCAAGCATGAATGCACTAATCCTGATCTAAGCAAGGATCTGAGTTTTGTAGGCCATTTCTGGTTATTATAGATAATAAATTAACTCACTGAAGTTTCTATCTAGACGATTCAATAGATAATATGCATCAATTAGGGGATATGTGAAGTAACTGCAAATCAGAGTAAGCGGATTTCTCTGAATTCATTTTTTGAGTTTTCAACTGATTTGTTAGAGAAAAATACTCTTACGTTACAAGAACACCAACTTGTGTCTGGCATAAGGGTGCTGCTGATATTTTGCAAGCTGTATTTGCATTTTTCATGTCAAAAATATTAATATTTGCCTGACAGACAGAACTGCTGTCTTGTAGGGTAGAGGTGACCACAAGTTGTACTTGTTTGGGTGTTTCCCAGGCTTCTGTGAAACAGGATGACCAGGTTATACTCCCTGTTCCTGTGCAGCTGCTACCCCATCACCAGCACACTGAGCTGGAAGCGTTGTCCTAGCTATTTGAACCTGATCACCAGCAGTGTTCAGCTGTGAGTTCTGGATTAATGTTCAAGTAGCAAAGGAAATTTTTAGGCAGCTTTAGGAAAGGTCAGCAGTTTTGAGCACTGTTGAATATAACCAGCTGTGAAGATGGAGAGATAAGATAGGGTTCACTTTATTTTACCGGGTTATAAATTGATTTCTGTGAGATCACAGCTATACTTACACTGGCATGAATTTTTATATGTGTTTCTTAACTACTGTTAGTTTTAATGATATACTGAGACAAAAGGTTGTGTTTTTTTTTAAGTTAAATCTCCCTTAATTAAAGCTCAAGATTTTTTTGCCAAAATAGAAAGAAGTGAGAATATGTCTATGTGTGTGCAATAGCTACCCATTAAAGTAATGAGTTAAATGTGCAAATGCTAAGAAACTGCCTTAAATTCTGGTTGTTGATTCTTTTTTTTAACCAGAGGACCCCTTTTCCTGCAGTGCTGTGTTAGCAGCAGTGTTTTGGATGGCATTGAAATGGCTCTGTATTTGTAACAGGAACTTGGAGAGGTAGCCTTAGAAACACTGAAGTTTGCTTCAAAAACTTAAGAGTATTTTAGGCTACTGAACCTCAAAATGCACATGCACATTTTCTCCTGTCCCTGTTAATAAAGGAGTTTTCAGGGAAATTGTGATACATGTTCTGGTTAGTTTTATTTTCCTTCTTTCACTTCATCACAGAATGTTCAGTTTGCAAAGGACCTTAAAGATCATCTAGTTCCAACACCTCTGCTACAGGCAGGGACAACATCCACTAGATCATATTGCTCATAACCTGATCCAACCTGGCCTTGAACATCTACAGGGATGGGCTTTCACAGATTCCCTGGGCAACCTGTTCCAGTGTCTCACCACCCTCACGGTACAAAATTTCTTCCGGATATCTAATCTAAACCTCTGTTCTTTCAGCTTAAAACTGTTACCCCTTGACCTGTCACTGCACTCACTGATAAAGAGTCCCTCCCCAGCTTTCCTGTAGGCCCTCTTTAAGTACCAGAAGGTTTCCCTGGAGCCTTCTGTTCTCCAGGCTGAACAAGCCCAACTCTCTCAGCCTGTCCTCACATGGGAGGTGCTCAAGTCCTCTGATTATCTTTGTGGCCTTCTCTGGTCTCACTGTAACAGATCCATGGTGTTCCTGTACTGAGGACTCTAGAATTGAACATAGTACTCTAGGTGAGGTCTCATGAGAGCAGAATAGAGGGGGAGAATCACCTTCCTCACCCTGCTGGTCACACTTCTTTTGATGCAACCCAGGATATAGTTGACTTTCTGGATGCAGGTGCATATCACTGCTTTTCCTAGACCATTGCTGGTCTTGTTGCAAGTGACAAAGTGGCTGCAGATGCTGGTGGAGTAGGAAGCCACGTAAAATCTGAAAACCTGTGGTGACAGTGGCTTTGCTATATTTGCTTAATTTGCACCTCTACTGCAGCTACAATTCAAGGCTGAGAACGTAAGTTGTGTCAGTGAAGGGAATTTTGATTTACTTCCAGCTGTCCTTTATCTCTCCTAGACTGGAGACAGGTCATGGTGTGCTTTTCATTTCTCCCACCTTTACTCATGCTTTTAGTACCACTAGGAGCAAGAAGGAGGCAGAGTGAAGCTTATCAGAGCCCAGAAGTCAGACTGTGTTCTGGGCTGGGAGGTGATTCTGCCTCTCTGTTCCTCTCTTGTGAGACCTAATCTGGGAGTATTGTGTCAAGTTCTGGAATCCTCAACATAAAAAGGATATGGAGCTGTTGGAATGGGTCTGGAGAAGGGGTACAAGTATGATCTGAGGGCTGGAGCGCCTCTGCTGTGAGGACAGGCTGAGAGAGTTTGGCTTGTTCAGCCTGGAGAAGAGAAGGCTCCAAGGTGACCTTATAGTGATCTTCCAGTACCTGAAAAGTACAAGAAAGCTGAGGAGGGACTGTTTGTAAAGGCATGTAGTGATAGGATTAGGGGGAATGGCTATAAATTTGAGAGGGGCAGATTTAGAGTAGAGATAAGGAGGAATTTCTCCACAAATGGGGGTGATGAGGCACTGGAACAGGGAAGCTGTGGTTGCCCCATCCCTGGAGGTGTTCAAGGCCAGGTTGGATGGGCCCTTGGGCAGCCTGAGCTAGTGGGACGTGTCTCTGCCCACGGCAGGTGGATTGGAATTAGATGATCTTTAAGGTCCCTTCCAACTCAAGCCATTCTATGATTCTATGACGTACTGTTCAACTTTTTACATGGATTTCTTATCTGTAGATGTTCAGAAGCAGCAATCATTAACTTGAGGAACACTTAGGTGGCTTTCATAGTAATCTGGGTTTTATTGTCACTCTGTCCATATCCCAGCCAGCCAGCTTCCTCCATTCTCCACTAGTTCTTCATTCCAGCTAGTCCTGTTGCTGATAAATGATTCCCCTGCCTTTACTAGTAACACCCATGGTCCCTGCAGCTGTTAGCCTGCATGGACAGGCTGGGGAGATGCCTCGCACTAACTGCCTTCCCAACTTGTCACACTGCTGGGAAATCTGGTCTGTGTATAACCGTGTCATTTTCTTGTGGGGCACATAAATAATGACTTAGTTCTGCCTGAGCACCAGTATAGCATTTGTGAAAGATATTAAAAAGTTTGTAGATGTCAAGTAAATGTATATGATTAAATAAGTGATTCAGCTAGTATAATTAACAGATGGCAGGAACAATTATATATTCATATTTCAGGCCAACAACATTTGGTAGATATAATTACTTTACAGGTGTTAACTGCCCTTCATCGTGAAATGAGATGTCTCTAAACACTAGAGGTATTCTGCAAAGTGACTTGTTGTTATAAAGTTACAAGGAGGTTAACGGCTCTCCTTTTGCACGTGATGTTGAAAAGCTAAATTCAGCTTCTCAGTCTAATAACAAGGCTAAAAAAGTGAAGGGAAAGAGATGAGCAGGTGCTATGTCATCTGATTTCTGGAATTACAATGGATATAAAATTCACTTTGACATTTGAGAGAAACAAAATCCAAATAGGGAGGCATTCAGGGAGGAGGAGACAGCTGGTAGGAAGAACTCCTTTGATTTTTTTTTTTTCAAAATTACTTCTCTTTTTTTCATATGTAGAAGAGTAAATTGCATGTAATTTGGATTAGATTCTAGTACAGATTGTGATGACTTGTGGCCAGAAAAGCAAAAATGAGTAAGTAGATTGTAGGTTTATGCTCATTTTGTAACTGATTGTTTTTTTATAGAACCAAAAAGTGTTAATTCACTGTAAGCTTTGCATAATAAAGTTTGCCAGAGTTTATAAGTTGCATATATAGATCACTTACAGAAGCAATAAATCATTTTTTTTGAAGGTTCTTTGTTTTATGTCTTATCCTTTAACATCTGCATTAATCAAGAAGCACTGAAAGAAACCATGAAAATGGAATACTTTTAATTGGCAGGTAAATAAATAGGAATTTAATAAAATTTTACCATTTTGACAGAAGGAAAGGATAAGGTATACAATGAAGAGAAAAGGCTGAATCTTAATTTTCATGTGTCTTGAGAATTGGTACGTAGAACTATCAAAACCTAAGATGTACATGTTATATGAATTATTATATGAACTAGTATTTCAAAATTGCATGATTTTGATTCTGGTAGTGAGATTTGTAGCCTATTGTTTTATTTTTGTTTGGTGTAAAACATTGTTATTTATCAAACAAGTTAGGCAGCTTAAACACTAGCTTACAAGTTGACACTTAATGTGTCCGTATTGGAAAGAGTATATACAGAGCGTTTTTTCTTCTGTTGACGCTGATCATGGTTTTCAGCTGTATTTTTTTTCTGGTGACACAGCAGTGGTTCTCTTCAAGTTGTGAAAAGATGCACATTAGGGAGAGAGTGAGCAGAAATGGTCTTAAGATGAGAAGGAAATGAGTCTGGGAACATCTCTTTAATGTAAACTGAATTAGAGTGAAAAATAATGTTTGTAAGTACTACCAGCAGAGTAGCACAAGTTGAATACGCTGATGCAGTATAAGTCTGCTACCATGCCCATAAGAACTGGGTGGGTCTGTGTGGGGTGCAGCACTCAAACTATGGGCTCTGCTGCCTGTGCTGGGCGTGGTATGGGTTGAGTGACCATGGTTATGTCCTTGATAGGTGCTCAAAACTCAAGATCTGGAGCATAAAGAAGCCTTCCTAATCATTGAAATGTTTATATCTTTCATAAGTCGTCTTGTAGTGAAAATGTCACATGCATTATTATTGTTATGCAAAATCACAGCAAATGGCAAAAGGTCAACAGTAGCTGTCAAGATTATCAGAGAGTAATTTAACAGCTTCATGGCATATTAGATGTGAAGGCTTTTATTGAATAATAGTTCATGTAGAGTACCTAGGAAGCAAATATCGTATGCATAGCAAATACTATGTAAAAGAATGATAGAGGTTTATTTTTTTCACTTTGAGGGTTTGTTGTTCTAGCTCACTCAATCATTTTGAGTCCCTCTATTGCCACAGCAGATGTTTCATCTCCTCCATCTCTGATTATGTATTTTTGGCAGTTTTGATATCTCTGAACATGTGAGCTTATTATAGCTTAATTTCTTTTTTTTTATACAACCTTCAAAAAATATTTTTTTTTCAGATTTTATTCTGACTATGGAACATGGAAATATACCATTTCAGCAAAAGGACATTCTATGCTGACGTGGTTTTATAACTTGACATACTTCCAAACTGAAAGGCTGTCTTGGGCATATAGAATTAGATCTTCTTAGAATAGTTTTGACAAATGCTGCTTGATTACCAGTTTTGCATTAGAGACAAACTGGATTGTTGATAGTTTGCTATTTTCTTAGTGTGTCATATAAGTGAAAATAAAATAATGCTACAGACCTGATCCTGCATGCTTGATGGAAAGAAAAGAATTGTGTATTGTATACTACAAAGCCTGGAAGTATAGGGCAGTATGAAATAAAAAGGAAAAAAATGGAGAAATTTGTTTAAAACAAAATATGCTATTTGCATTTCAAATTCCAGAAGAATTTTTGTCCCTGTTTTCTTTCAAGAGAGAATCAAAGTAGATATTTGGATTGTTTTTTAAACTTATTTATTTATTAAAGTGATAATATACTGTCAAGGGTGGCTGGTTCATTACATAGTGGGTACATAGTAGGACTAACCAATTAAAGCTTGGTTTAAGCAACTTGAATTGGTGTGTAATTCCTTGCTATGTGACAATTGTTTCCTACTGTTCTAGCATTGAGTGAGTCTGCTGAACCCACTTTCAGGATTAGGAAGCACTTTATACTGTGTATCCTAAGCTGGAGTCTTTGTCTTGTATGGATTGTAGTTCTACTTTTTTTATAAATCTAGTAGTTATTTTAAAAAAATAGTTTAGGTAGAGATTCCTTGCAATAGAAAATAACATTCAACCTTTTACTTGCTTGGGTTATTGGGCTGGTACTCAGAGACAGAATTGGCTTGCAAAATATAACTAGTTTCAGAAATACAATATTGGGGCTTTAACAGTGATTTATTAATTCTGGTGCTATTACAGGGAATTAGTGGACTTTCTATTAGGATTACTTGATATGGGTTGCTGTATCTATGCTGTGCGTTGTTGCTGTCACAAAACTGCTACCTGTTTGCATTTGTGAAAACTAGGTTTTGTTTACAAAAACATTCTTTTCACAAATTGTTATTTTGTTCTGTATGTTCAGGGTGAATGAAAAAGAAGTAAATCTGATGTTTTCCATATCTACTGAATTACCCTGTGTATAGCACAGCTGAGAAGAAAGCTAACTGCAATATTTGTACACAAAATTGGTGATTGATATTGCCAGTAACAAAGTGTATCAGAATTGGCTTTCCAGGACTTTTGATAAGTATGATGTGAGACACATCTGTTAAACAGCTGAAAGATACAGATGGAAATACATGCCTTACATTCATATGACAAGAATTTGGTTCTGAAATGTGATAATCAGTAAGTGTGATAATGTGTTCAGTATTCCTATTATCTATTGATTATCCACAAAGGTATTATAAAAGCTACTTTTTAAAGGTTAGATGTTTATTACTATATAAACAAATGAAATTCAAAGGAGGAGGGGGAGTAGAGTATAAAACAATAATCTAAAGTCATTGTATACTGTAACATTAATCAGCCATAGTCATAACTCCTGGGTTTTTCCTTAAGGTATTTGGAAAATTTGTAGTGTGCTGTTACTAGAGATTTTGTCCTGTTTAGCTGGACTTCAGCACTGAGTATAAAGTAAAAGAGGATGAAAACTCTGGGAATTCTTTGACTGTGTTCATTCAACTCAAACTGTGAAATTTTCACTGCTGGAAATCAGTTTTATTTAAGGCTTAGTTAATTCAGCATCTAATGTCTTGACCAAAAAAAGAAATCAATTTAACAGCTTGTTTATTGATTTATCGTATTCAATTGCAAGACTAAAGGAAAATGGATTGGAAGACAATCTACTCCTTCATGCAGCTCAGTCCTAAGACTGTCTGAACCTGAAATGTTTCCTTCCTGTTAACATGTCTTATTGTGATGTTCAAGGGAGGTAGGTAGAGCACAATGGGGAACTGCTGTGTCCTAGTCATAATTTTGGATGGTGTTGCATCCCATCTGGTTTTGTAACTAGTAGAAGATGCAAGCTCTTCAGAGATGCCCCATTCAGACTGAGGCCCAGGAAACAAAGAAGGTAGAAGAGATCCTGGCACTGGTAGAGAAAAGGTAGAGTCTTAAGTATGTTTATCCTGACTTTTAAAATGCCTTAGTGATCATTGTGAAGATTATAAACACATTTGGTGACATTTTTATGTTCACGGGGAGAGTCTCAGTTCTTTATCTCTTTTTTTAGAAGTAATAAAACGCAAAATACCTTAGATTTTTTGCCTTGCTGTGGATTGAACCAAGAGCAGGGAAATATTTTTTCAGCTGTAGTAGGAGAAATAAACTCACCTGAACCTTTAAGATGGAGGGGTTTTAGAGTATAGGGATTAAGGGATCCAAGTGGGGCAGGGGTAAGAGGAGTGTTTAAGGAGAAAATGAGAGACAATGGGTGTGTGGAGTTTGCTGAAGACCCCAGCAAGCTGCTGGATGTGTCAAAAACGACCCTGAGCAATTCTTGGTTTATGATGGTCGAACACTGATAAAATGGTTTTCTGAATGAAGACCTTTTTTTTGGTTTTATCCCGGTTGCGTATAAATGCTTGCCTAGCTCTAATTACTTACTACTTAAATTTTCCTGTAAAGCTAATTTTTTAACAAATTTGGCTGGATTTTATGGGGTAGCTGTGTCAAGAGATGTGCTATGCTTTCAGGTTCAGCCTAAGTCTGAAAAGACACAGAGCTCATTCCCGGACAGGAATATCTCAGGAGGATGGTGGAAAAACAAGCAACTGGGAATCCCCTTTTGTAAAAACTCTGAACAATAACATTTAAGTTTTAAATGCATTTTTGTCTTTGAAACACTTTACGTTGATAATGCCAGAAGATAGTATTTTGGATGAAAAAAATCTAATACGGAGTAACAAAAGATGATTAGCTGAACCCATCTGCTTTTGTTTTAGTTGTGTTTATACTTGTTCAGATATTCGAGTTATTTGGTTTTGAAATGCTTAAGAAAAACAAGCTAAACTGACAATGTAGTCCCACTGGTGTGATTTCCTGACCAGAAGCTACAGGAGCCTTTTAAATGGTCAATAGGATTAGGTTTCAGAGAGGTGTCTTTATGTTTGGCCTCTGACTGTAAGTCAAGTTGTCCTTGGGGTAGCTTCAGTGACTTTCAGTGAGACACTAGTGTTTAAGAAAAAATTGTATGATTGTTTTTTGCAGTCAAGCATGACTTCTTTCTTGTGCTGTTTACATAGGAGGACTGTGTCCTACACCCCCCACCCCTCCCATTGGCATTTTTTTCTGTTTTAGTTTTATTGTTTTCTGTGGTTGATTATTTGATGTAATTGTCATATTTTAATTCAGACAAATGTGTTTGTACATGTACTTCATTTTGAGCAATAAGAAAAGTGTATTAGTAAAGATGTTTGCAGATAAGGTTTGTTACCTTTCAGTTTAGCCCACTGTGTTTACCTTTATTATTCTTCATCTTTTGACTGCAGAGTGCAATAAAAATAGCATTTTGAGAATCTGCAAAGGTGCAATAGCTCACTGTATAGGTTCATGATGTTATGCTTGTCAGAATTTTGAAGTTGCCTTAAGATTTTAAATTTCGGGTTTGATTTTTGCTTTTTTCCTCGCCCTCCTCATAACTCAAAGTAGAGAGAGTACATCTAATATGTCTTACTGTCTACACACAAATGTAAATAAATTCTAGTATTTAGAAGTAGTACAGAAACCTGAAAAGAATTTTGGGGGACACAGATCAGGAGTCAGCAATGTTTCTTTGTGTACTGCAGTGATAAAAAACAAGGTCTTAGCTAGGAGGAAATATGTGATTTTGGGGCTGTGACCACTATTGATATACTGCATGCACATCTGGTGTCCGTGCTTTCTACGCACTGATGAAAATTTGAAAGGAATGAAGAAATGTGCCACAAAAAGAGTCAAAGCTTAAGATTGTAGTCCTACAGCAGGTGACCTAAGGACCTCAATCATTTAGTATACCAGACAGAACATGGGAGGTAAATATACTGTATGTATATAGGAGGAAAATAATACCAGGTACAAAAGGGCTCTTTTCTCTAGAGAGGGAAAAATGTAAGAACCTTGAATGGCTGCATGCTGAGGTCAGGCTCATTCAAATTAGAAGTAAAGCACACTTATTTATCTTTAACAGTGAGGTTATTAATCATTGGAACAAATTACTGAGAAAAGTGGTGGGAACAGACAATTGCCATAAATTATAACTCCCTGAGGAATTACTACTGGATTCAGTTATTGGTTTCACCAAAGAAGCATATTATGGAATCCAAATACATTATCTGAAGGAAATTGAACTCAAGCCAGTAGCACAAGCCATGTAATGCTAGGATATTATCAGCTGTGCGGTACAAAAGCATAGTCATAATTGTAGCTACAGCTCCTTCATTTGTTTTTACTTCATAACAGTATCGTTAAAATTATTTCTTACCCTCTTGTCTTTTTTCAAGGAGTGTTAAGGAAATGAAACTTATCAGATTTTCATACTCAAATGGAGAGGAGGATAACACTAATTTTAGAAATTTAGCTAACCTTTGAAAGTAGTCAGCATCATTTTATTATTGATATAGTCTAGTATATTTTGTCTTTTTTTTGCAATGTACTTCTCAAGTGCCACATGCTGACTTTTATAATGACACTTTTAAATTGTTGTGTAAAACTCTGTTTCCAACCAGTTCTGTTAAAGACAAAATTGTTTTCATTTGTGGGCTCTTTAATTTCATTTAATTACTTACAAGTCTATGGATAACTTCTTCTTCCAGTACTTTTTATTTAGGTAAATTTGAATTGATGTAGGATCTAGTAATCATGGTAAAAAAAATTTAAACCAACTTGGAATATTCTGAATCCTTCTTTCTAATCTAGATAGCAGTTTTTCTAGCATGCAACTTAGTCATAGCCTGATCAAGATGGCTATGCAAGAATGAGAATTCAGAGCCAGCAACAACAAAGGAACCAAATAAATTTCTTTGAAGATTTTCATGTCTAGAAAAGAAAAATTATCTGAATTAAGTGCCAAGTAGCTTTTAAAAAACCCAGCAGACTCCTGAGCAAATGAAGGAAACTTCTTTTTTTTTTTATGCCCTGGTTTAATTAGGCAGTAACATTTATGTCCAAAAGAAGACAAGCAGTCTGTTGTCCCTTTGAGATGAATGCCTACTGGATGTGTTTCCTGAAGGGGACATTCTTCTGGAGCTAAACTGCAAGTAGAGCATGGATTACGTTCCTTGCTTAGAAATTTCTATAGCCATAGTGACTTTTTCTCTGAAACCATTTGGGTTTCAGAAACCATTTCATTTTCTCTGAAACTCCTGAAACACAACCTGTGTGTTCTCTTTTCAAAATATATGACCCTGCTCTGCAGATTATGTGTCTTGAAGCCAGTCCTGAAGCTCTGGCAGAAAGACCTGGTGATAGACTTCATCATTAAATAAGCTAGTTCACCCTCTCAGTAACTGACTTGATTTAAATGCTTAGCTGTGAAAATCACATATTCTGTCAGCCTCTTCAAATGCTGTATAAAGCCTTCACTCAAAACCAGTTAATGCAGATTACTCATTTTGTTGTAATGCTGAAAAGAGCACTGTGCTACCATGGTACTATAGCAGTTAGAATAGAGACTGAAAGCATAAATTTAATTAATCAAAGTGGTGTGCAATGGGAAAACAGATCACAAAAGTGTAAGGATATTATCCATTTTCTTATAAGACTGCAATATGCATGGTTTTCTCTAGATGTCAAAACATTGGCTTCTGTGCCATATACATTCAGGTTTAAGCTGTTGGCCTTTCCTATCTTTTCATTGCATTAAGAAGCAAAGGCAAGGTACTTAGTTGCGTCACTGCATGCTTGTGATTGCCGAGTTCTGCTTCTGAATTTTTATTATTATGTCCAGAAGTAAAAACCAACCCAATACCTCATGCAAAAAAATAATAATAATAAAAAAACCCCAAACCCCGAACAAATGACAAACCCTACTGAGTAGCAAGTTTCAAGCAGGTTTGTATAGTAACCTAGGGGTTGTTGAATGAGACAACCCCAACCCATTTTGTATAGACTGCCTCTTGCCAAAGGTCTCTAAATAAGGGTGCAATATACTCAGATTAGAGCAGAGTGAATTGATGGGTATGGCATTTTAGCATCAGGTGGTTTGCAAAGAGGAAAGCTGATTTTTCCGTTCAACATTTTTTGCACATTTAATTTGAATATGGCAATTAAAAATAATATGACGCAGCACTTCTGATAGTCTGTGAACTGCATAGTTGTATGTTAAGCAAGGTGCAGTTTAAGTTAAATGCTTGAAGGCTTGCCATCTACAAGAAGTCAATGTCAGATGCTATGCACAGTTCAAGAAGTTGTGTGAGGTTTTATAGGGAATTGTGGAACACTGCTCTTCCGTCTTGCTCCAAACACCAAGTATTTAGAAATCATCTTAAGCCTGGAAGCTACTTTTCTCTCTCTTATATATCTTCCACACCAGCTGTCCTCAGAGGATGTACAAGGTCCCTCCTTCGAGATATCCAGAAATAGGCTTTACAAGTTCATGAGCAACCTGATATAATTGCTTTGAGATGGAGGTCAGGTTATTTGATCTCCAGAGGTCTCTGCTGAGTTGAAATGTTCTATGATGCCATGATTCAATCTCTCTTCCAGATATCCAAGTCAAAACCAATAAGTGAAGGGCTGCTGAGAAAGGCAAACATGTATTTGGACTTTTTTTTTGTTGTATATTTATTGTTTTGGGTTTTTTTTTCCCACTGGTAGCACCTGTCTTTGTTATATCTCAAATTAATAATACATTTATAATATTGTCCAGGTGTAAAAGTAGCAGGTGAAGTTGGGAAGGTAAGAGCTGCCAGCCCATTTAAGGAGAAAGGGAGAAGATGTCCTGGGGAATGTGGAATGTAGATGGACTGGCATCACTAGTCAGTATGAATATGAGTAGAGTAACCACAAAAGGGAATGCAAAAGCAGCCAGGAGTCAGATATATTCACATTGTAAATAAGGAATTAATTTCACTAACAGTCTTAAAAGTCTTCAACTGAAGATTTTTATATTTCTAGATTTTGTACAACAGATTCTTAATCCTGCAAATTATCATGGCTGCCGATAAAGGTTGTGAGCTGCTGGGTTAATTGTAGTGACAAAACAGGATAGTAGTAGATTACACTTTTGATCATTATACTGGTCTCCAAAAGGTTGAGAGTTAGATGAGGTGTAAAAAATAAATGTAAAAAGATCATAGGAGAGAGAAGGTAGCTCTAAAATTGCCTAATAGACACTGAGGAGAATTTTAAAGACTTTCAATAATAACTTGGGAGGAAGTGATTTTTACTTTTTTTTTTTCTTAAGCATTTATTACGCTCAGCAATAAATCCAGTTTAAGTGACATAAGGCTGGCGTCCAGCAATTAGCCTGCACTTCCAAATTAATGCTGTGTTCGCCTGTGTGGCCTTAACTTGACTAATTGGCTGCCTTTCTTCTTTGTATTCTGTTGTGATTGTATGCTGACAGTGATTCAGCATGTACAACATAGGCATAAAAAAATAATTTAATGCTCCACTTACTCAGCAGGCATGATTGACATTCTCTTGGGTGACTGTTGCAGTAGTGCTGGTCGAAGTAGCACGTTGATTGTTGCTTTGCAGTAACATTGAGCCAAGACAACTGTGCTAGTACAATATTTTTTTGAAAGTCAGAACGTGGGAAAATTATTTAGCATGATTGACAGCTTGAACTACAAGGATGTCTCCATGAGTTCCTAGAACAAGAAAACGCCTGGTGGAAGGAGTGATGACTCTTCCTGCAAGTGAAGAGCTAATGCTTTACATTTGCATGTGAATGAAAAAAGGATCTGTTAGGTTTGCAGTTAACAACACCATGTGTTCTGCATAAAACTAGATCAATTAATTGCTCATTAATTAGTCAGATTTGACAAAACACACCTTTTTTTAAAAAGGACTATAAGTTATTATTAATAATATCTAAAATTGTTCTTCTCTTGCTGCTTCCCATAAGCTGCTGGGTTTGCCACCTTTTTCTGTTATCACTTATTGAGCTTTACTGT
The DNA here is from genome assembly GCA_013389865.1 of Piaya cayana. NCBI lineage: Eukaryota > Metazoa > Chordata > Aves > Cuculiformes > Coccyzidae > Piaya > Piaya cayana. The sequence continues at coordinate 503,552 of WAAB01011266.1, forward strand.
TGATTGAAATATTCTGGGGTAATTTTTCAGGAGCATTTTTGTGTCTTGGGATCACCGAATAAGCCAGAAATGTTCAGAGGAAGCCTGTAAAGAGAAAATTGTTTCTAAAATAAATTACCTTCTTTTACTGTAGGGTGAGGGAGTTTTATATTTTCCAAGTTTCTTGTTAGACAGGAAACAATAGCTTTGAGAAACGCTAGCTGACTGAAAGTGAAGCAATTTCTTTAGAGTGTATTATGCAGTTAAATGTTAAATGGAAAGATATTATTTAGAATTCATGACCTATTTTAGTGAGCACTTCCCCAGCTTGCCAGTGCCTCCATTTGTGAGCAAAGCTTTTGTGGTGCTTTTGCATTTTTTGTCGAAAGGACCTTGCTTCACAGAGAACTGGTGCTCATGAGCTCACTTCTGCAGAGCCTACTCCTTTTGAGCAAAGGCAGCTCCACGAACAAAAGATTTTGTAGGGTTAGGTCCAAGTTTTTAAAAGACCTTGCAAACCTTACCAGCCAGATGCTGATAGGAAGGAGAACTGATACCATGTGAATTCTGCCCAGACAGAGCAAGTCAATGTAAAAAGCAAGATTTTCTTATCATCCTCTTCCTTTCTGGAGAAAAAAACAACACCTAAACATTTTAAAGAACTTTTCAGAAGAAAAATGAAACTCTTCTCTGGCAATTAACAACTCTGGACTGTATTTTCTAATGAAAATTTCATGAGTGTTCTATTAGCAAATGATAAATGGTGCTTTGCCTATTTACTCAAGAATAGATATTTTTCATAGTTACATCAAGAGATAGTTGAATCAAAACTGGATTGTATAAAATAAAGAAATATGAGCTTAAGGTGTGCTAGAGGCATAAGGGAAAAGGATTCTTTATACTGGGGCAAGTGTTGCATTTTGGTAGTTACTTGGCATTAGTTATTGACAAATAGATTGAGATGGTGTTTTAGTCATTTTTAGTCAGGTTTTCATAGGTGGACGAGCGACATAAGTAATGGAATTTCATCAAAATTCAGAGGTGGTAAGAATTCATGGTAATTGGGTATCTAACTTAAAAAGAATTTGCCTGTTGGTGCTTTACCAGCCTTTTTAGACTTCTGAGTACCTTTCAAAATATTTTCTGATTTTTTTCAAGATTTTTAATGTCAGAAGAATTCTCTGCTCACCTGTGTTATTTTTGTTTCCATTTCTGAAGAAAACAAGCTGGCTTATATTTTCAGCCTGAGTTATTAACTTAGTATGAACCAATGAAGAAAATTAAGCCAGTTTACTAAATAAATTTCCAAGTGCTTAAGGGAAACTTCTCTGGACAGTGGAAGCTACAGGTTTGGTCATTTGGAGTTAAAAAAACCCCACATAAGTACCAGGACTGTTTCATTGACAAGACGAGACATGAAGCAGATGAGTTATATGATACAGCATTGTTTCTGGTTTTAAGCCACTTAATGAAGTAGTGTTTCAGCTGAAGTTTTCAGATACATTATATGACAGATATAGATACACATTGTACAATATATGCATTATATTATATATAGTGGTATATATTGAATTTCTGAATGGGGCAAAGGCAGCACTAGGTGCAACATGCACTTATTACTCAATTTTACCATACAAGCAGAACACTGGAAGTCCAAGTTTGTGGGCTGTAACTCACGTAGAACTTTGAGGCTTTGCTGGTTGCAAGGAGTGGGCTGGAGGAGAGAGGGGTTCAACCAGCATCCCTGGAGCTACAGGGGTCAGATGAGGTGAAATGGGAATGGGGGCAGATCAGATTGAGAACGTTTCAGCTGAGGTGCAGAGAGAGAGAGGATGCATTTAATGGGCTTTTCAATCTGCATGTGGGGAAATGCACATATGTGTGCTTGTATCTGGGTTTGTACATAAACAGGCACTTACATATGTTAAACTTGTAAGTGTGCATCATAATTAATGCTTGCAGTTTTCAGTTCTTAGTCATCGGAGGTGAAGCTGGCCCTAGCTTTATTCACAAGATGAGCCTCTCTTCTATGCTTACTATATATTTATTATATACTGTGTTCAACATTCAGTCACTGTATTTCATATGGGTGATATTTATGCTTCCTGACTTGGAGGACTGACATTTTTAGATACAGGAGAAAGGAATTGGAGCTTTAATAATATCCATAGAAAACTCTTGTTTTGCTTATTCACAGTACTCCGGTGTAGGTATTTTGCATAATACTCATAACATCCTAAGCTCAAAAATATATTGTTTGTAAACAAAACCATAAAAAGATGTTTATGAATGTGCATTAGAGAGAAATGAAAAATGCATCATCTTAGCAAACTGGTGATTTATTTTCAAATAAATGTTTGTAAATGTTTTCTTCATAGTGTTGAATGATTAGGTTCACTGTTAGGGCGAGTAAAAAGTATATACATGTGTGTGTGTAAATAGGTTTTGTATATTCTTTTTTAATATATTCTTTATAATGTAATTGTTATTGGTTTAGATGATGAATCTTGCATTCTGATTTTATATATCCAGTCTACTTATATTAAAGTCCAAGCTTTCTTTTTTTTTCCTCATCACTATTAATTTTGTAATCAACTTTATGCAATTTCCTAGGAGTTTCATGTCAGGCTTTCCCTGTATTTACTCTTACAGTCTGACGCTTGCTGATATGCTGATTCATGTCTAACACCACCAGATACGTTTTGTTCATCTGGAGGAATGAGCTTAAAGAGGTCACATCAGCTTTTGTTCTCTTCTCATAGACTATATAGCTCCTTCTAATTTAAACTCAGAGGAAAAGAACTAAAAAAAACGTGGATTTCTGGAGCTATACTAAACTGGAGAAATCAATGGAATTTATTATCAAGGGATGTCTAATCTCTAAAGTTAATATGAGTGTTCACAGCTATTGATTATACTCTAAGGATGTACAAACTGTTAATTATGCATGGAAGCAATAGAATAAACATACCATCAAGAAGGAATGGGCAAGTAATTGTTACTAATGCAGTTATATTGTTCTCTTTGCTCTACCTGTGAAGCAGGGACAGCTGTATTTTGCATCCAAAAAGATACATCCTAAAATATATTGAATATCCCCTCACTGCTGCTGAAACTAGTGTAGCATGGCTGATTATCTATGTAATAATTCAGAAGTTTTCTTCAGCTCCCTGAGGTGTACGGTCAATAAGAGATTTGTAAGGTGACTTAATAAGTCAGTCAAGAGATGAAGTTGAAAAAGAAAAAGCTCATAGATTTTCATGCAGTCACATTATAGCCTTCATTTGTAACAAAATAAACCTGGACTGCTAGTACTCTATAAATGCCACTGTTTTGTTTATTCTGGGTTCATGTTTCATGTGTGAGATGTGCTAATATACAGAAAGTGGGTTCGTATTGTATTTGCACATTTGTTTTATATTTTGTATGTTACGCTTCTGAGAGAGATGTCCAGCAATTCCTTTGATTTTTAATTGTGGGAATAAGTCCCTGATAATTTTTCGTTTTCTGTCAGACTGATGAAATTACCTCAGCTTGTACAACTTCTGTCAACTTCATGTAATTTCTCTCTCTTTGATGTTTGCTACTTATTAATGCTTCTAAGTTTAAAAATATTGAAGGTCTGCCTAACGTCAGGTCTCTAAACTGCTGACGTGGAACAAGATTTGGAAAAAAACCCCAGCAACAAAACCAAAAAACCAACTGATAAACCCACAAAAAATTACTGAGTACCTCACTTATTCTTTCCAAACTGTATATGACATGTCCTGGGATTTGTGTGTTTAAGGGGATGAATATACTCCAACACTGGAACATTTGGAATAATAACTTATTCCAGTAATATAGGAAAAGTCTGTATTGATCCAGTTGGTAATATAATGTTGTATGGGTTTGGCTTGGAATACATGCAAGTAGGTAGGAAAGGGTCCCTGACTGAAGATAAGTAGTTCATGAACTATCATTAGTTAGCTGTTAAAGAACTGAGGCCAATGCTTATAATTGATTTTCGCCTTTAATCTAGCCTTTCAAAATGGTAAAAAATCTGCCAGAGTTACAGACGAGAAGCTTGAATAGAGTTTACAGGTATTATTCTGTCCTAAAAACAGACTGGTTCAAGGAAATCAGATTGAAATGCATGGCATTCTTGGAATGTCTGAATAAATTGGATCTTTATATATCGTCATCAAATTGTTAAATAATGGAGTTATTGGGAGTTAGTCTGAGCTAAATTCTTCTAGATTTATAAACCTTGAAACACGGGAGTTTCATCATGGATGTTCTAGGACAGCTCTCCTTACCTAGGGATTTTTGTTAGCTTTTTTCATAACATAACTTAATTATAGGATGCTCCTTTTGACAGGCAGCAGAAATGCAGAAATGGTCATAGCTGATGCGCATAGTTCTTTCTCAGACTTTGGTTGTCTGTTGAGGTTTATAACTCTAGACTAGTCCTTTTCAGAGAGTAATGCACTTTTATATTCAACAGTCTTAACCAAGTTTATCATGTGAGGGAGCTCAGTATCTATATAATAAAGGATTTCTACATGATTCATCATTCACTAATAACAGTAATAATTTGATAATTGAGAGTAATACAACTGAAATGAGCAAGTGAGGATAATTTGTCTTCGTTGTTGTTGTTGTTGTTGTTACTATTTTCTTATTGCATATTTGACAGCTATTCTGCTATGGGCTGTACTTTCTCTGGTGTTTTTCACTCATACTGTTTTTCCGTGCTTTTATCAGAGGTCTTTTTAGAAGACTTCTTTATAGCAGCAGGGCTGGGTTGTTTTTTTTTTTTTTTCTTTTTTGAACATTTTGTTTTTATAGGNAATCTAGCCTTTCAAAACGGTAAAAAATCTGCCAGAGTTACAGACGAGAAGCTTGAATAGAGTTTACAGGTATTATTCTGTCCTAAAAACAGACTGGTTCAAGGAAATCAGATTGAAATGCATGGCATTCTTGGAATGTCTGAATAAATTGGATCTTTATATATTGTCATCAAATTGTTAAATAATGGAGTTATTGGGAGTTAGTCTGAGCTAAATTCTTCTAGATTTATAAACCTTGAAACACGGGAGTTTCATCATGGATGTTCTAGGACAGCTCTCCTTACCTAGGGATTTTTGTTAGCTTTTTTCATAACATAACTTAATTATAGGATGCTCCTTTTGACAGGCAGCAGAAATGCAGAAATGGTCATAGCTGATGCGCATAGTTCTTTCTCAGACTTTGGTTGTCTGTTGAGGTTTATAACTCTAGACTAGTCCTTTTCAGAGAGTAATGCACTTTTATATTCAACAGTCTTAACCAAGTTTATCATGTGAGGGAGCTCAGTATCTATATAATAAAGGATTTCTACATGATTCATCATTCACTAATAACAGTAATAATTTGATAATTGAGAGTAATACAACTGAAATNTTTTGTTTTTATAGGACCTTGTGTGAACCGAGGAAGCAGCAGGAGTTACAGTGACAGCTTAGAATAATCTGCTTTTTATTTTCCACATGCCAAGGAGAGACCTATCCTGGAAAGGTCAGGAGAAGGCACAAGACAGAGAGGCTCATGTTCTCATAGAAGGAAAGTCTGGGGAATTCCAGTGACTGTGCAGACTGAGAACAGTAGAAGAAAAATGAGGACTTTTGCTTTTTTTCCTATGTCATTTTTGCTCTTAAACATAAGGACAAGATAGTGAAAGGAGCCTCTGTGAGAAATACTGTTTTAAATTGAAGGGCTACTACAAACCAAATTTAGTCTACTTCTTTAGCAGTGGTCATACATTTGCTTTTATATGTCAGAGTTTTTACCACATCTTGCTGCAGTTCCTTCAAAACATAGGCAAATCTATGTGTTATCTCACTCTCCAAGTTCAGTTAAGGTGAACTGAGTCACTCCTAGTCTTGGTAAGAATTTCAGTCAGTGTGGTTAAAGTAGGCATTTTAAGTCAGCTCCTCAGTGTAATGCTATACCAGAAAGAGTTCAAGGCAGGGGAAGGGTCTGAAAACCAAACCAAATTAAAGAACTGTATGCATGGACAGTATATATATAGGAAGGTATGGTGATGTTCAAGAATCACTTTCTCTGTCTGAAGTGTTTGTGCTTTAAAATTTGTCTGATTGTTTGCCATTTCATGTAGACAAATGTTTGTTTTATCTACTGGTCAGAAGATCTAATTCCACTTCCCCTGCTAGGTAAATGGAAATGAAACTTTCTTACAATCAACATTTAGGATTTCTGAGGAAAGGCAGCAAAAGCAAAGGACTTGCTTGCTTTGCTGACCTGGTTTCATGGGATTTTTGTCACAACTTCAGGACATCTGTTTGATTGGCAGCAGGGTAATACATATTACATTTAAAATGGGTTCTGAGGAAATACATGCTCTTACCTTGCTGCTTCTGCAACTGTGAAGGTTTTTGTTTTCACTGCAAAAGTGAAGATAATCTCTACAAAGAGGCTCTGATATTGACCTGTCACATCCTGTGTTGCTTATCAAGCACTAAAGAAATTGAATTTCATTTTATCTCTTATCTGGTGTGTCTTATTAAATCATCCTGCAGTTGAGAGGTGTTATGGAGTCAACAGGTTCTGCCTCTTTTGCTTTCTATCCCTGGATTATTAACCTATGGAGAATTGCTAAAGCTGTTCTTTATTTTATCCCATAAAGTTAGGTTAAATCTTTTTGATCCATAAACTGTTGTGAGTGCCACAAGCATGTAATTTTTTGCTTAATGCCATTCTGGATAAGGGATGACGAGTTAGTAATCTGTGTAAGTGTAAAGATCTCTTTCATAATTCTGTTTTGTCTGTCCTTTTGATAATCTCCCAGTGCCTCTGGTTTTGATTGGATCAGTGAGATCAGATGATGGATCTGAGTCAGCAAGCACTCGGTAGTACTCCTTTGCCAAGATACAGAGGGAGGGTGAGAGGGAGGAAGATAACAGAACTGGGTATTGCCAGGCACTGAGAGCAAAAAGCAGAGAGAGAAGTTGGCTGTAAACATAGGTGGGAATGGGATGGAGGGCATTTCAGCAACCATAGGCAGGAAGGGTCTATCAGAAGGGAGGCTACCATCAGCAGAAGGACTTGGGAAGATCTAAAGGTCAACACTGCCATTACCACAACCAAATCCTCCTTATACCTTGTTACTGTATTTCTGTTGGAAAATGTAGCAATGCCAGTCAGGATGTTCAAGAGCTTGATACATTCACAGGATATTGAATTTTCTACAACAGCAGGAACTTCCTCCAGTCTTAAATATATTTTCTGCTGCAGAAAAAGGCTTGAAAAAAAATTATAAATACCCATTCCCCAAAATTTTAATTTTAAATACAAGATTTAATGCAAATAATAAGTTGTTTCACTCCAATTCCAAGCTCTCAATCAAGCAGTCTTTCAAAATGAATAAACTAAGCTATTGCATTTCAAATAACTTGTCCTTATGCTCAGATATTTACTCAGTGTCTGAGCACTGCTATGCTTTTGCAAGTTTGTTCAGAGAAAATCTGTGAAAACTTTTAAAAAAGAACTAGTTATGGAGTGGAATTTAGCATCTCTATGGAAACTGTAAATGAGCTTTCTGAATTGCTGCTGCTATGATGGTATTGTCTGGTGGCCAGTGCATTGGAGAGCTGGGTACTGTTCAGTTTTCTCATGATCCTGACAGTAAATGACCTTGTAGCTTTGAGCAAGTTATTAACCTTTTTGTATAGCTCTCTCCTCACTAAAAGAGGTTTTAACACCACTTACCTATCTCAGAGGATTAATTGGTAGATTAATGTTTGGAAAAATATTAAGTGTTTCCTGACATTATTATTGAAACTCCAGCTGACAGGTTAAGAAATGAACAGAGATTTTCAGAGAATCTTAGTTCTTCCTTTTTTGACACAGGATGATGATTTTACATGAGTGATTCAGTAAAGAAGTGAAAAGTCATGGGCTTTTGAATGTCCATGGGTTTTGAACAGATATTCTAGATGTGACTGAAAGAGGAAAGATGAGAAAACAACAAATGAGAAGACAAGATGTAAATTGATTTACAGGGATTAGCAGAACTGAAAAAAGTATCCAGAGATCAGAAGAGTGTGCGTAAATTGAAATGAAATCCCAGCAGGACTAAGGAAATGTAAACCCTGAAGAGTGATGGTGAAGGGGAAAAACAGCAGATGAGCATTTATTTTTGCCCCCATTGAGAACAAAGTTATTCTTAATGAGATGCTAAGATTTTTGGGAAGCCTACACAAAAATTCAATGCTGTTTTATCTGAGAAAAATAATTATTTCGAAGATTGCTTTCTACTGAGATGTTACAGATGGAGGTTTTGTGGTGTGGTAGTTTAAAACAATAGGTCTTTACGTCTAGAGATCCCCAAGGCGAATGTTGCCCAGAAGCTAGAGTAAAATTGTAGTTTTAAAGCATCATTTTGGGAGCAGTGGGACAGTTGGCAGTCTTTACCAGAGATGTTGAGAGACTCTGCAGACTTTAATTACCATCTCAAATTTGCAGAAGTTGTTTAATTCCTGCCAAAGAAGGGAATAGTTGTGAGAAAGTGAGATCACACTCTGTCTTTCATTCTTTCCTTTTTGACAGGTGAATAAAGCATGCTTTTCAGTATCTCTTCTGATACTGTGACACATTTGTAACATTTTCATAGAATTGTAAAATAATTTTTCTTTAAGATTAACAAAGCTTATTTTTTTCTTCTCTTCTGAAAGTCTCATAGAGCATAGCGTGAATGCAGTTCACACTATACTAAGTCCTGTCATGAAAGACATAAGATTACAATGGAGTACATTTTCTGTTACTGATTAGTCAACTTTAAACCTTAATAGTTGCAACTTTCATGGCCATGCAACATGTATTATATTGTGTTTATTTTAGTGGTTGCAATAAATTTTAAATTCAAGTTTGAATTTTTAGTGGTTGCAATAAATTTTAAATTCAAGTTTGAATTCTGTCTCTGGTGTGGGTGGTTGGATTAGTAGAACAAAAAGGAAATTATTAAAATGAAAAGCATCATTCCATTTTAGAAGGAAAAATAAGGCTGTAATACAATACTTCACTAGTGAAGGAAATATTTACTCTTTTAGGCCTCAAACTCTAAAGCAGAGTACATATATCTAGGTTTTTCACCATCACTGATGTGAGAAAATGGGGTTTTTTATGTTTATTTTTTTAGCATTTCTCTTTCTCTGTGACACCTGAGTATATCTGGGTTTTTTTTCTATGAGCTTGCAGTAGCCAAGGAAATATTGAGTCTTTGGAGACTCTCACCAGCTCCTGCAGTAGATCTACTGTATTGCTACTTTTTTTTTAAAATTACTGCCTCACACCTATCTGTACTTGCTAAAGCACCAACCGTTGTTTACTATATAAAACCTCTTTTTTCCTCCTTCTCCGCAAGTGTCTTATCTCTCAAAAACCTTTTCATTGCTATCTTTCAGCTTCAGATCTCTGTTGTTGCAGTATACAATATATTCAGAAAGTTACTGCCCAGGAGGTCTACTAATATTCATTCGGGGGGTTTTTTTGCCATATATCTGATAAATTGGTACTTAAAGGCAAAGAGAATGTGCTTGAAAAGACAGGATAGATCATGGAACCAAATAGGCAAAATTTTTAACCCTCCACACTAATGTTACTAGGAATACCATTATGTTATATATAGAATTTGGTTGTTTTGATGATTGAAACTAAATGTTTGCAGTTTGTCTGGCAAACTGCATACTGAATAGATTACACTGATTCACATTTCCTTATTTCAGTATACCATCTGTGCATTTGGCTTATTAACAACCTGGTTTGGGCTCTTGTTTCATAAATGCAAGTTACAAAGAACTGTTGTGCTCAGAAAGAGAAATTCTATATTTCAATTCCTTGAATAATCTTAACTATTTTGACCTTACAAGGACACAAGCCTGAAGCGTTACCTACAGCAGGCTTTATTTTCTCTGTTGGAAAATGATGTATTAGCAGGGTATAAAGATACCCTTGGTGTATTTTTTCAGTGAAACTCGAGTATATATAGTTATGGTCATGATTTCATTGTGTAATCATTTTAATTAAGTTCAACCATAAAAGTTAGTCTTGCATGAGCAGCGAATGCACTAGAGAGAGTATGAAAGATTGATGACAGCTTGGGGAGTATCATGTACTCGACTGGTGGAAATGTATGTGTGGAGAGAAGCTCAGTTTTGGTAGCAGGTCATAGATTACCAGCTGAGAGCATTGTCCAGGTAAAGTTTTGGGGAATGCGAAGACGCAGATACAATGGGAATATAAAAACCCAAAACTCTTTGGTAATATTTTTGAGGGGTTTTGCTTCATTACTAAGGTAATAAACATTAATTAATATCTGCATCGCTTTTGTTAACTGCTAGCTTAGCAATGTAATTAGTGTAATTAGTATACAGCGTTGCTTGGTGGCATCATAGATCATAGTGCAGTGAATGCTGACTATTTATTACTATGATGTACTGTCTAATTTACGCAGGTAGGAAAAAAAAGGTAAGGGGGAAATCAAGAAGGGAAGCCAGTGGTGACAGCTGGGCAGCCTTTTGGTCACTCTTCTTGCATCAGCTGCCTGTATTCACTATTGCTTTGAATTGCTGCACTGTTAATCAATAATTTTTTTCTCACTGTTGCTGAGTCTTAAACATTGATGGAATGTCTTCTGGAGAAGAATGAAGTAAAAAAAAAAAAAACTAAACCAAAAACGTGAGACTGGCAGGTTTTTTTCCCTTCAGGGTACTTGTACAGAGGATGGTACTTCTTCCAGTATTAAGTCTGTTTTCATTGAGTATCTCCTTTGCTTTCCCATTCCTGGAGGCATCATCTGCCACTTAGAGTTCATTGCAAGGATGAAGAATGTTAATGATGCTTTTCTTCATTATGTTCTGCTTCCTAGAACCTATGAGAACACCGAAAACATTAAAGATTGCTGAGATCCAGGCCAGACACATTGCTGTGGATTGGGAATCTCTGGGTTACAATATCACTCGTTGCCACACTTTCAATGTCACTATATGCTACCACTACTTCTGCGGACACAACGAGAGCAAGGCAGACTGCTTGGATATGGACCCCAAAGCACCCCAGCACGTTGTGGATCACCTGCCTCCTTACACGAATGTCAGCCTTAAAATGATTTTAACTAATCCAGAAGGGAGGAAGGAAAGCGAGGAGACCATTATCCAGACAGACGAAGATGGTATGTGTAAATGCTGTTATAGTAATTACATCCAAGTCCAGTCTAGATAGGTGGAAGGAAATGACTTTGTGTCTTGCAATATGAGTCCTGAAACCTTGAATTTCTCTTCTGTTAATGTATTAATTGGCCCTAAACCAGTAGCTTTAAAATTATTATAGCTGTCACTCTGCATATATAGTCCAAATTGTCCATGTAGCTCAAGTCAAACTCAATCTTGCAAGAAAAGGGAGCTTAGCTTCCCAGTCATTCAAAAAAATGCTAACATCGGTGCCAAGAAACAAATGGTGATGGTAGGTGAAGACTGCTTCTCTGTATTAGGTGTGATATTTGAAAATTAGTTTAGTTCCATAAATTTAAATAATGAGTTCAGTGCTTAAAGCCTCTATAAAACCTCTTCAGCAAATATATTTGAACAATAGTTTATGTTGTAAGTTGCCGTATATCATATCTATTAAACTGTTTGAAAGCCACCCATCAGATTAAAGTATTATTTTGACAAGTTGGGAGTTGGACTCAGTGGTCCTTATGGGTCCCTTCCATCTTGAGACATTCTATTATTCCTCTTTAAAATGTGCTCAATGAAGTTTCATTGATAAGACAGTTGAACTTACCTAAATTGGAAAGACATAAAGAATAGGTGTATAAGTTAATAGTGACATTCAGTAGTTAGGCTATCAGTCTTGGTATGAAAGTGTTTAAAATAAAAATAGATATTTTTTCCTAATAATATTTCAGATGTGATAGTAAAGGGTGACTTTAGTTTCCTTTTCCTACATTTAGATTTCATTAAAACACTGACAATAACAAAATAAAAGTAAGTATTGTCATCAGCAAGAAAAAAAGAGTACTTGGACTAATATAAGAGTGTAGATAGCAAGAAGATAAAATTGAAAAAGGTACAGATGAGAGTATAGCTTTATATATGGATAGCAATCAAGGTTAGAATCTAGTAGCACTTTTTACCATATATTTTCAATTTTCCGAGAAATAGAAGAGGAATTAGTTTACTGTTACAATAAAGAAGAGAGAACAGCTTACTAAATAGCATACAAGGCGCTGTAGAAAACTACAGAGACATACGTGTTTCATGTCAAGATTTATTGACAAGTACAGAATTAGAACATTTCACAAAATTCAAATTTTAGCATTACTTTTTAAGTAGTTAATTGTAAATGGTGCATTATTTCTTTATCTGTTTACATTATAGGTATTTGTGGTTGCTATTTTCCTTGAGGTTTAAAAAGAATTAGTAGAATCATTACATCCATGGAAAAATATATTTCTTTTTCTTTTAAACTGAGTTTTCAAGACAGTTTGTTTTCTGCTAGCCTTTATTTATCTAGTTAGACGTGGGGAAATGGTGGCTGATCACTAAAGCAGTGCTTGTCAAGAGCAGAGTCAAGCGCATATATTTTGTCTTCTGATTTTGATGTGGATTATTCTTGGAAAATGCTGCATGCAGTGTGCTATCAGTGAACTTGTTCAAATTTAGCTTTGTTAGCAAAGGTACCAGAGTGTAGGAGAAGCCTCACTCAGTGAACAAAAGTTGCTTAGGTAAAATATTTCAAGCAGATGTTGTTTTCAAGGACGGTTTAATAAATTTTAAAAGGTACCTGTATTTAGATGCATTGGTGGTAATAATGCTAGTGGCCTGAGAATTGCCTCTTTGTGACATCTACTCAGTGATACTATTGGAATTGAAATGGTTTTTTTTAATTGCACATTCCTGATTGACTTGAAAATCAATGTGCAATACAAAGGGCTTTCAGCCATCTCAGAGGGTGAAAGGTGTGTTCACACCTGCATCTGTCCTTGAGCTATCATACCAATAGTAAACATGAGTTCTGTAGCTGATTGCATATGTGTATGCTCCTAGTTTAGTCCCATGTCCAAATGATCAAGTATCTGTCAAGAAAAGTGTTTAAAAACATGGTCTGTAGCCGTGAGAACTACAGGAAGACATGTGAGTCAGTGGTCAATGCCCCACATGTTTCACATGTGATCAGAAGCAGCCTTGTCATCATGATGGTTTTTGCAGGTTTTGTAGAATGAGCATGGTGTTAATTACATAGAGGGGTATTATCAGTGATTCATTTATAAGAAGGAAAATAGAAGGATCACAGTATTTTCCTAAATTTTTGCAAATTACATTAATTAGAAATGGACACTGATTACATGATTGTCTGAAGATGTGCAATTATGTTGGGTACTTTTCATAAATAGAAACATTAGAAATCCAGATGACAACAACAGATAATTAACTTTTTGCTAGCTTTTCTGTAGTGCAGCATCTTTTCATGGAAGCATAGAATGGTTTGATTCGGAAAGGACCTTAAAGATCATTTAGATCCAACCACCCTGTCATGGGACAACCTGGCCTTGAATAGCTATAGGGAAGGGGCTTCCACAGTTTCTCTGGGCAACATGTTCCAATGCCTTACCACCCTCACAATATGAAATTTCTTTCTAATATCTAATCTAAAACTCCCTTCTTTCAGCTTAAAACTGTTACCCCTTGTCCTGTCCCTGCACTCCTTAATAAAGAATACCTTCCCAGCTTTCCTGCAGGGCCCCTTTAAGTACTGGAAGGTCACTGTAAGGTCTCCCCAGAGCCTTCTCTTCTCCAGGCTGAACAAGCCCAACTCTCTCAGCCTGTCTGCATATAGGAGGTGGCTCCAGCCCTCTGATCATCTTTGTGACCCTCCTCTGGACTTGCTCTAATGGATTCATGTCCTTCCTGTACTGAGGACTCTAGAATTGAACATAGTACTCCAGGTGAGATCTCATGAGAGCAGCGTAGAGGGGCAGAATCACTTCTCTCGACCTGCTGGTCACAATTCTTTTGATGTAGCCCAGGATACAGTTGACTTTCTGGTCTGCAAGTGCACATTGTCAGCTTGTGTTGAGCTTCTCATCCGCCTGCACCCTCAAGTCCTTCTGTTAAGGGGTACTTTCAGTCTTTTCTCTGCCCAGCCTTGCCCTTGACCTTTTTCCAGTGCCGTTCTTTCTTACAAGGATCTGCTAATCAAGTAAACACTTCATAGACTCTTGGTGTTAAAGGTGTCTACCACACATTTTCTTGTCTCTGTCTTTACTGTTTTGCCACTCTGTTGCTTTGTCCATCTTCCCCATGCTTCCAGCTATCTGTCCTTTGCTTCTCTTTTTTTTTTGTTGTTGTTTTGTTTTAATCTTTTCCTAAATCTCTCCCATCATTTCACATCCTTCCTTCTACTAGGAGCTTTACATATATTTGGACTTCTGAGATTCCCTAAATGTAGAGGAACTTGAACATTTCTGGGGTTTTTATGTGAGACAGTGAGGATCTCTGGTTGTGTCTTTCACAAAGGTTCCCATTTATATACAGCCACATAGCTGGGTCAGACCTCCAAAACTGTTATGTAATAACTGAGTGGTATATGACACCAGGAGCAGTATTAACTAAGGAAACGAATACTAGAAGACTAGGGTGAGATTCAGAAGCAGTGCTTCAGACCTTTGGAGCCATGACTGACAAATGAAGATGATTTTAATAACTTGTAATTCATTATGTGCAAGAAAGCAAAGCCAGGGGTATGTATCAGTCTGAAAATAGCCTCCTTTCTGACCAGAGCTAGATCTGATGACTTGATGGGTTTTAGTATTTCTTTTTAACTTGGATAGACAGACTTATTCTTTACATTATAGTGATTTGCAGAGAGCTTGTGTTGCATGTAAAAATTAAGCCCTTGAGCAATACACTGTAAGAAAAGTTGTACAAAAAGAAGATGAAAACAATGAAATTTGTCAACATTTTATGAGTGAAACACCTTTTTTCACTTTGGGGTGAGACCACATCATCACTAAGATATGCGAGAAAGCTCTTCTGAGTACATGGGCAATCAGTGTTATCTGTGCCATGATAGGGCCTCACTGCTTCACCTGGCTTGTGTATGAGATGGACTGTGTGAAGGGTCGATAAAGGAAAAAGAAGATGACTCTCACAATCTGGGGAGGTATACGTGCTGGACAGAAATTATATTAAGCATTTTGAACAAATTATAAGAGACAGCAGTGAAATTAATATGAATCGGCAGCATGCAAGCATTCTCAGAGCTGCTCACAAGGGGGCTGTTAACTAAGAGGGACCCTTTTAGGAGCAGCAAATGGTGAATGGGATTAAAACAGACAAATGTTTCCTTACTGTTTAATTGGAAACAGATGCAAAATGCAGTGAATTAACAGGAATAGTGACATCAGCTCTGAGAGCACAGCTATGGAGAAAGCAAATCATGAAGCTGAAAGGGTTTGATGGTGATTTTATAACTAGTAAGGGAGTGTAGGCAGACACAGTAGGCAGACAACTAATTGAAAAAGATCACTTGGAATAGGCTAAGTACCCATTTTGTAAGTACCAAAGCTTTGGTCTGAGCTGAGGACGCACTTATTGAACATAAATGAGGCCTCATCTTTCGGAGAGTGTGGCTCCTTCAGCTTTGTGCAGAGGCATGTAGAGCTGCTATGAAGGGTTAAGGCACCAAGTATCTAACTAATGCTCCTGGGAAAACTCTAACAGGCCTGCTGCTCTGGGAAACCATAGAGAAAGGCAAAAATATTGTAATTAGAGGACAGAAAAATTAAATACTGTCTAAATGTGTGAAGAGGAAATGCCTTATGACAGCTTTAAGGGAGGATTTTAGGGAAATAGTTGACATATGATATTTTTCTGTGTCTGATAACTGGGACTGTAAGTTGCCTAATAAAAAAAAAATTAGAAAGTATATATTTTTTTCTCCATTCACTACTCAATTTGAGAAGCACTTATCCTTTGTGCCTTTTCAAGTTATTCTGGCACCCCAGGAAGCTTTGGGGGAAAGAAAAGAGAAAGTGGAAAATATGCTTCAGTCAAAAGAAACAAACAAGCAAGCAATGTTTCAAGGAGCTTTTTAAAAATATAGATACAAAACTCTATTAGTAGAGTTGTAAAAGTAACAGGTATAGTCCACCCAGGAGAAAAGATAATGCAGTGAGCTGAGCGGGCGGTATGTCCAATGCCGCAAAGGAGGCTGCAAAGATGGCTTGAAATAGCAAACTGTCTCCAAAATTGCATAACTTTTTCTGGCCATGTTATACGTTCTGTATGTAAGGTGAACCCAGAGTACAAATTCTATTGGGGGAAAAAATGGCAAGTGGTTATTGTCAATAAAGAGAAGCCCGTGGCCAAGAGACAAAGGTTTATATGTGAAGTTGTCCATAAATACCACTGCTAATGATATTGACCTCAGTTCTTGACCAGAAAGGAAGACTAGTGACCTACGTGTTATGAGTAACAGAAAAATGTAGTGTCAATATAGTCAAAAAAAGGAAAAAATTTCATGTCTTCAGCTACAGTTAACTGAATCTGATTGTTACCAACCTACTGCCATTGGTAGAAGGAGCCTGGGAGAACCTATTTGTCCTTCAGCTCGTGAAAATAGCTTCAATTTTTTTTTTTCAGATAGCAGGTAAGATTTGCTATTGGCATATCATCAGGAGAGAGAAAAAGTGGTTCCAGAAAGATAAGTGAGCATTTCTTATTAAAGACATCAGAAAAGTTGATTTGTGAGACAGCAAGAAAAATATTGAACTTATTAACAGATATTTATTTTAAGCTTACACTGAAGAAATGACAAATGAAGTAAGCTGTTTTAAGGTATTGCAGGGACAAGAAGTACAAGCTAGGTTTTATATTAATAGCTCCAGAAAAATTGGCCCTGAAACTCAGAATTATTTACCCTGGCTGAAACGACTCCGTGCTTTCATTTCCTTTAGGTGCCTATATGGAAGCTTTGTTGCTGAAGAAGTGATAGTGCCTGTGCGATTCTTTCAAGTGGTGTGTTTGACATAATGATGCCTGCAAATAGGACAGAATTAGTGGCTATTTTAGCAGTTTGCAGTGGAATGAGGGCCTACACCTGGGCCCATGAGGTCCTATTACTTATTCCCAAGGCATTATTTATTATATTTATANCTGGACAGAAATTATATTAAGCATTTTGAACAAATTATAAGAGACAGCAGTGAAATTAATATGAATCGGCAGCATGCAAGCATTCTCAGAGCTGCTCACAAGGGGGCTGTTAACTAAGAGGGACCCTTTTAGGAGCAGCAAATGGTGAATGGGATTAAAACAGACAAATGTTTCCTTACTGTTTAATTGGAAACAGATGCAAAATGCAGTGAATTAACAGGAATAGTGACATCAGCTCTGAGAGCACAGCTATGGAGAAAGCAAATCATGAAGCTGAAAGGGTTTGATGGTGATTTTATAACTAGTAAGGGAGTGTAGGCAGACACAGTAGGCAGACAACTAATTGAAAAAGATCACTTGGAATAGGCTAAGTACCCATTTTGTAAGTACCAAAGCTTTGGTCTGAGCTGAGGACATACTTATTGAACACAAATGAGGCCTCATCTTTCGGAGAGTGTGGCTCCTTCAGCTTTGTGCAGAGGCATGTAGAGCTGCTATGAAGGGTTAAGGCACCAAGTATCTAACTAATGCTCCTGGGAAAACTCTAACAGGCCTGCTGCTCTGGGAAACCATAGAGAAAGGCAAAAATATTGTAATTAGAGGACAGAAAAATTAAATACTGTCTAAATGTGTGAAGAGGAAATGCCTTATGACAGCTTTAAGGGAGGATTTTAGGGAAATAGTTGACATATAATATTTTTCTGTGTCTGATAATTGGGACTGTAAGTTGCCTAATAAAAAAAATTAGAAAGTATATATTTTTTTCTCCATTCACTACTCAATTTGAGAAGCACTTATCCTTTGTGCCTTTTCAAGTTATTCTGGCACCCCAGGAAGCTTTGGGGGAAAGAAAAGAGAAAGTGGAAAATATGCTTCAGTCAAAAGAAACAAACAAGCAAGCAATGTTTCAAGGAGCTTTTTAAAAATATAGATACAAAACTCTATTAGTAGAGTTGTAAAAGTAACAGGTATAGTCCACCCAGGAGAAAAGATAATGCAGTGAGCTGAGCAGGCGGTATGTCCAATGCCGCAAAGGAGGCTGCAAAGATGGCTTGAAATAGCAAACTGTCTCCAAAATTGCATAACTTTTTCTGGCCATGTTATACGTTCTGTATGTAAGGTGAACCCAGAGTACAAATTCTATTGGGGGAAAAAATGGCAAGTGGTTATTGTCAATAAAGAGAAGCCCGTGGCCAAGAGACAAAGGTTTATATGTGAAGTTGTCCATAAATACCACTGCTAATGATATTGACCTCAGTTCTTGACCAGAAAGGAAGACTAGTGACCTACGTGTTATGAGTAACAGAAAAATGTAGTGTCAATATAGTCAAAAAAAGGAAAAAATTTCATGTCTTCAGCTACAGTTAACTGAATCTGATTGTTACCAACCTACTGCCATTGGTAGAAGGAGCCTGGGAGAACCTATTTGTCCTTCAGCTCGTGAAAATAGCTTCAATTTTTTTTTTTCGGATAGCAGGTAAGATTTGCTATCGGCATATCATCAGGAGAGAGAAAAAGTGGTTCCAGAAAGATAAGTGAGCATTTCTTATTAAAGACATCAGAAAAGTTGATTTGTGAGACAGCAAGAAAAATATTGAACTTATTAACAGATATTTATTTTAAGCTTACACTGAAGAAATGACAAATGAAGTAAGCTGTTTTAAGGTATTGCAGGGACAAGAAGTACAAGCTAGGTTTTATATTAATAGCTCCAGAAAAATTGGCCCTGAAACTCAGAATTATTTACCCTGGCTGAAACGACTCCGTGCTTTCATTTCCTTTAGGTGCCTATATTGGAAGCTTTGTAGCTGAAGAAGTGGTAGTGCCTGTGCGATTCTTTCAAGTGGTGTGTTTGACATAATGATGCCTGCAAATAGGACAGAATTAGTGGCTATTTTAGCAGTTTGCAGTGGAATGAGGGCCTACACCTGGGCCCATGAG
>WAAB01011266.1:523779-550458 GCA_013389865.1 Piaya cayana
CTTTTGAATTTGTTTTATGTTGCTTCTAGCTTTGTGTAGTTTATGCTTGTATAATTTTTAATAGGAAATAATATTTTTGCTTAAGTTCACAATCTCTTCTGAAAATCATACAGTAAAACCCATCTAAATGATTTTGCTTCTTCAGATAAGTGTAGAACTTGACTTGTTGGAACTTTAGCATAGAATAATGCATGTGAAAGAGTGTTTACTGTTGTTGTCACTGTGAGATGGTGGGGTCACACTTCGCAAGGTCAGCAGATGGAAAGAAAATCAATGGGGCCAGAATCATTTTGAAGAGGGAGTGCAGAGGCCAGAAGGTCTAAATCAACTACTCTAGCAGCTACTTGTAATTTTTAATTATTCAGGTATACCTGATCATTGATAGGGAATCTTAAGTAATGTGCTTCACCTTAATATACACCTGTAATGGACTTGAGTGCTTTGATTTGCTATAGACTGTCTTTGAGTCCAAGGGGAAAAGTGAGGGTTTACATAGGAAGAAGACAGGAATTGAGAAGGCAGCAAAGAGGTGCTGTGGTGACCGATGGGGCTTCTGGAGATGCACACTCAAGCCTGAAGAAAGCCTTTTGGGCTGTTTGTGAGGACATTTCTGAAAGCGATTATCAGCATAAGAATGTTTACCTGGCTGGTTTTCACCTGAGTCCTTGGTAAAAATCATATAGAAGAGAAGGCTCTTAACACTTCTTTGGAAAACTGTAGTTTAAGGTATTTCTTAAGTCCTTAGAGCCCTTCTAGTAGTCATGCAGAATAGATGGTAATGCCTGCCTGCTTGGACAGATGCAGTTTGAGTCTTCAAAGTAGTGCTACCAACAAGAATATTGCTACTGTTCTTTTTTTGTTGTTTTTTNCCCACTAGGCAAAAGCGCTCTCTGAATATTGATTTGCATGTTTTTAGAAAGTTTTGAGATATGTGAGGTTGTTTCACCCTGACATGGAGAAAGATTTCCAAATCCCAGAAATGAGTAGTGAAGTGAGCATTAGGTGTGAAAAGGCTATAAAAAAAATACTGCATTAGGTGCCTGAGCCCCTGAACTCAGCAAATCCAGAATTCATGGATTTCACCCCATTTGATACTTGTGTCGGTATCTACAGCGATAGCCACTGCTGCTGAAACCGATCAGCCTCTGTCAGCTTCATTAGTAGCTTGATTATAAGCATTTCTGTTTGTTACGTTAGGAATGTTATGTTGTCTGGAAGGTCCAGGAACCTGATGCGGGCATGAGCAGGTTGGTGCTGGTGCAGTCTTGCAGTGGCCCTGGATAGGTGATGCAGACCTCAGCAAGGCTGTGGGCTTTCACCTGGAAAGTGTAGCCCAGTGCCACCTTGCTGCCCATTGCCTAGGGAGGGCAGCACCCCTGCCACTGCCAGCTCTGCTCCTGCAGAAGGAGAGATTGTTTACCGGAGAGAAGCATGTGCACTTACTATTAACATGCAACAACTTTTCCTCTTGATAGCACTCAGTAGCATCTTTGTCTTTGCTGCAGACTGTATACTTGTAAGTCTTTCCAAAGTCATCTTTTTTGTCACTGCCTTTGGTCAAAATACTCCTATGGTAAAGGCTAGTAATAGCATTCTGATTTTGTTTTCCTTTTTATTATATCAAATTGTCTTTTAATTAAGCCTTAGTTTTTTGTTGCAGCAAAGCATAAAGTTAAAATGGAAAGATGGGCCATTTTAATTACTTGTATCATTTAAACTGTAGAAGAGATGGCTGTCACCATCTCCTGAAAATAAGCATTTACCTTTGGAGAAAGTCTGTAAGTTTGCTGCTGATACAATATACTTTTTGAGTACCACAAAGGAATTTTTCCCACTGTAACCACACATGTATCTGCACACAGTCTTTACCATATAGAATAACAATACTCTGCATGGCTTTCACAGAATGCAGAAATAATGAAAATATTGTGTTTATGTGCACTTTCATTATTTTGTAGCAGGAAAATTGAGGCAATATCAATACATTTTTATAGTAGTTGGTGTCAGTTAGTATGTTATTTTTCCAGTAGTAGTGTATTGTAATATAAATTTCCCATTATATTAGTGTAGAACGAGGTTTAGGTGACACTATTTGTGAATAACAATTTATTTGTGACTGTGACATAATTTAATGCAAATATATTGCTCTGAAATGAATCGGTCTGATGCCAGATTGATGGTCTGTGCTTTTATTATGCATAGTATTTATAAAAGTCCACCATCCCACATGTATTTAGAGGAAAAGATTATCAGCTATTCACTATACAAATATATAACTTCATTTAAAGGGCTCTGGAGATGCATATAAATCATGAGAAAAGGAGTTTGTGATGTTTCCATTATAAAACCTTGCTGAAATTTCTTTTGAATTTGTTTTATGTTGCTTCTATACATGTGTATATGCTTGTATAATTTTTAATGCTTGTATGTGTATATGCTTGTATAATTTTTAATAGGAAATAATATTTTTGCTTAAGTTCACAATCTCTTCTGAAAATCATACAGTAAAACCCATCTAAATGATTTTGCTTCTTCAGATAAGTGTAGAACTTGACTTGTTGGAACTTTAGCATAGCATAATGCATGTGAAAGAGTGTTTACTGTTGTTGTCACTGTGAGATGGTGGGGTCACACTTCGCAAGGTCAGCAGATGGAAAGAAAATCAATGGGGCCAGAATCATTTTGAAGAGGGAGTGCAGAGGCCAGAAGGTCTAAATCAACTACTCTAGCAGCTACTTGTAATTTTTAATTATTCAGGTATACCTGATCATTGATAGGGAATCTTAAGTAATGTGCTTCACCTTAATATACACCTGTAATGGACTTGAGTGCTTTGATTTGCTATAGACTGTCTTTGAGTCCAAGGGGAAAAGTGAGGGTTTACATAGGAAGAAGACAGGAATTGAGAAGGCAGCAAAGAGGTGCTGTGGTGACCGATGGGGCTTCTGGAGATGCACACTCAAGCCTGAAGAAAGCCTTTTGGGCTGTTTGTGAGGACATTTCTGAAAGCGATTATCAGCATAAGAATGTTTACCTGGCTGGTTTTCACCTGAGTCCTTGGTAAAAATCATATAGAAGAGAAGGCTCTTAACACTTCTTTGGAAAACTGTAGTTTAAGGTATTTCTTAAGTCCTTAGAGCCCTTCTAGTAGTCATGCAGAATAGATGGTAATGCCTGCCTGCTTGGACAGATGCAGTTTGAGTCTTCAAAGTAGTGCTACCAACAAGAATATTGCTACTGTTCTTTTTTTGTTGTTTTTTGTTTGTTTGTAACTAATACTAAACTGCAAACAAATACATTAAAACATAAATGAGGATGTTTAGATGTTATTTTGACTAACCTGACTGATGGGCCTGCTCAGAGATACTTTGTTCCTTAAGCAGATTCCTTCACTCCTGCTTTTCTCTTTCCTTGCTCCCCTTTGCCCCTTTGTTAAAGCTGTGCAATTAAAAAATGTTTGTACTGATGCTGACCTGAAAAATGGAAGGGAAAAAATAACTTCAGACCATCAAAATGTGTCCTTCAAACTAAAAATTAATTTCTATTTATTTTTCTAGGCATTTGAACTTATTTCTTTCTTTGTCTAAATTCTGGTTGAGTTCTCAAATAATTTAAGCTGCTCTCGAGCTTCATTTCTAGTGGATTTACAGGGGTGGGTGAGGTTTGTGGGAATTACTGTTCTTTTTTTACAGACACTTGCTCTCTTTTACTTTCTGACCTTATTTTTACTGGGTTTCCCAGCAAGCTGCTCATTGCTGTGCCTGCTTCTGTTCTTGTGCCCTTTGCATGCCAGTGAGAAGAGAAGCATGAAACTAACTGGGATCATGTAGTTACAGTCAGTTTAACATTGCTGCAGCTGCCACAAGCAACGGATTTTATATTACAGGGGTAGAAAACACAGTCATGCGATATGATGAGCCTAGAGGCTTCTCCCACTTGGGTGTTAAACAGAAAACATAACAGGATTTATGCAAACATGGAATCATTAAGGTTGGAAAAGACCTATAAGATGATCAGGTCCAACCGTCAACATTAGAGCACTGCACATGCAACTCCGGCTGTGTATGAAACATACTGAGCACCACACAAAGCGTATTTTGTAGGGGTTTGAGCTGTTGTGTCTGTTTTCTTTTTACATCATGTGCTTTAATGTCAGATTTCATATTCTGTGTGCATGGCCTGGTACATTACTCTGTTCTTTTCCAAACACAGATGTACATGTATCTATCAGGGAAAATGTGTGCATCAGAGTATATTCATACCTCATTTGAGATATAAAGAAGAAACACAATAGAGCATTCCCATGAAAAATGAAGTGTTGCCTACAGCAAGTCTCTCAATGCCATGAACAGTACACCAGGGCTGTCGTGGCGTGTCAGCCTTCATCCACTGCCCAGTCCATATCAGGGCACTGAGGCAGATCAGTAGCTCATGATTCCAGTTAATCTTCTCCTAAGTCTTCATTTGGCAGATAAATTAATAATTTCTGTGAAGGTTTCCTCTGTTTACTTGTGGGGGTTTTTTGACTCCATGAATTTATTATTAATCATAGAATCATAGAATAACCAGGTTGGAAGAGACCCACCAGATCATCGAGTCCAACCATTCCCATCAAACACTAAGCCATGCCCAAGATCTCTCTAAGCTATATATATGGCTTGTATAGAATCAAGCCATAATCTCTGAAATAGACCATTTCAGTAGCAGCTTGTATCATGTTGTTTGTACCTCAGGTCAGATCATCATTTATAGCTTACATGTAGGCTGAAATAATTCCCGCTGTTGGGACAGATCACTCACTCCTTGGTGCTACTAGCACAGTGCCTGACGCTTACTTTGATCCAGCGGCTTTTAATTTATTTTCACTCTTTGTACAACTTCAGTCTACTTTGATAATTATACCCAAGAAGTGTCATGCATGAGGTTCACTGTAAGTTACATTGAAGAAAATAGGTTGATTAAGAAGAGAACTATATGTCTATACGTTAAATAGAAGTAACATTTTAGCTTGAAAGATTGTAGATTTGAGCAACTTTGGGTTTTTGAGAAGGGGAGGTGTTTCTTTTGGTTAGGATTTCTTCAGGCATCCTCTTATCCTCGTCCCCTTCTTTCAGCCTTTATGTGTTGAAATCTAGGTGACCTACTGTGGTTCAAAAGGAACTGTATGTGCAGGCAAAAACATCTTGTAAGCTGAAATGGGAGATAACTAAGCGCTCCTGCCTGGTATTGATGGGATTACCAGGTACTGTGAATCACTCAGGCAGAGAGGCCTGAGGTGACACTTCAGACTTGTTATTACAGCAGGGATATTGGTTCCATTTAAAATAAGAAAATAGGGTCATCTTAGTGCGGTTCAGTTCAAAGCTTTGAAAATGTCTCTTACTGGGAAGATTTGATGTAAGCAGTTTTGATCCTTCTGCGGCATGAGCATGTGGCAGCTGAGCTGGTATGTTTGCCCTGTGCCCAACCCCCTCTCTAAACAAGGATTTCTTTTAAAACAAGAAATCATAAGAAGGGGTGACAGAAAACTATTTTGTAAGCATTTATCTCATTTGAAAGATGCTGTGTAGCAGAGGCTCTTCCTTGCCTTTGATTTTTTCTTTTTAAAAGGATTTTAAAACCATGTACTCCTTGTCCTAAGATACGCTTATTACAGAGTTCGTTGATGTTCCCTGAAGTCGTAATTTAGCTTGAACTGTTTCCCCTGGCTATACTACAAGACAATTTGACTTTGCATGAAGTTTTCAAAACCTTATGTGGGTATAACGTTTCAACTTCATGCTTTCCCTGCACTGCAAATGACAAAATACACTTTGAAGTGCGTTTTCATGCTCTCTACTGCTGCCTTTTGCATACGAATGAATATTAATAAAAATAGACCAGTGTTCACTTTGAGTTTTAATAGGATGTTCTGTCATCTCTTTTAATTTTTTGTCTCTTGAATTTCCTATTTTCTTAAGTTTTATTTTGTTTGTAGTGCCAGGCCCTATACCTGCCAAGTCAGTGAAAGGAACTCCTTTTGAAGATAAGATCTTCCTCAACTGGAAGGAACCTGTGGATCCAAATGGCATCATTACTCAGTATGAGGTAATCATTAAACAGCTAACAAGCATAGAAGAGGGCTAGGAAAGTTCACCAAGAGGAGTGACTGACAGTGGGTGTGTGCGCTATGTAAGCAGCTATTCAGTTGTGTGCTGCTTTTGTTTACGGGACACTGGATTTCATATGCTGATTAGATAATAAAAAGTCATAATCATGGTGCATATACTTCTGGCAGCCCTGTCAGGTGGCTTTGGCATGTGAGTATAACAATAACACAATCTGTGTGGGAGGTGCTAGTTTTAAAAATCTTATCTCGTTACTATACGACCTTCTGAAGCCATGACAGCCGTGATCTCTTAAATCTTCTTTTTGGGAAGACAAGGTTATTTGAAAAGTAAGATGGTTATTAAATTTGGAGCAATTATTTTTAGCTTTGTCAGATCTTCAAATATCACTCTTGAAGGAAACTGCCATATATATTCTGTTTAAAGTGTATTTAATATACGAGCCTTCTAGGGACCTCCACAGGAGGTTAGTAGGAAACAAGAGCTGAGTTGAGGAACAAACACCATCCTCTCCAGTACTCTTTTTTTTAAAGGAACAGGGGATATAATTTTGTGTGCTAGTGAATTATTGGAGGAAGACACACCAACTAACCAAACCCCCTTAATCTGTTTGTTTATGTATTTAATGCTAGTTAAGTCCTTTAAATAGTGTGGGTTAACCCTGGTGGGCAGTTCAGACCCACTCAGCTGCTCACTCGCTCTCCTGCAGTGTGACTGTGGGACAGTTGTAGTGGCAAAAATGCAAGCTTTTGTGGTTTATTCACAAATCCAGAATGCAGCACCGTACAAGGAGGAGAAGGAAAAGTTTTACAGGAAGTGAAGAACAACAGGGTTTGGGGAAAGTAAAGAAGTTGGTGGGGGTGTCTGATATAACAGTGAAATTTTCCATATATGGACTAAAATCACAAAGAAAGAGAGATGAAGAGCACTTAATTAGCTTTTCAAGTGAAGCAGGCTCTATAATAATACACATCAAGTCCTCATGGTATCCCCAGGATAGTTGGGTAGCTAGATGAGCATGCATCTTTTGTTTTCTTTCCAGCTAAGCTAACCTAATTCCCTTTTGCCAAAAGCTGTAGCAATTGTTACAAAGATGATTGTTTTCACAGGTCAGCTATAGCAGTATAAGGTCCTTTGATCCTGCAGTTCCAGTTGCAGGACCTCCGCAAACTGTGTCAAAGCTGTGGAACAGTACGCACCATGTCTTCTCACACTTGCATCCTGGTACTACTTATCAGTTCTTTATACGCGCAAGCACTATCAAAGGGTTTGGACCAGCAACAACAATCAATGTAACAACCAACATCTCAGGTAAGACCAAAAACCAACAACAGAAAACAAAAATAAAATTAAAAGGAAAGGGGAGAAAGGGAATCTTTTTTTTTTTTTGTAAGGCTTGAAAAATCTTGAAATGGGAAAGAAATCTCCCCGAAAATCCTATAATGTGAAACTCCATTACTGAAGTTGGTTTTGAGTATATCTGCCAAACAGTAGCATAAGTTCAGGGATAAATTTTTGCATGAGGTAGAAATTATACACCTGTAGCTGTTAACAGTTTGATTTTGTTTAATGTTACACTTTCATCTAAAGGTTTTAGAGTTCTATGTAAACCTTAACTAATTAAGCCTTACAGCACTCCATAAGTCACTAAGTACTGGATTTGTTTTGCAGACTAGTAAAGTAAGATGTGGAAAATTAACTGACTTACTCAAGGTGACACCACTTAGCAGCACACAGCTGTAACAGAATTGGGGCAATTGGAAAGAAGTGTGAATTTATTTTGCCAGATTCATATAAGTCTACTTCCTTGTGCATTTATTCACTTACTGCAATGCACCAAGATCGACATTATTTGTCTTAATAATACACTGCAAACTCTAGAAGGAAGTAATGTCAAATGGAATGCATTAATATTTTTCTTTTCTTACATATCAGTCTTATTCTCAAAAAAAAAGATAGTAGCTTGTTCAGTTGCTAACAGAAGATAAATCAATGCTGTATCTAGAGAAACTTGATTTTTATGACATGGTAACTTCAGAGCTTTGCAGAAATAAAAGAAGTCAGTCATTTAGAAACGCAAACAGCACAAAACAGACTATTTTCCTTATTATCTGCCATAATCAGACTTATATTGCCCTATAAGGGGAAGTTAATAATGTATTGGAATGCACCTACCATTTCTATGGGAAACTGCTCATGTAGTCTCCTCACCCAGTTCCCAAAAACATGCACATAAATCAAAATGTGGGAAAATTCAAGGCAGAGCTCTTTGAATTATGTAGCAAGTGCTGTAGTTGTCGCAGTTAACTAGAACAATTTGTTGAATTCCTTTCCAGCACATAAGCATTAGCACTCTCATACTCCAGCCTCTTCAATAAAAAAACCCAAACACCAAACCACCGAAATACCTACAAGACACGTTCTGTTCTGTTTATCTAACTATTAGGTTGTTTTGAAGTTCAATACTGAACTCAGCTTATTTTAAAGTTCTCATGTTTCTTTACAAAGAATTCCAGTTCATACACTTTCAGGGATAATGGTGGTATAGTACTTGCATATTTGTCTTCTGATCTCTTTGTAGGAGAGAGGGAAACTAAAAGAGGTGTAACAAGGTATTATCTTTCTAGCATGTCTGTCTCCTAGATATTTCAGTATTTCAAGGAATAAGCACCTCAACATGTTTGATTTATTTAGGAGTACAATGTATTCAGGCTTCTTCAGATATGCCCTCTATTTCCACTGAGAAATTTTGAGAATTTTGTCCAGAATCCAGCCTACCACACTGTCCATACACAATATGAGTCTGTTAGTTGTCCGAATGTGGGTAATGCTAGGAAAGCTTAAGGGCAGGCTCAGAAACCCTTTGTATCTAAATTTCAGTCTGTTTTTCTCATCTAACTTTATCCCAAAGTGTTGTCTACTTTCACTCTGCATAACTGATACATTTTACAAACCAGCATATATTTGAGGAAATGCTAGCTTTATTTTAATCAAGAATGCAATTATTCCTATTAACCAAGCTTACAAGTGGTTGCTGTGATCCTAGTGAACATGGTGTAAATAGTAATTTATATATTGACATTAAATGAACATCATTTCTATAAAACAATATTTCCCCAAAAAAGAGCGATTTTCTAGGATCTGGGACTAATGAAGCAAGGCTTATTCTTACAGTGTTCTTTTATCTGTTGATAAATTATTGTAAAATTTTAATGACTTCAACCCATAACAAACACTGCTACCACAAAGGCCCAACAGCCAGTCCATTAGTCCATCAGTTCCTGAACTACTTCTGGTTTTGAATTTGATTTCGTTTTTTCTTAGTACCCTGGACTGAAAACTGCAGCAGTTTGGAAACTGATCAGTGAGCAACTTGGCTATCTATTGTTAGAAATCGATGGAGATACGGGCATGGGAATAGATTCCTTCCTCTAGTGCTAGGTCATAGATGCATGTTTATCTAAGCCAAATTTTCCTGCACTCTGTTTGGTTTTGACATGGCCTCCCACGATGTTTTAGAGGAAACATGAAAGGTTCTTAAATTGTTGGATAAGGAAATGGATAGGTAACACTGAGAGGAGACCTTGAGAGGTCTTTAAGATGGTGACTGTAGTTGTTTGAAGTGAGGGTAAAATGAGATTTTGTAGTATTAGGGTTTCTTGGCAGTCACTGCATTCCTCTGTTTCTGTTCTTCTCAAATAAACCTGTTTAAATCAATGGGTATTGTTATTTGAGTATTAGGAGAGGGGTTATCAGTTGCTGGTGAATTCCCATTCATGCTCAAAAAGATTGTGTATGACTGGAAAAATAATTTTAAAAGGTTCATGTAGCTGATGAAGTTTGTGGCTTTGTACTATATTGTGAGCAGTCAGTCTTACAAAAATTCAAAATGTTTTCACTAATTTGTTTCTCATTCTTTCCCTCCCCACTCAACACTAATCAGCTCCTACTTTACCGGACTATGAAGGAGTCGATGCATCTCTCAATGAAACTGCTACTACAATAACTGTACTCCTGAGACCAGCACAGGCCAAAGGTGCACCTATCAGGTAAAAAAACCAACACAGCTTAAAATAAAAATAAATAAATATGTACTGTATCATAGCTGTTCATTTCTAAGTGATATGCATATTGGACATTGCTATTGTTTTTTCTTAGCTAGCCTGAGCTTGCCAATATATATGTAGTTAAAAGGAAAAAAATCTTGAGGGTGGTTTGTTTTGTTTTTAAGATGGTCATTATCTGAATTATCCAGTTGTCTGTCCTGTTTCTTTTATGATCCCCAGGACCATCTCAATTTCTTTTTTACTTTCTAACAATGTCTCTGAAATGTGAGGTTGAAAGGTGTTTGTCAGAAAGTGGATTTGAAAATAACACTTTATCTCCAGTGCTTCAAATCAACTTTTCTATAGCACATATGTATGTTTGCAAAATTGGGAGCTCAGAGGAAACAGGAGAAAAATAGAGAAGAATACAAACTATTTGACATTCTCTCAGAGCACTTCTTTCTAGAAATCATGTAGAAAGCTATTAAATTTTATTTGGTGTGTCCCAGAATCATATTAAAATGTATCATTTATGTTAACTTGGTCTTTCTACTCTCTATTGAGAGATAATTTAATTCTGTTTGCAAAGATTAGTCTACATCCTGCTCTTTACTTCTACTAGTTAGTGCAAAAATTTTGTGATATTATTTGATTCCATTTGTGTTTTACTGATGTGGCTGCATCAGCAGTATTCAAGGACAGGATTGACTAATTGGGGGTTAATTAACTACCAAGCATCAGAACCTTTTCATGCTCTTATCCATGTGACATTTTGGAGAAATAGGCCTAATGCATTTTATTCTGTGATACATTAAGTCGGTTACCATGGCTCAGCTGATGTTGAATAACATTTGGGGAAAGTACTGTTTTAAGTGTGTTTCCATTAAGAGGAATGTATGTTTTAACTGCATGTTGCAGGGATGAGTCACATACCTATAAGCATTTTTATATGCTTATCATATCATCACCCTTATGATTGATATGATCAAGTTTTTTATTCACATAGCAGATAATCCAGATTCATCTTTTTTTTGGGAGATATTGGTGCATTATATTCATCAATAAGATTGTAATGCTATACATCATTAGCTTCTGTGAGATTGCTCTGGAGCAAACCCAGGATTTTTTGGGGGTGTAAAGAATGGTGAAAAGTACAGGACTACATTCATTACAGGACTTTAAGGGTTTTGTTGAACTGATATGGTAGAAATCAGACTTGTGACCTGAAAACTCTCCCAAGTTACGCAGGTGCTTAAACTCACTATATGTGTTTGTAGATGCTTCAAAGCCTTCCAGGTATCCTGCTACTGGCCATGTCCAAAGCTGTCCTTGTTTGAGAAACTGGATATCTCTCTCTCATGTAATCCATGCTGAATCCTCTCAGTCTCGTGCCTGGTCCTCCAAGGGAGCTGATGCATAGGCTTGCTCAAAGCATGCCTACCAGATACCACTGGGATCTTCTGATGATGGTGTGCATCTTCTCTACAGAAACTGATTTGTGGCACACATGTACAGACAGCAGAGGGCTCCCACCTTCAGTCCCACAACTCACCAGGGCCAGGGGTGGGGAGGCCTTACATCCTAGATTTCTCTCCTGGGGTGTTTCTTTTACGAACTGGTAGCGTGATGGGATGTGGCCATGGGATTACTCATACATGCTTGGGGAACTCTGATTTCTCTGCACTGTACTGGCAGGCAAGTAACTCGCTGCAGACTAAACCTGCAGCACACCACCTCACATTTAGTCTTTCAATTTTCCTTAAAGGATCTTCAATCCTATTACGTGAGCTTGTTACTGTGGCCTATGAAGGTGGTGAAAGAATCTACATACTAAACATTATTAGACAGCTTGATAGAGCATTAGTACCTGTTGTTTGATCATGTTCTCTGAAAAGCATACGTCTTCAAAACCTAAGAGATTACACACAATTTCTAATATTAGGAGGTAAAGGAAAAAAAGCCTTCTCCATAACTGGATGGCTGGACTTTATTCTTAAAACAAGCTTTTTATTGCTTACTTTGAATGAGGAGCATTCCCCAGGGGAATGCAGAAGACATGGTCCCTTTCCACTCCCTGATGCTATACATATTGCAGTCAGGTATTTTTCAGCAGCTTCTTAATAGGGGAGATAAATGTAGTACACTGAAATTCTGAATTGATTCAATGCATTTCACTAAACTTTATGATGCATTTTAGTGAAGCTTCACTCCATCCACACTGCAGTGGTGTTCCCACTACAAGCTGGCTTGCTGCCATAAGAAGTGTTACTAGGTAGGTGGGGAAAAATGCATTGCCATGCTTGCAGCTATGATTGAGTAGAAGGGACTGAAATGCTGTTATTTAGCCTGACACTGAAGGATACAGTTGGCTTTTTGAAAATACTTGTTTATACCCAGGAGTTGTAATACCTGGAGCTCAGGATGTAATCCCTGGAGCTCCCTGGATGTTAAAAGTTCATTTTATTTAATAGCAATAGTTCCATGTTATAAATAAAAATAAAGAAGGAAAAAATAAACTTACTCTGATACCTTTTGTTTTTACATACAGAATTACACTATGATCATATTTTGTTGTACTTCAGCCTTTCCATCAGCACAGTACCCCAGGAAAGAGTTCCTTGACACAAGTGAAATCTATGTGCAACTGTCAATCACTTCTTTAAGACACTGCATGCCAGAGTCACCACAGTTTAAACATGATTCTAATCATACCTTCCTTGTCAATATAATCTTTAGCATTCTGCATGTCCCCCTAAAGTTTTAAGCCAAATTACAAACTAGAGATGCAAAGAGAGACAAGGCTGTATGGCTCAGGCTCATTATAAGCATGTACCATTTCACCATCAATCTAACGGATGAGATCCCAGTCTGTAGCATCAGTCAGTGGTGCTTCAGTGATTTATTTGAAGATATGATTTGTAGCTGTATTTTTTTCTGAAGTATCACAACTGAGCATCAGCAAAACAATCTTTTGTTTTCAAATCTTACTGCAGATGAGGATTGTGAAGAGCATATCATCAGAATCAGCATAGACAACTTCTTAATGATGACATTTATTTTATTTGATTGATGAAGTGTTTTTCTTATACCTCCGTATGCAAAATTAAGTGGCTTTCATTTTACAACAAGGCCAATTAAGCAGACAATGGCAGGGAGCAGCTAAAACTTACTTGTCAGTCAAAATTCCAAGAGCTGGAGTTATAACTTGGGCTGTCAGTCAGTCTGGCACCTGTCAAAGGAGAGGATGACATCTCTCCACAGAAGGAAATCTCTAGCTGATATTAAAGCCTAGTTAGAACAGAGCTGAAGTATGAGCAGCATGTTCACCGCTACCATACTTCTTTGGGAACCTGAATTTTTAGGGAGAGGTCAAAAGGAATATCTGTTGGCAGGGTCATCCTTTGACTACTTGTAGTCTTCTTGGTGAATAGGAGCATACTGTGCAGGTTTTGTTAAGTAGAAAAGGAAAATAATATTTTTTTGCCATGAAAAATCTCACTTGAGGAGTTCTTCACCTGCTATATCTTCAACACTTTCTCTGTTTACCTGGCTGTCTCAGACAGCTATTTGGCCTTTATGATACCAACAACTATTGTATCAGGTTCTGAAATTTATATTAGCTTTTGGAATATCTGAGAATTTATTTTAGTCATCAGGGAGAAGGAATATTGTCATCTAAGTTTTCCACTCCTCTCCCCTTGTTTCTCTATTGTATTCATTCTTTGCTGAACGGCAAGACTGGGGGAAAAAAAAATTGCTATTGTAGAAATTCCCCAAGCTCTAGAGAAAAGGTAGGTCTCTCAGTAGTTGAATTCCTGCCATTATATAAAAGGAATATGTAGAAAACATTAGATAATTCAAGCTAGGATTAGTAGCATGTAAAAAATGCAAGGATAAGCAGAGTACATAGCCTTTAAAGTTTTACTTATAACCTAATACCAGACCACATTTGCAGCTAGTGAACACCTTGCTTTTCAAGTTGCAAATTAAACTTTGTCCTTACTGAACACTATTATATGTACAGAGAATAACAGTGTTGCTTTGGAGACACTGTAGTGTTAGTAAATGGGTTTAAACAGATGGTATCACAAAGGGCCCAGACCTAAATGACTCTACTCCTCTGTGTTTTGTTACTGTATAATGTTGCATGAAAAATACTGCCAGATCCCCTTTCAGAAGAGAATGGACACATTTTAAAAAAATACTTTATGAAAATTTTTAAAAAGCCTCCTTGGAGACTTTCTGTTGTTTGCTATTCTTTCTTTAGTTAATCGTAATTGTAAAAATGCAGGTGGCTACAGTGTTTGTATCTAATTCTTATTTTCCACCTCTTGTAGCTTTTCAGATGCAGCGGCCCAGAGAGCTTTAATTTTGGAAGCAGATTTTATGTAAATTACTGTATTTCAATATTCTTCAAAAACTTCATATTTTATTGTGTTCTCATGCTTAAAATTTTGCCATACCTTTTCATAGAATCACCGCTAGGTTGGAAGAGACCCACTGGATCATTGAGTCCAACCATAATTTGTATCACATTGAAAAAAAATTACTACATTTTTAAAGAATGCTATTAAAAGAGATTTTTGAATATTTAGCTGTCGTGCCCTTCATCTTTGATTTTTTATTTGTTTTTATCTCCAAAGAGAATTGAGCCTTAAAAAGGACATGTGCCTTTAAAAATAAAGATACCTCATTTACTCCTTATTTGATGAGGAAAGTAGGCGGGTGGGGAGAAGCAGTTTAATTTGGTCTCTGTGGTAGATCTCAGCTTCTAAGCTGCATGACAAACTGGGTTGTTCCAGGGAACGGTTGCCTCCGGCACATGCAGGCACTGCACTGTCCTTCCAGTCTCTCTGCTGACTTTCTCCTCCAAGTTTGGCAGGGTGTCGCAGAAGACAAGTTTTCTGCGTTTTTTCCACTTGAAGAGCAGAATTTGTGTCAGTCCCGGTCCATTGGCAGCTCATTAGAGCAGACTGCAGAATGGAGAGAGCAGAGACAAGGTGTCTGTGTTCGCAGTGCTCTCCCCTAACTTGGCTGCCTAGTATGAGAACAGTGGTTTCAACCCCCCCTGGGTCCAGGGCCAGGCCAGGAGGGGAATGAATTCCAGTAGCCATTTCTTGCATTGGGACATAATAAACAAAAATTATTTTTAATATTTTACATCCTGTCAAGTCTGTAACATCAATGCTCTTAAGTTTTTTTGCTAGTACACTAATTTTGAAGAGTCAAGTAAGATTCTGGGTGCATAGAGGTCTTGTGGAAGTGATTTGGTACAGGTCACCTTAACTGGGTGTGATTAATACACAGAGTTTACCACAGAATACCACATTTATAATCCAGCTCAGTTCACAGGCAGTTTGAGAGACAGAGATCCCTGTAACTAACTTTTTTTTTTTTAATTTTCCTCCTTAATTTTTTTAAGTTCTAGGAAAGGAGATACTAACTTTGTCTTTCAGCTCAAGAAAGATGTGAAACTAATTCCTTTTTTTTTTCTTCTCTCCTTTTGTCCACTCCCTAGTGTCATACTTGCATCTCTGCCACTACAGTTATTGGATTTTCTGGGCAGTACTAGCAGAGAAAATTGGCAAAACAATTTAATGCTGCCCCATACATTGTGAAAGGAGGAGGATTGTCTTTGCCTTTGCCTTTTGGAGTCCCTGCAGCAATGTGGTGTCACTTCAAGCACTCAGTTCAATTTCACTTTTGTCTGTTTAGAAAGCTTTAAAACAAAACCAAGACAGGCGATTCTGCCAGTTTACTTGAGTAGCTTCAGGTTTTGCCTACATGCTTCGGCATATTTTCTATTTTCTAACTAATCTTTCACGAGGTCCTCAGATGTATCTGCATTTAAATTGTGAACATATATACACCTCTGTGTATATGTGCCTATGCGTACCTATAGTTCTTAAACCCCTAAACCTCCTTTTTTGTTTTCTTTTTTTCTTGTAAACTAAACAGTATGTAGGTTTTCTACTTCTGCAGAGTAGAGGAAGCTGGCCATGAGTTGGTAACCTCCTGCAGTTAGGTAGTTCTCCTAAAGTAAAAAGAATTATAATTACCTGTTCTATTTTGAAAAGTGGCCAAGTCATGGACCATTTTCAGAGAGGTAGTGGGGGGTTAGGATAGCATTTTAATAGGCCAAATGCCATCTTCTTCAGCCATTTGTAACATTTTATCATTGACAATTGTAGAGGAATGAGGCAGTGTATTTTGGTGGAATGGACAGATTTCTGTCCATCTGTGCTTGTATTACAGCATGTCACTTGTACTTTAGATCTGCATAGCTCTGAGCCAAGATAGAAGCCACAGCAAGGTCAAGAGGTGGAGAAGCCTGTCAGCACATTCTGTCTCTAATGATATGACAACTGCAAATTGATGCTCCAAGCACGGCCTGGAGGTTGGGCCTTGAAGCTTGGCTTTTTCTAATACTGTTTCAAAGGAAAATGCTAACTTCAAATGCTTCCAATTAGCCAAGACTTTAATCTATGTAGTTTAAAGTCAGACACATTCCTATGTTTGTTGAAAAGAAAAAGCCTAAAAAAATTTAAATCATTTAGGAGGATATGTATAGATTTGTATTGTTATTTTTCCTGAAAGAAATAGATGCTGCTTCTTTCCAATGGCTGAATTAGGTTTGCTGTATTTTAGGCCTTTCTTTCTTCTCTGCATCCATGCACCTGCTATCCTTTCCTTTCCTTTTTTTCTTTTCTTTGTTTTCTTTTTAAGTTTACACTAAGCTGTTAAGTTAATGTTTTTCTGAGACTAGAGATTTGACCCTAACAGATGACCTTAAAGTTGTGCTGATTTTCCTCTTGTCTCACTAGTGCCTACCAGATTGTTGTGGAGGAGCTGCACCCGCATCGAACAAAGCGAGAAACAGGTGCCATGGAGTGTTACCAAATCCCTGTCACGTATCAGACCGCTCTTAGTGGAGGCTCACCATATTACTTTGCTGCTGAGCTGCCCCCAGGAAACCTGCCAGAGCCAGCCCCCTTTACCGTGGGTGACAACAGGACTTACCAGGGTTTCTGGAACCCACCACTGGCTCCCCGGAAAGGCTACAACATCTATTTCCAGGCCATGAGCAGCGTTGAGAAGGTATGTGCCAACCACATCTTTCTCCTGGAAGGAGTCAAATACATTCCTGTGGTGACAATTAGGACAGTTGGAGTTAGACATAGTAGGTGTTGGCAGTGGCATGGCTGTAATCCCTGCAGTGCTGTGACAGCATGGCAGCCATTCACATTTCACACCACCCTTGTTTCATAGTAACTGTGGTTAGATGAGAGTTTAGTACATCTCTTAGTAATCATCTGAGTAAAGTAATTTCAGTGCTGTGATTGTCTCTGTGGTAAATAACATCCATAGCCCTTTCCTCACTTCTCAGTACTTGCACACTTCAGAAGATTAAATTACTACAGGATAAACAGAATGTGGGCTGCTTAGTAAGCTAATAATATGTTACAATGTTTTTGAGACTCTTGCACTGAACATCAAAAAAAAGTAAAAATTTGCTTGAGCAGAAGTAGCCCCAGAGTCACAGTGTGTTTACGAGGACCTTTCTGAAAAGGTCTACTTCAGACTTGCTCC
The DNA here is from genome assembly GCA_013389865.1 of Piaya cayana. Classification (NCBI taxonomy): domain Eukaryota; kingdom Metazoa; phylum Chordata; class Aves; order Cuculiformes; family Coccyzidae; genus Piaya; species Piaya cayana. Next base: position 541,523 of record WAAB01011266.1, read on the forward strand.
ACTGCTGTGCAATAGTAGAAGTATGGCTGTCCCTCACATTTATTACCTCTTTGGTGTTTTAACTCTGTTGCTGAGTACTGCTGCTCGTTCTGTATGCGTATGAAGGGGGAAAAGCACCGGGGAGGGATGTTCCTAGTGGGAATGTGAACAACTGTGGCTCTGCAAGCCCCATGCTATTTCTCTTGAATGGTTTTTCCTCATAAATGAATAATGAGGGAGGGGGATATGATCAGTGAGAAGGGAAAATGTGGTAGACACAGAAGGTTCTGATATATTAAAACCTGAAAATTTGTATTTATACTAAAGGAAATTTCAGTTAGATGTCTATAGGAATCTTCTTATGAAGTTTCCAGGAAGGTCAGAAAGAAAATAGGACAACTAGATTGATAGATGAAAATACACACCAGGACCATCAGAAAGGAGCAGAATCTGTGTTTACCCTTCCTTACATTTGGGTCTCTGCAGTGACTAAACAAATCCCAGCTAACAGGCAGCCTTGCCTTTAGAGCCTTTTGAAGAAAATCTCACCATCTACTTATAGTTACGAAAATTGCATGTGTATCTAGTCAGAATTGGGACAAAGCAAGAGCAAATGAAACTATACTGGAGCTGCTTGGGAACTGCTGCTTTTTTTTTTGATGGAAGAGACCATTCCCTCTCTTTAATTCTTATCCATAGACCTGTATGAAGCAAACAAAGCAAAATAAAAGGTAACTGCTAGACGCGTGTCTATATTCCCATCACCTGCTACAAATAATTACCTTCGCTTTTGTTGGCTTCCAGCAGACTAAATTGTAAGGAAATTTGTTTTATTTCCTAAGAAATAAACAGGAAGGAAAAAATAAAATAAAAGTAGTATAAAAAATAGGTCTTTATTTTGGTTTTTTAAATTTTGACAGATAAGAAGAAGATTAAGGAGAAACATTAATTTTACTTTAACTTGATTTCAGTCTATGAGAGAGTTCCATTCTAAAATGTTTTTCTCTGATATGACTTAAAACTATGGATCAGATTTCTGTTCCTAGAGCGATTTTGGGGGGAGGTTTTGAGGGGGATTGCATTGCATTCTGTCAGGACAGAGATCTAGTGGTTGTAAGATAACCTCTGAGTTGTGGAATATTTAAACAGATGCTTTACTATAAATTAGTGAGTTCACCAAAATAGTCAAGGGGAAGTAAAATATGCTCTGAAATACACTGTAGGGCTGTGATGAGGGTTACTCTGTGATCCTCTCAGACATTTGGAACAAAAGCAGACAATTATATCCAGTAACTGGGGAGAATGCTAATTAGGCAGGACTATGTCATTAAACTTTGGGGGGCTTTCATTTAGGCTGAGAAATTATCTTTATGAAACACTTATGGGAATCATCAGCTCACAGCTTTGTTCGTTCTTTACAAGCTGTGTTTACAAAACAGCATCAACACATTTTTCCAGTTGCTCAGGAATCTTCAAGAGGACAGAGATCCCTGGAGATGTGTTTGAGGATGGCATACTGGGGAGTGTAGGACTGGAGGAAGCATATTTGATAGAATGAAACTGTCATTATTGTATTTTCTAATTGCATGCTAATATTGTTTAGAGTGATTTAATACAACAGCAGCTGCATCCTGTCACGCAACCTTATGCTACTTCAGTATGTTTGCCTTTAAAATGATTGCACATTGCAGAAAAAGGTCAGAAAACCCGTTTATGACTAACCCTCATCTGTTAAAGTTGTCCAAACTGTGCATAACCAAGTCATTTCTCTGTTCATTTGTTTCCATTGCTGACCAAACTTCTGAAGGGGGGTGAAAGTGGGGAAGTAAAATAATACAAATTGTCTTTGCTTGTGCAAGTTCTTTTGGAGCACATCACTGTCAAATCTCTCCTGGGCAGATAATGTAAATTGTAGATTAACTGTGTTATATGTGAAAGGATATCTGGGCTGCTTCTGTGCTCATTCCACACTCAGAAGCCTGAAGGAGCACATTTCTGGTGTGCTTGAGGTGACTGTTCAAGACTGTCAGGATGCAGCAAGGCATAAGTTTGGAGAGAATGCTAAGCAGATGTACCTTCTTTGTTGCACGATGCTGGAGGTCAGCGCTGGCTCAGGATTTCTGTGCCATGACATAAATAAGAGCATCAGACCTCCTCTGTTCTTGCACTACACCATCTCTCTGTATTCTTATGGTGTGATTTACTTTTGAAATTTTGCTGTATTTGGGCTATCCTTCTATCTGCACAGTACAGACCGATGTCTAGGTTTCATCCAGCTTTTGTAAAGGCAAAATCACCCAGCCTCCTTCCCTGGCGAGCCCACAAGCTGAGCTACCCTGCTAGGTTGTCCCAGCTGATCAGCAGATCTAGGACAAATTTACTGGGGGGAGGGGGCAAGAAAAAGCAACCTTATCTGACTGCTTTCTTTACTTTTCCCTCCTCAACAGGAAACCAAAACTCAATGTGTTCGAATAGCTACAAAAGGTAAGAGTTTCATCCTTCTACCACACAAAGTAGGTTTGTTAATGAAGTGTGGCAAAGTCACACTGTCCTAATATTTTNAGCCATTCTTTCTGGTTGCTTGATTGTGTCAACACGAAAGTTGTTTGATAGACTCCAGCAGTATAAACAAGAAAGGAGCTTATAAATGATGAAAGGGTACTCTGCAGAAGCCCAGCATTACTTACATTGTCTCTTTCTAATTGCATATTGATATTCAGCATAGAAACAACTTTAGATGTGAGCAAGCGGACATTTAAAGTACTGCAGTGGCACATCAGCACTTTTTTTTTCAATCACTTCTTTCAATTTGAAGCTTGTTCCAATTAAAAGCTGATGCCTCTAATTAGGTGGTAGCAACCAAACATTTTCATGAGAAACAGGAAAATACAATGTACTTCTCGAGATGTGCTAATATTTCTGCCAAGTGAGGTAAGCTAATAAAAACAGGAAAATAAAACCGTGAACTAAGTCTTCTATGAAAAGTACATCAGCAATGTCTTTCTAATGTTTAGCTGGCAAGATTAAATATTTGAATTAAAATATATTTGCATAAACAAATATTTATGTACTACAAACATATATTGCTGGGATTTGAGCCAAGGGAGAGTCATGAAAGGCTCAGAAATAACCTAAAATTTGCAGAACTGAGGAAGAGAAAAATGATGGTCTCTCATCATAAATTTTCTGGATAGTAGTGACAAAACAGGGAAGGAATTCAACTGGCTCATGGAAAAATTATTTTTTATTTAATCATTGTGGTTTGAGCTAAAATGGAGTCAGTTTTGTGACTTAATTCAGTTGTTGTAAGTAACTTCATTTTTCTGAAAGTTAACATGTTTTTGAGCCAGTGTTTTCCCCTAAACATGGGGCAGTGGCATACAAAAAGGCCAGTGCTTATACTTAACCAAGGTCATCCTCAAGCAGAAGGGGACTGCACCTGCAAGGAGGGGTGAATAGGGCCAATGACCCTAAAATGATCAACAGAATTTCCATCTCATACACGTCATACTCAGTATGAACTTGAGAGATCACAAGGGTCTCACTCTTTTCTGTGATGGCCAATGTCCTGTGAGGACCTCATCTCTCTGGTTGTTTCTGATCCTAGATCCATGTATTTTCTTAATCCTGTTCCTGACTCCAGCTCCCTTCTAGCCGTGGACTCATTCCCCTGTGTCTGCTCTGTAGTATTTGTGGTGACATACAGTCATTGAGGGGTGGGGGGGTGATCTTAAATATTTTACTTTTTACTTTCTAATTATTTTCATTATTATTGTTGTTGTTATTATTATTATTGTTATAATTTCATTGAAGCTGTAGATTTCATTTCCAACCTGTTAGTCTTTTTCCTCTCATTTCTCTCTCCCCTTTTCCTGTGGGGTGGGAGAGGGGGAGGGATTTTGAAGGCTTAACTGCACAGTTTTAGCTGCTGAAATTTAGCTGGGTGGGGCTAACCTGTGACAACCATACTGAATCCACCAATCTCAAAGCAATGTTCATAAGACCTGTAGTCCTTTCAGTGATGGCTTCTGTGCTTTCCTCTGCCATAACAATCACATTCACCACAATGGCTGTACTCTGAAGGAAAGGGGAGATGGGCAGCAGATTTCTTAGCATCGTGCCATAAATATTGCCATTGCCACTCTGGCTGAAGACAAGGTTTCCCAAAGTAATGGCATAGCCTAATATGTCAGTACTATACAACTTGAATGTGGAACTGAAAACGAAAATGTTTTCTCTGACTTTATTTAAATCGCTAGATGTGAAATGTGGGGGGAAACAACAACAAGAGAAAATACTTTCTCTTGTTCTGAAGAAATGCATTTAATAGGACATCATTGCTTCAATGTCACCTAGATTCATAGCTCTCAAATGAGTTATACTGGTATTCTAAATTGTTGTTTAAAAGCTGATACTGATTCTTTTTCCCCATGTTTTTATTGTAAAAATAATACCGTGACTTAGTGAACGACAAGATATGTAATGTCTTGTATGTAATATAATGATGTATGTGTGTGTTTATGTGGTTAAGCTGATTTTTTTTTGTAGTGTTTAAGTTTGTTTGGAATCATTGACCCAGGAGACATCCATTTACATTTGTAATATATTCATAGGAAAAAAGATGACTGTCTCACCTTATCAAATGCACCACAGTAAAGCTAATGTACCCTTCTAAAATCCAGCAAATTTTCTAAACTAGTTATAAAGTTATAAATGTACAGTGTTTTTCTGTGTTGTCTCCTGTAACTTGAAGCAGCTTGTAGCTGCCCAAACAGAATTTTGCCTTGACCATGTTGGAAAGTCATTAAAATTGTAAAGAGCTTGTGTGAAAGGGAGCAGGGAGCAGTGATATTAAATGTGCACGTTAAAGGCCAGACAAAATTTCCCTGGTAGTGAAGTCCAGTGTTACCAGCAAAGGTACTTTCTCATTTTTACCTTGTCCAAAGGTCTGGTGTTAGCTACTATGTGTGTTCACACCAGTAATATGTAAAAGACAGAGAAAAATATGTTAGTAATGTTATGGTTTAGGGCTGGAGAAGTTAATATTGCTGAAATTATAACTTTGATAATTTAACTTTTAGATGTGTTAATTCCCTGACTAATTTTTTGTTTGCTTGGGCAATTCCCTATTAACCTAATTTACATGTACCTTAATGCATAGTGGGTTTTGCATGTATTGCTCCCATGGGTTGCCTTCTACCTTTGAGAACTGATGTAATAGTTTGTTTATTGCTGTCAAAATAATGAAAATTAGTCAGCAAATTCAAGATCAGGGGCTTATACTTTTTCAGTCTGTATATTCCAGGTGCAATGTTTTCATGTACTTCTGATAACAAAATTCAGTGAAGTGTGAACTCATCTAAAGGATGGTGCCAAATAATAACTATGTTGCTGACTTTGGTGTGTCTTAAGAAGATGTTTTTAGAGTAAGCCAAGAGGCTTACTAGTGTCTGGTGTATTAAAATACACCAAGTTAATTTTTTGTGGAAGAAAATATTGCAACAGTACCAGATTAAAAAGTGGTCTCCTGAGCAGTTTCTGTGTACTTGCAGCTGAAGGACAAATGCCAAAGTGACTTTTTTAATGCCCCTGATATAGGGATTCCCCCTTTATCTGGACATCTGTTTCCACAAAGCTTGTAAGAATTTAATGACTTCGTGACTTTTGCCCTTCTGCAGATTGGACTGAACTGACCAAGAGAGTCCCAAGTTATTAGATATGGTGGGAGTGTATGAAATTGCACACATTTACACAGTTTGTTCACATAAACTTTGAATCTTCAGGAAAGCACGTTAAAAATAGCTCCTTGTGTTGCAGGTGCTGGGTAGGACATACCTAAAGGGCTATTCCTGTTACAAGTGTAGCCTAGAAAATGTATCAGCTGTGAATTGTTTTAATTCCTCACCCAATGTGAATTCCCTTCCCATTTAGATCCTCTCAGTAACCAGGGAACATCATCTTTTTTTTTAAAAAAAAAAAACCCAAACCAACAGCTGTTCTCTATCTCAGTATTTTTTTTGCATTTAGGTAGTAGTGTTACCCGGTCTCTAATAATCTGGCTTCCCATACACAGTAAATGAAGGAGGAAAAAAATATATCTTGTGCAGAAAAGGATACCAAGACTGAGGTAGTAGATAGATGGAATTATGTTAGGAAATGTGGATTATTTGACAGTGAGAATGTTATATATAATTCCTAAAGAAAATTCTTGAATGTTCTAAAACTAGGTCAGAGTTCAACCTGTTCATAACATGCTCATATCACAATGAATACATGACAACTGAACCTGCCTAACCAAAATATTGCTAGAGGAGTGAATAAAACGTGTAATTCCCATAGCGTGCACTTCAGAGTAATGCGCAATGTTGATGACTGATGAGCCACATCTTAGGGTTGAATTTAACTGAATAAAACTTTGAATGGATTGCCACTCACGTACAACATTGGCATTTCATTTTACAGTTTAAAATGTTACCCACTGCTAAGGGAATCAAACCAGATTAACATGGTCAGAGAAGAGTGATGTTTCAAATTATTTAGCATGTAAATAGACATTTAAGAGGACAGAAGGGACAGCAGAGCTGTTATTAGGCAGAGTATATGAAACTGACCTTTCTGAAAGTTTTTAGGCCAGCAAGTTTGAGGCATACACTGATTTACATGTATTCTTTTGTTTTGTTTGGGAGAGCTAGTCAGAAATATTGAAAATGTAGTTAGAAGAAATCTACTGCAACAGTAAATGGTGGGCCTGGCAGCACTATCCCAAATTAATTAGAAGGAATAAAAGAAGTACTGGGTTTAAAACATGAACTTCTTCATCTCCAAAATCATGTTTCCTTGTGGTTTTCATTTCTATTATTAGTTCAGGTAGTGTAGAACTTCTATATCTCTATGCATGTTTGGTTCATACAGATGGATGAAAATTCCATTTGAGATGATGCGCATCTGGAAGTAATTGTGAAATAGCAGAAAATGACTTTTTAATTTGATTTGAGGAGTAAAGAGGTCTGAGCGGTAACATTTCAACTGCAAGTGTGCATTTAGTCCACCATCATTATTGTTCTGAATTCATTCGCACAGCAGCTGGGGATTGATCCAAAGGCCTTTGATGTCTATGGAGGCCTTCCACTGATGTTAATGAGCTTTGGATTAGGTCTTCAGAAGTCATAAATCTGTCTAGACCATAATTATTTCCTTAAAATTTTTTCCTGATTTTTCTGCTCTTAGGGAAATTTGTGAAAGTCAAATCACCTCCTGCAGCAGGATGCTCAGCTATATATGTTACTGATTAATGCACAAATGAGAGACGATGTCAGATGCTAAATGCATATAAAGCAAAGCTGGTCTCGATGTTGTTTTTATGTTTGGATCAATGTTACTACAATGACTTCTAGCTGAACCATCATAATAGGCACTGGAGACGTAAGTGGCAATATAAATTTACAGAAGAGTGCAGATATCACCCAGGTGACATCATTCTTGTCACCAATTCATAGGAAAAAGCTATTAACTTGTTTAAACTTAAGTGGTCTTTTGCATAATGTCTTTTATCTCACAAAGAAGATTTTCACAGACTTGTTGAGCTTTCCAAACATGGAATTCCAAAGAATATTAGCATATTGCAGTAGCTCACCAACCAACCACATCTACCAATTCTGATAAGTGATACCTTTAGTTGTAAATAAAAAAAATGTATGATCCTTTGTCGGAGTACTTGATGATGGTTCTAAAAAACAGCAGTTAACTGAGGGACACCTTCACATTTCCAGACACAAAAAGCTGTGATGTGAGTATTTTCATGTATGTGCGGAGAGTAACAAAATCATAGAATTTAATTACCAAAATTTGATTTGAATAAAAAGGAATTCAACATAACAGCAGCATTTATTAGGTGAAGTTACCCAGTTGATGTGCGAGTGACAAGAGTTTTCAGAGATTGTGCTTCCTGTTTTTTATTACAAGGCACTAAAGAAAAGTACTCTTCTCTGCTTGTTGCTTAACATCTCTAAGAAATAAGGGTTCCTTCTGAAGGTAGCAGCAAAAAACTCTGAATTACCTAATGTTTTTGTTTATGACATTGCCTGAGCTGGACCTTTTGGAAGAAGGAACCTTGGAAGAAGGGGAGTCATCTCAGGAGGACTACAAGGGTGAAATGAGATTGTGCAGAGAGAAAATCAGAAGGGATAAAGCCAAATTAGAACTTAGATTGGCCAATTCTTTGTGAAAGATGATTAAAAAAAGCTTCTACAAATATATCAACAACAAAAGCAGGGCCAAGGAGAATCTCCATCCTTTACTGGATGCAGGGGGAACAATAGTAACAAAGAACAAGGATAAGGCTGAGGCTGAGCCAGAAGACAGTGAGGGAGAGCAGAGCAAAACTGCAATGAGGAAGTGGTTAAAGTGGTTAAAGACCTGCTCGACCAATTAGACTTTCACAGGTGTATGAGGCCAGAGATAATCTACATAGAGTATTAAGGGAGCTAGCAGAGGTGCTCACCAAACCTCTTTCCATCATCTACCAGCAGTCCTGGCTGACTAGGGAAGTTCCACTTAAATGGAGAATGGTGAATGTTACACCATATACAGGAAGGTTTGGAGGGAGGATCCAGGAAACTACAGGCCTGTTAGTCTGACCTCGGTGCTGGGGAAGGTCATGGAACAGATGATCTTGAGTGCTACCACAGAGCACATACAGGGTAACCAGGTGATCAGGCCCAGTCAGCATGGGTTTATGAAAGGGAGGTCCTGCCAAACTAACCTGATCTCCTTCTATGACAAGGTTACCTGCTTAATGGATGAGGGAAAGGCTGTGGATGTACTTTACCTGGACTTTAGTATAGCCTCTGGCACTGTTTCACATAGTATTCTGCATGAGGAATTGGACTGGACAGGGGCACCTTTTGCTGGGCTAAAAACTGTCTGGATGGTTGGTCCCAAAGAGTTGTGGTAAATGG